>JAJKFI010000044.1:7222542-7331651 GCA_029204185.1 Lerista edwardsae
ACACACACACACACACACACACACACACACACACACACACACACACACACAGAGGGTGATTTTCTAGTGATGATCAAAACCTAAATGAATGAGCATTAATTGCTTATTATAAGATATATTAAACAAAATCTTTCAGAGCATTATAGCTTTCAGAATCACTTACTGGTGGTATTGCATGTCGGCCACATTCTATACTGACAAGCTTGTGACATTTCTTGTGAACAAGGAGCTTACAATTGATGCATTTATATCCCTGGCGACCCAATCCCCATATCCGATCAGTGCAAATGGCACAGTGAGCTCTCTGAAAAACAAACACAGATATTAAACGGCTATGACCATGCAGCAGTTGTATTTAGTCCATCTTCTCTAAGTGGCTCATAAATTATGAAAAGGATAGCTAGGACAGGTATCAAAACATGTATCCTAAGAACCGCTCTTCATAAGCCCATACTTTCTAATTCTTCCTATCTTTTTATTTTCTAGTTCTCAGTAACTTTCCATATTAAATATCCATGAATGCAACAGTTCTTCTAAATCTAACCTAGTAGCCTATAAAACAGGGAGGGAGGATTTCTATTTTCCCTTTCCAAGACTTCCTAAATAAAATTCATGCTTACTTTTTTAAAATCACTACTTCTAGCTCCAAACAGAAAGCAGATTGGCATTTGATAGGGATACCAAGACAGGTCTGAGGATATGGTTAAAAAATGTCTGAGGATGACAGGTTAAAAAATGACAGGTTAAAAAATGTCTGAGGATGACAGGTTAAAAAATGACAGGTTAAAAAATGTCTGAGGATGCTATTTTGAGAGTCATGGAAGTAGTGTCATTGGCCACATCTTTCCAGATACGAATCAAACCTGTACTTGCTGATGCAGCAAAGTGGCTAAGAGTCTGAGCTATGAATCAGGATGTCCTTAGTTCCAATCTTTCCTCTGCCATAAACTCAATGGCCTTAGGTAAGCTATATACAGACGCAGCCCCCAGGACTCCATCTGTAATATGGGAAGGTACTTACCTGGTTAACATGACTGTTTTAAGGATTAGATAGTGCACGCAAAGCATTTCAATGCTCTCTATGTAATGGTTATTGTCCAGAACCTTCATTTTCTATGATTACGAGGCACACAGAAGCACAAGGCCCAACCCACTAAGAAAGTTGATAGATGGCGGATATTTACACAAAGTCAAACTGAATTCTCTACACTTATGAGCAACACGATTTACATGGCACTTTGAAAAGCATAGGGTTATCAGAATTAAACATTCTACAGATAAAGCTTTATTGTATTAAAAAGCAAATAAATTCTAATTGGGTTGGAAGTGGACTAACTTGATCTTTTAAGGCCTATCTTTTAATCAGCCTTTAATATGCAAAGAAATCAATACCACAGAAGGACAATGTGCATTTTCAGAAGGTGAAACCATACATAGGAGGAGAGAGAAAGAAGAGTAACTACAAAAGAAAGAGCACACCGGGTAAAATATATTTAACCTACTCTGTTAAATCGCTTGGCTTGGAATGTATGACCATTTGCACAATAGAGCTTCCGCCATCGTCGTGCACCTCGACGATAAATAGACTCTAAGAAAATAAAAATTGAACCAATCAATCAGTTAGCATTACAGACAAGACTTCATGCTTTATGGAGATGAGCCCATGTTCCCAAATTCCAGGATTACGCTGATCAGGCATACCAAATAGGTTTATTTTGGCATGAGCAGGCAGAGTATGAAACGAAGTATATAGCTTGCATATTAAGTGCTTCAAGAAACTAAAATCAAATACCAAGACAACTAAGAAGTAACATCTACAGTAATCCTAATTTACATTAATATAGTGTATTTCATATGTTGATCATCCTTACACAGTCAACCAGAAAGGCTCTGCCAGTTTTAGCCCAATGTCAAATATTTGTATCTGCATCTGCACAATAGATAGTGACACCCATAAACTCATGGTTGAGGTGAGATTTGAGTGGTGAACGTTGATGTCCAGTTTGTTGTTCTACCCCTGCACTATACGGTCAGCCAAAGTCACAAAGCCTGAGTGTTATACATATTTTTTATTCGGGGTCCTTTATTATATTATATTATATTATATTTTATATTATATTATATTTATATAATATTTATATAATTTATATAATTATATTATATTATATTTATAAAACCAAGATGTCTACACTATTGCTCTCATTAACATCTAAACACTATCCTCAGAAAGTAAATCTATTTGTAAGCAGACATTCTTAAGATGTTACCCAATGCCAAGGACAGGAACACAGTGAAGTATATTGAAGTTTGAATTCTGCCCACATGAGCTACTAACAAGGGGCTTCTATCCAAGCAAACCCTGCCACTGTCTCCAATCAAGGAGATACCATTTTTTCACAGCCACATTCTTGTACCTTGTGGCGCTAATATAGAATAAGCAATTTGCCAAATTAACATTCCAATGACTAGCAAAAAAAAAAATACTGTGTGTGGCAACTGAAAAGAATTTAAGAGCAGTAAACTGGGACAGCTCATGTCTCAACTTATCCTGGTGAATCACTAAACATAACCAACATTCTACACGTCACTACTGAAATATTTACACAAGGGGCCATAGTAAAGAGGAAGAAAAAGGTATTTCAGAGGCAAAACATTCATACATCGGGGGAGCACAGCAACTAAACACACGTAAAAGGTTGAAGCTAAAACTAAAATATCTTAACGAATGATGTAAGCGAGTATGGAGCTAGTGCTCTATCATTTTGCGTTTTAAGCTATTTTACTTACTGTCTTCTCCAGGACAAGGCATTCCAGGTCGTTCTGGTACACATGGAAATACTGCAAGGGGAAAGGAAACTATATTAGCTATTGGTTCATGTATTTGTAAGACTATATACAATGCAATAGTCCTTAACATGTATCATAAAACAGGGTCTAAAGCGGGGCAAGTAGAGAGTTTACAGTATATCTAAGGGCACAATCCAGCATGTGTGTTGCGTTGGCCCTGTGCTGTCAGGAAAGTGCCATAAGGCACTTTGGCACCAGCGTGAGTAGTGCTGGGCTGGCACTGCCAGCAGCATTGTCCCTGCTGCGCCAAGGATGGGCGCAGCTAAGCCACCCTCACACTGGCTGAGTTCGACCAGCACAAGAACTTTGCTGGGCGGGCGGGCGGGCGTAGGGGATGGTGGAAGGGGGTGGAAGGAAGGCATTTCAGCAGGCAGGGCTGCCCAGGGAGGCTCCTCCCATCTGGCAGTTATGCCAGATACAAACCCCAGTCCTAAGGGCTGCGCAGCCCTGATCTGGGCTGCTGTGGATTCCTCGGACTTGTGCCTGCTAAATAGCCCACGCAGATCTGAGCTGCCCCATACAGGTAGCTGGTGCTTACCCCAGCATAAGAGGACAAATATCCTCCAGTGGCCTCCTAACTTGAGCTGGATATAGCACAGGCCTGCCAGCCTGCCTGCCTGTTCCAGAACAGGTTACGATTGCCCCCTAAGTCATATTGCGATAAACATTACATCCCAGTGAAGATCTTAGGGTCACATGGACAGCATCCACATGATGGGGGAGAAGTATGAAAGTATACTGGCAAATCCCACTCCCAGCATTTTGTACATGTCGGGGGCCAGAGTTTCAGGAAAGCATCAGCATGGGATGCTGGACTTGCTGGAGCATGCTTATTCCCCACCTTTGCTTGAACAGCTATCCTAGCGTTTTTCTAGGCTAGGGCTTCTCCTTTCACACATTGGGGCAAACAGGAGAAACTACTCGTTTCTCTGTTCTCATAGTGCTCTGTTATACCATGTATTAGAAGTTCAGAATCCTTGTTTAGTTCATATAACCGGAAAGCCTCTTCCAATTCCAACTGAGACGAGACAGTACATGGATCACCTTTAAAAAAATGAAACAAATTCATTCAAGGCATACATCTAAATTTAGGTAAAGCTCAATTTTAAAATGATTGAAAAGAGTAATAGTGTATTTAGTAAATAAATAAATCTGGGTTTATGCCAGCTTAGAAGATCAGGGATAGTACCTACTCAAGATACTAGATACATGGCAGTTTGCCTCTAAATGCTTCTCTTCATCAGATTTTGAATATGTTCTAGGATTCATTGCTTATTATTGCCTTTCTTGAGAGTTACACAGCACCTTTCTTTAGACCCTCATTTAGCAATGCTGAATCCTTTCAATAGTAGGGAGAAGATACATGCACTTCTAAAAACGTTAAATATAATTATTTGTACCAGCCTTAAGAACAAAGGTAGTGGAAAAAAGGGTGAGACAAGCCATCAGTCACACTATTCAACAAACAGAGATATATGATGCCCAAAAACATGGGCATACATGAGCCCCCCCCATCCTATTTCATCCATCAAGATATCATAGGATGTGTTCAAAAGAAAAATACAAGACTGGAAAAACCTTAGACTGTTCCAGCTTTCATGGCTAAGACATGCATCCAAGCCATAACAAGTTTCGATGCCCAATGGTGAGCAACCACATGCCTGACAAAATTGAGCTCACAAATCAAAGGCGTCACAATGTTCAAACACATGTTTTGGTGTCTTATGGCTGTATATGCTTCTCTTTTGTTACCCATGAGCAGTATACATTAAGAAAAAAATGTTATGAACAGAGACCTATTACTTTGAAGCAGAACAGCCAGAAAATGAATACAGATAACTTAACCTATCTTATTTTACTAAATGTTAATTTTATAAATTTTACAGATAAAGTAGGATCCTGACATGTGAAAAGTTCCGTTCTGGACAACCTTGCATAAGGCAATTTTTGTTCAAGATGGAATCAGCCTGCCTTTCTACACATTACAATGTTTACACACACATTATAGACTTGCATCAAAAATATATAGCACAGATATGACAAACATGTTGGTAAACAAACTTCAGACACACATGCTTGCCCAAGACCTGCAATTGGTAGCAGCTTCCCATTCAGTCATGCACAGTAGCAAACTCAGGATTACAGCAATATAATATGTGAAATGACCCTTATCAGTTATAAGACAATGCAATTTGGTGGTTAGAGGATTGAACTAAAGTGAGACCTGGGTTCAACTTCTCCCTCATGATCTTGCACTAGTCAGCATAACCAACCTTATAGAATTGCTATTAGGATCAGAATGGCATTTATCCCCGCTCTGAGATCCATGGAAGAGAGGCAAAATACAATAATGGTACCGAGGTTGTATGATTTCTGAGATTTCTCATGATCCTGTATATCATTTGGTTATGTAGGAAATCATTGTGCTTGCTAATTTGAAATAAATATTTATCACCCGAAGATAAAAAGACCATCTTTTGTACTGTAAAAACTATTAAACAAGAGGAGCTCACACCGAGTGTTGTATCCCTGCAATGTATTCTATGTGGGGAAGACAGCTTGGAAGCTTCAGCTGATGAAAAATGCAGCTGCATGGTTGTTGACTAGGTCAGGTCGCCGGGACCACATAATACCTGTGCCACAGAAATTGCATTCTTAGATTCTGCATTCTTGGAAATATGTTTCTTTGATCACCTCAAGATGCTGATTTGAGGCTTGGGACCAGGTCCTTTATGTACTCTCTTGTATGCTCAAGCTGTTACTTGTGGCCCTGCTTTGGGAACCCAGACTGTCAGATGCCCAAGGGGCACTCAACTTTGTGGAATGCCCTCCCCCATGCAAGTAAGACAGGCACCAACAATATATTGTATGCCTCTGACCAAGATATGGGCATTCAAGAAGACTTTGGTAACAACATGATGAGACTCAGGGCTGTAATTGACCTTCTTCTGGCTGATTGGTTGCTGTTTTAGATTGTTTTTGTTGTTTTGCTGATTCTATTGTTATTTTCTATTGTTTTTATTCTATTGCAAACTACTTTGCTGATATTTAAATTTGGAAAATAAATATCAACTAAGCACCACTGAAATCAAGGGGACTTTGACCACGATTGCCTCACTGATTTCCAAGGGGTTTGCTTGGGAACTCTAGATGAGAGAGAAGAGAGTGTTTTTATTCAGACACGTTGAGAGAACAAACCAGTTTTTCTACAGCCAAACTCAAGAACAACTGTGGTACAAGTTTCAAAAATATAAAGGAAACATGGGGTGGTGCCCTGAAATATGCCTCAGGAGATTTAGTGCCTATAATCCTACTTACTGAAGCGCAACAGAATGGATGTCTATTTTCTAGAACAATGCTCCTAGGTGTGCCAAGATGAAAACAAAAACACTGGATACTGTATGCCTTCATCTCCACCAAATGTATTTCAGAATAAAAGGAGCAAGAAGAATAGGAGCCAACATATAATAGACACACATTACCTGCAGCATATCTGGTACGCAGCTTCTTAAGCAATTTAATTCACCACAGGCATTCTAAGTTTTGTTCAATCTATGTTTTTTTTATACTCTAAACCTCATGGTTAAAGAGAAACATGAAAACAATGCTTGCTCTCCAAAGTATGGCATGCATGTCCACACAGGGCTCCAAGAATTCTGTGCTGAGAGTTGCTTTGACTAAAACAATTTAGGACCTTAGAGGCAATCACAGGGCTACACTAGTGTGTTCCAAAGCAAATGATCAGGTAAAATAAGATATACCAAACACAAGATACTTTCAAGACATGTGATCTTCCCATCCATCTTGGTATTCTGAACTGAGATTAACAACACCAGGAAGCTTACACTACAACCCACTTGAAGCAACAAAAAGGAACTTGTCTCACCACTTTCCTCGCCAATAACTTATCTGCATCTAAATTTTCACTGACAAATTCTTACAAAGTCTCACAAAGTTTTCACTTTTTCCTTTATCGAGTATAAAAACCCTTTAAGTTTTTTTTCCACGAAAAATCTTGTACAACCTCCTCTCAGAAAAACTTAAGGGTAACACATTAGTAGCAGCTTGAGCTAGTAATCTTATTTGACTTATGACCAGTATAAAGGGCAATTTTTCTTCTATAGGTTACAGTTAAAAAGTACAGGTGACTTCTGAAAGCATTTCTTGAAATTGCAATGACATAAGGCTCAAGGTGAAACAGGAACATCAAAGCTTCCACCAAGATCAGAAAATGTTTGCGCTCTTTTCAGATTCATTTGCCATGCAATTTGGAGAAGGTGAACAAGTAGTAATTATGCAATGTATTAACTTACCTTCTTCATCAATCCATTTCATAGTGAAAAGCTGTTCATTGTCAAAGGCGCACATGTCTCGAACTTCATTACACAGCCCCTCAAAGGAGATGGATGGTTCGAAATAGGTTATCATAATGTCCCTGGAAAGAGTCCAATGATTATACTATTAATTTCAAGACTCCAATCCATTTGACAAAGTCATCTGTTTGCATTTCTTGATGGTAAGGAAAAAGCATGCACATCTGATTACTGGTATGTTCAAGTCTTAAATGCATTTCTTGTTAACATCGTACTAATAAAAGCATCAATCAGGCCTTCCAAATCAGAATTGGTTTGGAACTATACACAACTGAAAGGATTCTAATTCAGCGATTATTCTAATACAGGGATTCTAATTCAGAGGATCAGCTGTTCTCAAACTTTTTAGCACTGGGTCCCACTTTTTAAAATGACAATCTGCCTGGGACCCACCAAAAGTGATGTCATTAACCTGGAAGTGATGTCATGGTGGAAGTGCCATCACTGTGATGCCAGAGTCTGCTGCTTTCCTGAGAATGCAGCAAAAATTTGAATTATTTTTCAGTCATTTTCGAATAGCGAAGTGAATCAAAAAAGAAAAAACCCAATTTACAACCCTGACACAAGCAAAACCACCACACACAGGCCTCCCCGTTTCCAGCATCCCATCTTCCCATATTCTCAATATGGCTGCTCTAGGTACTTCGTGACTCAACTGAAATTGGCTCCAGACTCACTGGTGAGTCCCAACCCACAGTTTGAGAACTACTGTCTTTGATACCAACATTAACGGTTCAAGTTCCTGTGATTTTCACACCATGTCTTAAATAATTAATAGCCTACTTACCTAGCATTTATTTTCCCAGAAAATTTGAATATTTAGCATGAAATACCGAGCAATTGCTGGAGACTTTTCCAAATTGCATCCCAATCCAATGCCAGGGTAGCACTAGCAGACTGCTTGTGGCCCCAGCAACAGCCATTGCAAATGTGCCATAAAAGAGGGAAGAGGCGCCAGCGGGGAGGCCAGCACGAGGAGGACCAGCTGTAGCAGGAAGCGGGATAGTGTTTCTGGGCAGTTGAGGGTGGGGAGAAGGCAAAACTGGGTGGGGGGAGAGCTGCCTGGAGTCCAGGCCTGCGAGGGGGCAGGAATGGCAGGAAAGGCTGCCACCAAATACTATCCTTCCTCCTGGTCCTCAGAACCCACAAATGGCTGGGAATAGGTTGGGCTCTTAAGCACACTAGCAGATTTTCTGTCTTTGCAGAAATCCTACTAATGTGCATAATTTGTTAATGCTCTATCTCCAATTCACTGTGTTCTACATTTTAAAGTATGACGCAACAAGTAAGTGAGCACACACCTGGGCAGTACCCACCATCATAACTAGGGCCCCAACCAAAGAAGCAGCTATTCTGTGCAAAAAATACATCTGTGAGTTTCAACTCACATGGAATTTGTGACACATTCACTGCAATGTAGGCAGTGATGTCATTCGGGGGAACAGACCAGAACGGGCGTTCCGGATCCTAACGGGCTCCGTGGCTGGTTCCGGGTTCCCGACAAGTGCCAATCAAAAGTGAGTTCCTGTTCCTAAATCATTTGAATGACACCACTGAATGTAGGGAGTTATTCAAGGCAAAATCTAATCCTGCCTCTGTTGCTGCCAGTCATCTTTTGGCAGACGTCTTATGTCTGCATGTATCCCACATAGGAGGCCTGTAAGGGTCCTGTTCTTGCCAGTGACAGCAGGATTCACTTGCCATTTATTATCTGCAGCAGGGTGCACTGGGCTGATCCATTCACATGGGAGCAAGTTGAGGGCCTCTGATTAAGCAGGTATGCTTAATCATGCTTCAAAGCAGGCACCCTTCCAAACCCCCCCCCATTTTCACATCCATACTCAGGCAAGCAGAGAAAGATACTTCAATTTCATCCTTCTTGCCTCACCCTCATTTGCTCCCCACCACTACACAACCTGGGCTACAATCCTATGCACACTTTCCTGGGAATAGGCTCTGCTAAACACAATGGGACTTGCTCCTGAATAGGCATGGCTAGAGGTGTGGTGGTGGAGTCAGAGGGAGCCCTTTTGTCCAATGAAGCTTTAACTCTTTGTCCACATGCATCAAAGGAGCTATGCACCTCTGAGAATTCCCCACCCCAATCACAGACTTCTTCTCCCAAGAGCAGGACCCACCTACTCACACACCTATGTCTTTAGCCATATTTTGAAAGATGGTTTATGTATAAAGAGAATGGGGGGGGGGGAGAGAAGACTTGCTCAATGAAAGTTGTATGTTAATGCAGGCACTTTCAGCAAGAAGACTGACAAGTAGAGAAGAAGCAGCTTGTGGGACAAATTCTGAGCCTTCTCCATGTCTTGAGCTGCAATCCTAAAACTACTGGACACAAGGGGATATACTCCTGAGTTATCATACATAGGGTAATATAATATAAACAGATAGCACTTCCCTACCCTCTCTCCAGTGGGAAGAGGAACAAAGCTGTTGTCTTCCCCCCTCCCCTGAGATCTTAAGCAGATAAGAGCAAAAGAGCAAGCAAAACTTCCTTTCACTGCTGTCTCTTCTACTAGGGAGAGGGAAATAACGCCCTTTAAAGCCAAAACAAGCAAAGGAGGAGCTGTGGCAAAGAAGATGGCCAAGGATGCCATCTCACCTACCCAACTATGAACAGGCATACATACACCCACCTGTAGCTGCTCCATACTTTAAACCAGAGATAATATTCATACTTTTTAAAGAAAGCTTGTAATTTCTTTTTTGGAAACTAAAATTGTTCTTTGAGCCAAGACTTTCTGAAGATGCATTCCACCTTTTCTGTTCCAAATATTTTTGTTCACTCAGTACAACATAACAGTGTTAATCACCACCATAGATCACTCTCTGACACTGCTCCCACCTTCACTATATAGGCCACTTTACATAAGTGGGAAAATTGCTTCTAATTAAATGGAAGAAGCTTGCCTGCCATTATTAACACAACTTTAAATATTTCACTGGACATTTCCTGTTAACACTACTACTCTTAACAAAAACTTGGTTTATTTGGATGTATTTTAGAGGTCATAAATACTCCGTATTTATGTATTTTTCCCCTCAGTAGGCAAAGTGCAAAATGCAATCAAATACCTAACTTCCAAGGAAGAGTAGAAGTCAATTATTAATGCTAGTTAGCAAAAAGCAAAGTCACAGCCTGTATATGCTCAAGTTTACACAGACTCCTCCATGTTAACTTATTATGGTTTCCATACCAGCATGCTGGCAGAAGTGTTCAGCAAGAGGGGAGGCAGCGTCTATTTAATCCTTAAATGTTTACAAAAACCAGATTAATTTTATTTTCAACTTCATGAGAATCTTCAAACATTTGCAAATTTAAAAAAGAACAAATGTCAAGATCTGTTTAAAAAAACCTTACATGCCTGGCAATTCTTATTGCCAGTATTGACTGAAAACTGAATTGTTGATTTGAAAACTATCTGTAGTGAGAAGACAGCCAGCAGGAGCAAGTGCTGCAGAATTTCAGAAGCACAGTTTCATTTCTAACACTTCTAGAATCCAGAATTTGTTTTAATCAGCCTAAAAAAAATTGCTACACTACTGTACGACACAACCCCAATTATTCTTCTGAGATGAAAATTTAGAATATTTTGACAATCTGTTTTGCTCTTATGAACAAATTGATGGGATGACAAGTGGAATTTTCTCCCTGTTCTGCTACACATTAGAAGAACTTTTAATCTTCTCTCGATTTTCCAAGTGCTTATTTAGATTACTAAGAATTAATAAAAGGTATCACAGAGCCATGCCCACAATCTACGATGACACATAAGATCAGGCCAAGGGATCATCTGGTCTAGCTTCCTGTATTTTACAGTGGCCCACCAGATGCTCACAGAGCACACAAGACATCCTCTTGCCATTCCCCTGCATCTGGCATTCTGAGGCAGCCTACTTCTAAAGTAAGGAGGTTACACCACCCATCATGGCATGCAGCCTGCGATGGACTTTTCCTCCAGAAATCTGTCCAACCCCCTTTTAAAGGCACCTAGGCCAGATGCTAGCACCACCTCCTGAGGCAAGGAGTTCCACAGATTAATTATGCTGGGTAAAAAAGTATTTCCTTTTATCTGTTCTAACCTTCCCAACACTCAATTTAAGTGGATGTCCCCTGGTTCTGGTGTTGTGAGAGAGGGAAAAGAGCAACCTTCTATTCATCCCATGCAGAATTGTGTATATCTCAGTCATGACCCTCTTAGGCGCCTCAGACGTGCTTTTATTTAACCTTAATCACACTACATAGGCATAGCAGTAGAAGCAGATAAAGTTGCAGGACAACTTAGCTGTGCCAAACTGTTCCATCATTATCACAGTAGTACAGCCAACATGAACCAAATATGGAATGGGGTGTGAACATTTAAGCAGTAATTCATTTAAGTGCTGGAAAAGTGTATTAGTCCCATCACCCATCCAATATCCAACTCACAGTTAGTGAAAGTCATCCCACCACTTGATGAAACTGCTAACACCTGTCACTATCCCACAAAGTATTTACCTAATAAGGTTTTGTAGGTTTAAGCAAATAGAAGTATGAGCAATAATCCAGTTGAAGTGGATAGTCTGTTATGGGGGACTCAAAATCAGCCAGAACTTACAGATCTCAGTACTGTAGTATGACAGTGTTTCTCCAGTAGAAAAGAAACATACTGATTTATAGACCTCTTACACAGCGCCTAAGACACTGGACAACAGTGTTATAACTACACAAGTTTGGGGAAAAAGGCCTGGTAGAATTAATAAAATGTTCCAATTTTTATACCATAGTTGGCATTGTTAAATATTTTTATCATAAACTTCAGAACCCTGCACCTAACTCCTTATTACTTGGAGCAAGGTTAGTAAACACATGCCAATAAAAGGCAAAATTCCCCCCACAACCCAACAATAGAATAGACTGGGGCAGTCCTTATAAAAGTATTGAGAACATACTTTTTAAGTATTGAGGACCTGTCCAGCTTCTGGCAACCAGGGGGGTCACATGATCCCAGCATGACCCCCAGCTACGCAGACATGGAAGTAATTGGCTGTGACGTGATGATTTCACAGCCAATTTCTTACAGGTTCTGAGTCGCCAAAGTCACTTGGCAGGCTAAGCCAGAGGAAAGTGTAGGCAGGAGCAACAGGGCTTTTGATCTCCCTGCCATGCAAGTTCCGGCTTCTCCAAAAGAAGAAATTAGAATAACACAGCAGGGAGACTAAAAAGATTTTGGTGATAGTCAGGATGTAATTTTCTTTATTGCTTATTATTCTCAGCAAAAAAAAAAATCATTTCTGTGCTTTGTTCTAGTGGTTGCCAAATTTGCAACTGCTGTGCAACAAAAAACCCTTCCCCATCCCAAGTGACACTTACTGTTCCACTGAAGAGCTGCTCCATTTCCAAGCTGATCTGGTGGCAGGGATGCTCTAGGCAGTTGCATCTATCGCCTGGCATCCCAGGAGACAGTGCAGCAGAATATTCAAGCGATAGATGCAACTTCCTAGAGCATCCCTGCCACCAGATCAGTTTGGAAATGGAGCAGCGCTTCAGCGGAACAGTAAGCGCCACTCAAGGAGGCAAGGGTTTTTATTAATGCCGGATCCGGCCCACAGGCAAGTGTTTGGAGGGTCCGGTTGTCATCTGTGAAAACATCATTTTCTCAATACAAAGGTTTAAAAAAAACAAAAAACAAAACAAAACTGGCAGTTCTTGTAACAGCCAGTCAAACACCCCAAACTCATCAGCAGTACAAGGCAGAAGACTACAGGGCTAGCTGTTTTCCATATTAGTATTGTAGGAATAACCATCCAAGCCAAAACCCACATTATCAAGTGCCAAATAGGAAAGGTAGCCAGCCATAACAGTAAAGAAATTTGAAAGCAAGCTTCTTATGTAGTCCCAGTGTATTTCAGGTCAATGACCAGAGTTCAGACTAATAGAACACAAGGACCAGAAGTATAAAGGCAATTCTTGGGGTATTCTGGTCCTATGGAAGGTTCAACAGACATCTGATTATGTTTTATGATTACATTATCTAGACAAAGTTCAGGATACTGAAAAATGTATTAAATTTTATCTCTAACTTGTACCTTATTAAACACTAAGGACAAGTAACAAATCCAAATTCAATAAAGGCCATTAATAACATTTTTATTTCAGTAAAATGCAGTAATTAAAATGATCACATGGCTTAACCCCAGTTCTTAAATGCCAACCATCTCCATGGGAAAAGATTTCCACAGAAAGTACGTGCAAGATGACGTATGACTTTCTTTAAAACTGTTAAGATTGCATTTGAAAGAATGAAAAAAAAAAACTTAATCATAATGGCAACATTGAAGAAACAAGGCAAGAATCTAAAGAGGACCAAAACTGTTAAGGCACTGGTACCTCTTTTCCAAGAGTACAAGTGTGATACTGTTGCTGTGACTAAGTACTAAGCTAACCAACCTGTTCATTCCAAAATCCTGAACCAACTCCCTGTATGACTCATTCTACTTTCAGAAGTAGTAATCAACTCCTGACTGCATTAACATTCTTTTGTAAAAGTTAATAGAACAGGAGAGACAGAGCTTTTCCATGTGTATATGTGAAGATATTCAAAGCTTCTCAGTTTCTAAGTGATAGCGTATTACTATCCATACTAAACATTAAGAACAGTAGCACTCACCATCTAAACACATAAAAATTGGCACAGCTTAAACAGACTTCAATCAAAACACACCTCAAGACTTTCAAGTATGTCATTGGAAAGAACCAAAATACTATAAAATCTGTAAAATCTCTTTTGCATTAGAAATCTCAGGCAGGTTATAAATCAAAACCTTTGCAGTCAATGCATAAAGTTTATACTCTTCATATTGAATGCTTAGTTCAATAAAAAATCCAGCTGTGTCATCAGTAGTGGCACCAGCCTTATGGAACTCTCTCCCTCTTAGTTTATGAACTGTTCCCTCCTTAGGGGCTTTCCAGCAGGGCCTAAAGGGGTTCTTTTCAAACAAGCCTTCTGAGTTCACAGCCTTCTTAATAATGGATGTAAGTTATAGACACAATGATTAGATTTCATTTTTCATGAAAAGAGCACTCTTCGAATTTTACCAAAATTCAACATGAAAAAGAATCTAACATAGAGAAGTAACTTTATTTACCTGGTAAAACATTCTCCAAGATGACAATGAAATTCCAGTATGACCGTTGGAAAAGAATGTAAGAACATAAGAAGAGCCCCACTGGATCAGGCCAAAGGCCCATCTAGTCCAGCTTCCTGTATCTCACAGTGGCCCACCAGGTGCCTCAGGGAACACATGAGACAACAGGCTGCCTGCATCCTGTTGCCACTCCCTTGTACCTGGCATTCTGAAGTAGCCTACTATTAACGTAAGGAGGTTGCCCAACCCATCATGGCCCATAATGGACTTTTCCTCCAGAAATCCATCCAGTCCCCTTTTAAAGGAATCTAGGTCAGATGCCATCACCACCTCCTGTGGCAAGGAGTTCCCTATCTTAATGACCCGCTGGGTAAAAGAGTATTTCCTTTTATCTGTTTTAACTCTCCCAACACTCAATTTCAGTGGATGCCCCTTCGTTCTGGTATTGTGAGAGAGGGAAAAGAACATGCCTCTATTGACTCTATCCCTTTCATGTATAATTTCATATGTTTCAATCATGTCCCCCCCAGGCGCCTTTTTTCCAGACTGAAGAGCCCCAAACGCTGCAGTCTTTCTTCATAAGGGAGGTGCCCCAGCCCCATAATCAGTTTTGTCACTCTCTTCTGCACCTTTTCCAGATCCACGATGTCCTTTTTGAGGTTCGGCGACCAGAACTGCACACAATATTCCAGGTGCGGCCTTACCATCGATTTGTACAATGGCATAATAATATTGGCTGTTTTATTCTCAACCCCTTTTTTAATTACCCCAAGCATGGAATTGGCCTTCTTAATTGCTGCCACACACTGGGTCAACACCTTCATTGAGTTGTCCACCAGCACCCCAAGATCTCTCCCTTGAGCTGTCACAGACAGCTCAGAACCCTATCGGTGAAGTTTTGATTTTTTGCCCCAATGTGCATTACTTTACACTTGTCTACATTGAAACGCATCTGCCATTTTGCTGCCCATTTCCCCAACTTGGAGAGATCCTTCTGGAGCTCTTCACAATCCCTTCTGGTTTTCACCATCTGGAAAAGTTTTGTGTCATCTGCAAACTTGGCCACCTCGCTACTTACGCCAGTCTCCAGGTCATTTATGAACAAGTTGAAAAGCACCGGCCCCAAGACACTCCAATTTTCACCTCTCTCCATTATGAAAATTTCCCATTCATCCCCACTCTCTGTTTTCTGGCCTTCAACCAATTCTGAATCCATAAGAGGATCTGCCTTCTTATTCCCTGACTGTGAAGTTTCCTCAGCAGGCTTTGGTAGGGGACTGTGTCAAACGCCTTCTGAAAATCCAGATATATGGATTTCTTGCCCATTACCCAGTTGTCTGTCAGATTAGAAACCTGTTCCAAGAAATATACCAATACCTGGTAAAAGTCAGCTGTGACACATATGGAAGGTTGCCTTAAAGGAAGAGTGACAAAACTGAAAGCCAATACCTACCTAAACAGCAATTATGTTGACAGTAATAGGCTTTACCTGAGAATAGAAAGGGTGGTTCAGTCCCTCTTCATGCTTTAACCCATCTAGTAATGTCAGAGTTAGGCCACATTTTATGGCTGACATGAGCACTTCTCATTAGCACTTATAAGGACGCTAATGAGAAGACATTCCGTACATTCAACGTACAGTATACCACTGTTCACTGTTTAATGAAGCAGATGATAATGACATGCATTTTTGAAACACACTCAGTAGTTAACATTTCAACACAGGCAGAAAATCTAGACCTCATCATCATTCAGTAACAAAAGCTACCAAGCAGTTACTAGATTAAGGATATAAAATGCAGACCATACCGCAAGTTCCCAAGAATGGCCAAACTTGCTCCTGCACAAACTAGCATCTGATTTCTGAAAAATGTATAGCACTTCCTTGTACTTCAAATGTGAGACAAAAGTAAACTTTTGCTTTAGTAGTTTTTTGCTAAAGTTCTTTGGATTGTATCACAGGAAAGTAAGTCTTGACAAACTTGTTTCAACAGTGTTTTGACTGAGATTTTAAATACAGTGGGATAGGCTTTCAAGTAAACATGCAAATGACTACTGCATTAATTATGATGAACTTTCTTAGGACACAACTCTTCGTTTTTAGACCTTTGCCACAAGTGCATACCCAAGTGGCTAACTACACAACATTATAGTAGTTTCATGCAGAGCTTTCTTCTGATTTTTAACTTTAAGAGGGAAAAACTGCGTCTCATTTGTGGCTAGCTCATAAGTATAATGGACAAGACAAGCAAGCCACCAACATACTTAGCCAGTGGCAATCACCATTTCCCTTCGAACTATGGATCAAAAAAACTGGTGGAAGGCAATTGGAGACAGGTAGAGAAGCACATCCACTAGAAATTATCTGCATGTCTAGCTCTCTACCATCACCTGAGATCATTTCATGAATCTGTTTAAATAAACCTTCACACATATGAGGCATCATATGACTTCCTTTTTGGATATACAGCGTGCCAAAGATGGCTGCTCTTCTGGAGGAAGAATATAAAAACCCTCACATTTCAAAATACATGAATCAGTCACAGTAGAGTAACTGAAATTAATTAAGGCAGAAGTTTTCCACCCAAGGCATGAGATACTAACCAACTATTTAATGCCTCAGTTTCTTTCCTTCTGCATTGATTTACTGCTTCCAGTCTCCCAACAATTCTCTGTTTTCACCAATCACTTATAGTTTGGTCTCGTATGTAGTTTGAGACCAACCATTTATAGTTTAGTCACACACAAGATAAATGACTATTTAGTAAGGCTAGCTGACCAGAAAACAACATCAGGATACACAGATCTCTGCTTCTTGCATGCACTATCCCACCCCACCCCAGTGAAACACTGAAAACTGGCACTTCCTAGATAAGAGAGAGTCACTGACAACTCCAATCCAATTCACACTGATTGTTCAGAAGAAAACTTGAGGACCCTTAAAAAAAAGAACTGCTGAAAGCACACATATTCTTCCAACACATGTAATTTTTTTTGTCTGAACTGCTTATAGGCAAAACATTTACTCAACCTTTTTTCTAAAAAGCTACCCCTAATTGAAAAGCTATTTAAAATACTAGTATTTAAAAAAACTGATAGAACATGCTGTCTTAGAAGGGACATTCCTCCTCTCTTACAAAAAAGTAAGTGCTTTTTCTGCAATGGATGGTGCCTGCTACAATACATGCAATGCATCAGCTAAAAACCAATAAAAGAAGGGTTTTTTTTCTTCAGCAGCATCTTCATTTCATTTACAGATTTAATAGATTATTACTGCTGAGAACATTTAATACCAGGGAGAAGAATATTGAAGGCAGGTATAAAAGATGTACAAGATCATGGGGGCAGAAGGAGGAAAAATAAGACGCATAACATACATTCAAGATCTTAGAGATCAGCAGCAGGGGATGACCATCACCAATAGGTGCTACTGAACTGCCTTAATATATCCAATTGGCCACCACTGGAAAAATTATTTAACTAGATGGGCAATAAAACAGAACAAGGGCTTGCTCACAATATTTTCTTACATGTGCAAGCAGTCCCAACTATGCTGGGTCACATTCCTGTACAGAAGCAAGTTGCATGGAATAATGAAACACAGAAACTGTTGAGAATTTCTATATTCTCAGCTGAAAGCTGATACGCTATGAGGATTACAGAAACTGTCAGTGGCTGTACCCACGTACCCTTAAATTTGAGTAAAGGGGCTATGCTAAGAAAAGCATACACATGGCTGAAGTCAGGCCTGGACTGCTCACACATAGCCCACATTTTAGACGACCTGTTGGACCTACATGCCCTCCACCCACTATGTCATACTACATAATTTGGCTTTTATGAACTTTCAGTGCACTACCTAAAGCTAACTTCCAGTTTTGCTAATATAAAGATCACCACATTTCTCTTTACTTCTGCTCTTTAGTTTGCAAAGGATCCATGTGTTCTGCTGAGTGTAACTGCAAATGCTGTATTTTTAAAAGACAAGACCCCAGTTTCATTGCCTCAGCAGCTCTCACTTTAAAATGAAATCTGTCTTGCACTTGAGAGGTTAATTAAGTCTCATACAATCTCCTCTACTCCTTTCTTAAGCAAACTTGAGGAAGGGGGGGCAAGTTCTCCTTTGTCTATTCCATTTTGCTTAACATCCACCGTGAAGAAGAGTTTCAGGGAAGTCCAAATCTTACTCACTACTTTCCAATTGTTTAGCTGGTCCTAATTCTACTTTGGATTTTATTCATTTATTTTATTTACTCGCTTTGCATCCTGCTTTTCACCCTAAAGGGGAAAAGAGACTAACAGAGCCAGCGTTATGACACATTTACACACCTTGTGTCACAACCATGGATATGTTTGAGTCAACTATTTAAGGACTGTCTCAAATGAATAGGAACCCTCCTTTAGCCAACAATAGCTCCCCAAGGTCTAAGACACACACACACACTTGGGTACATTAGTGAGAACAGACTCAAAGCTGAATGTGAAATCAACATTGGAGAACTTCCTGCATACCAAAGACACTTAGAAGGACTCTTCAGTGTGGCATCAGGAGACAAATGAACCAAATTAAAAACAAGCAACAAGTCCCCTTTCTCCTCTTTGGGTATAAACCCCGGCAAAAAAACAAAACTATGCCACTAAGATTATAGGATGCATGAAGTAACCCAGGCAATCAATGACATCCTCCAAGTACTCTGTGGTCACACCCCACCCATGGTACCGTATCCTTACTCAACAGCTGAAATCTATAGTCTTTTCTACACAGTGTTCTACGCATTGCTTCACTGTCTCTGTAATTAGTACTACAAGAATTCCATCAAATTCAGCATTCACTCTGCAGAGAACAAAATTCAACTTTATCTTTATTATACCCATACAATATAAATTGATACTGTACTACCCAGTTAATATGCACACATCACAACACAACTTACATACCCCAACGTTTACTGAATACTGATCTTCACTAAATACAATCTATATTGAAGAAAACCACAATTCAGGTTTGTCAGTATATTATTCACAGTTGCACTTAACAAAAATCAATCCACATAGAGACCTAGTATGAGACAAACAACCCTAATGCACCAAGGAACAGGCACAAACTGATAATTCTGTTTTTACATACTGTACTATCCTCAATTTGCTAGATACAACAGACAGCCCCGATTTCAGTTCCTTCTGTACTTTCATTAAATCCCACAGAACAAATACTCCCACAGCTTCAATGTGCTTCAGTTTTGAAATTCTGATCTCAACAGGCTCTCACCCCCACAAGCAAACCTTCTGTTCACATCACAGTACTGTGACAATTCCCATCCTACAGGCATTTTTCTTCATAAATATCAGCCCCTCACCAAGAATGCTCACCATCCTAAGGCCCTACCTCACAGATCATAGCTCCTTCCCATAAAGGAAAAAGTCTTCGCCCCAACCCCATTCTTCCCTTAGTGCTTATACCCACTATCTTTACAGCTCCCATCTCAATGTACTGCCTTCCCTAACTTTCCAGAGCATAACCCTTACTTTTGGATAGTTCACCATAAACCTTTCTACACCATCAAGCACCTGCCTAAACCTCTGCTCCTAACTCCATAAGCATCACATCAATTCCTTACAAAACACACCCTTACCAATCATACCCTATTTCTTCTGGTAGTCTCAAGGCCAATTAGACTCTCTCTTCCAGTTTCTTAAAAGAGTGGTCTTCAACCTTTTTCATGACATGACTCCTATCTATCAATGAGACTGGGGGCCTCACTTTGATCTCGCCCATCCCATCACCACCCACTCTAAGCACTGTTTACTGTAACTAAATATTGTTAATAGAGAGAACAGAAAAAGTTACCATGACGCCTGGCACTACTGAAAGCTATTTTAGCACACTTACTAAGAATCTGAGCAGGACTGGGACACAATCTCCTGGTACCTACATCGGATGCCTCCCCTTTAACTGGTGGTGCTCTAGGCCAGTGATCTTCAACCTTTTTTGTTCCTGTAAGTTACCCCAACCCCACAACTGAGGCTTTGTGACACCACTGGGGTCCCAAGCGCACGGTTGAAGAACACTGTCTTAAGACAATTCTATTAGATTAGACAAAAGCCCACCCTGCCCAACATCTTGTTCCAACAATGGCAAGTGGGCAGACACCTCCAGGAAGTCCACAAATGGGGCATGGGGTCAACAGCTTCTTCCAGAAGGTAAAGGTACACTGCCCCTGCCCATTGAAGTTCCATGTTCCTAACAGCTGTTGATAAGAAAATTCAGAGGAAGAGAACAAGCCTGTACATGTATACTCAGAAAACAAGTCCCATTGTGCCCAACAGGGCTTACTCCCAGGAAAGTGTGGCTAGAACTGCAGCCTCAAAGACTTAGGAATATCTGCACTCTCTCTCTCTCACTCACACATACATATAACTACAGCATCCCGTGGCAGCGAATTCCACAAGCTAAGGATGCGTTATATGGAACTATTTCCTTTTTTAGTCTGGGCTGATCGATTTCATCGGGCGACTCCGACTTCTAGCTCGATGCCGGGGATGTGGGAAGACAACGCATCCTGCTCAGAAAGCATAAGCATATATACCCCATGCACCCCCACCCCAATAGAGAATACTCACCCCAACCACTCCCACTCGGAGTCCCCCCCCCCCGGGCGCGCCCAGCTGGCCACGCACTCACCCCTTGTAATAAGCCTTGACGCGGACCTGATGGGCGCTGTCCCCGCCGGGGCCGCCGAGCCCCCCCGCTGCCGAGCCCCCCGCCTCCCAGGCCTGGGTGAGACATGCTGTTCCCGCCGCCGCTGCTGCCGCTCTCGCGCTGAGTCGGCATCGCCCCCTTGCCGTGCCCAACCCCGCCTGCTGGCTCCAGCAGCCCCACCCCGGAGCTGCGGAAAGGAAGGAAGGCAGGCGCGAGCGAACTGCGCACACTCGCCGCCTCGCGCCCGGCAAGAGAGCCGCTAACGGACGCGCCTCGAGCCGCCGCTGCAAACGTAACGCCCGCTCGTCCTCACTGACTGACTGCGCGCGCGCCCGCGAGAGCGGCGTTCGCTCCGACTACTCCATTCTTTTCCCCCCTCCCGGAGCACGCCGAACTCTCGGAGCGGAAGAGAGGGCGTGCGCAAGGAAGGGGGGGAATGTGTGAGGGAGTGTGGATGAAACCATTTAATGAGAAGGAGGCGCTTGAGCAGACCATGCTGAGCGAGGGCACGTTTGCTGCTAGAGCTGTCAGCGCCTATAGAGACCAGGAGGTGCACACACGTTGCGTACGGCTACTGGGCCGAACGATTCGTTTCAGGAAATGGATAAACTGCGATTTGGTTTCCTCGCAGCATACGAACCACCCCTTTTCCAGCTACATTTGTACCTGATGAATAGGTTGTACCACAAAGCAAGGGGTAATCGGGTATTCCTGTTTCCTCGTGCCATTTTTATCGCCGGATATTAACACTCTGAATAAAAAGATGCCTAACAGTACCTCTGCTGCTCCCCACCGCCTGCGTTTAAAACCAAAAGGTTCTGTAAAGCCTTCATATGTGCAGTTGAAGCAGATCACAGCATCCCCGGGGTGAGATTAATGTAGTACAGACCTCGCCGCGAAGGATTTTGGGAAATGCAGTTTTCCAACGGAGCGAACCGGTTTACCACTAAACACGCCCCAAAGTGTTGGTGCTCCTTGCACGAACAGTGACACTATTACAGCGAATGGTGATTTCAGAGTTTGACAGAGCTCTATATAACAGGAATGCGTTCCTTAAAACCTTAGCGTATATACAGGCGTTTATACTGGTTTTTTGGAATGTAACCGCAGCGATGGGGATGTCGACGTTGCACTGTGGAGAGTGAAGGGTTATGGTCCACACTCTATGGAATGCTTTTTGGGTTGGTGCTGGAGGCTACAATCCTATCAGTAATTACCTGGGAGTAAACTACACTGACTATAATGGGACTTACTTCTGAGTAGACATGCATAGGATTGGGTTCTGAGCGTCCTGGATAAAACGAGGAGGGAAAGGTGAATAAAGAAATTCCCCATAATAAATACAGATTTTATACTTTTCGTGACCTACTTGTTCTAAGCGGAAGAAACAAAACGGTATGAGCTGTAAATGGAATAATTTTTAGGAATTAGAAATTTTTAGGAATAGCTATGTTGATCACATGCAAAAACACCTTGCACTGAATAGGAAGAAGGAAAGAAGACTCTTGCCTGCTTTCTCGTGGGTTCTTGTGCGTAACCCGGCAACATCTCTAAATATGGCAGCTTGTTTTAACTGTGGCTTGATTGCAGTGGTCTGTGAGGATCACAAGATCCAGATTAGATCTGGTGGCGAACTGCGCTATAAAGCTATGCTGTTAACCGAACAATAAATGTACACGTACTGTAGTTTATTGTATTTACTTATTTTTAAATAACGAAAGCATGAATGTGTCAGTACCAAAGAGTGGAGAGAATGTACTGTGTACAAACTGCATTTGCTATTAAAATTTTGTTGTTCTTGATTTTCAGGCTGAAACTGAGCAACCGAGTTCTGCAAAACGGAGTCCGATCTCATACACAGAGGCTGCAGTCCTGTGCGCACTTTCTAGACTAAGCCCCACTGAACGCAACAGGGCTTCTGAGCAGATACGCATATACACAGAATTATGCTCTGAGGATCCAACTTTCCAGTTCCAGTGTAGCCGCAATGCATCTTCAGGGAAAGGGAACAAATGTTCCCCTGCCTTGAGGAGGTCTTCCTGACTGCACCCCTGTTGCAGGATGCGTTGCGCACCCCGTTGGCACGGCTACATCAGCGCTGGAAAGTTGGATAGGACTGGGCTGTTACCTAGAACTAAATCCGCTACGAAGATGCTACTCGCTCCCGCGATGAAACAAGCAGGTAAGAAGCGGAGAGGGGGTAGAGGCACATGACCTTTCCATGTCGAGCCTCCGGGTCGAGCCCCGCCTCCGGCTCGCGAGGCGCATGCGCCATACTTCCTTGTGAGGGAGGCGAGAACATGGCGGAAGCGGAGTGAGGGATTTGTGCGCCAAGCGGGTGCGTTTTCTTTTTCGCGGATGGGGGTGGCTGTCGCTGAGGCGGGAGAGGGAGGGGCTGGCTGTGGGCGCTGCTGCGCCGGAACTCTTACCGCAGGCGCTGGCAGGTAGCCGTCCAGTGGGGGAGAGTCGGTCTTTGGGCTTTAGCAGGGAGGGGATGGATGAGGCACTGGGCCTTCTCCGGTTACAGCAGACTTGCCAGGTGTTCAAAATGACAGGTGTGGGGATGCTGCTTTCTATCAATCGGCTTATTCCGAGAGGATTTTTAATGCCCCACCCCCACATTGCACCGTACACAATGGTCACAGATCAGGTTTAATTTTTCCTTAGCAGACATCAGGAATGCTTCGTCTTTTCTAATTATTTCAAAAAATGCTCGACAACTAATTGTAATTCATGGTGATTTGAATTTCAGATTTTATGAGCTTCAGAGAACACTTGCTCCACTTTTTGTTTGGGGGGGGGGGAAAAACCCACCCCTTTCTACAGATGCATTCGATCCTGGAATGCTTAATATACCTGACAATAACAAATGCAGATTTGGGGTTGGGGGGGGGACCTCACCTCTCCAGATTTGGCCCAGGAGCCTTGAAATGCTGGACCCCTACTCTTATACTAACCATGTGGCTCCGCTGCGCGCCCCTCAAGTACGCGTGTAGCAAGTCTCCGGATCCTGCAGGTGCTTTTCTTCCTCCGTAGCATACAAGCCTCCCCTCTACTCTCTGGGTAAGCTGGTTGTGGCAAAGTGAAGGCGAGCGTGGAAGGGGCGAGGGGCACGCACACCACCTTCCATGCAGATTGAGAGAGGAGGCTTGATGCTTGAGAAGGAGGGTTGATGAAGCCTCTTAAGCAAAGTGTGTGGGGGGGGGGGGAGTGTATCCCAGCCTAAGCGAAGCCGGCACTGCGCAGGCGCAGCAGCCAGTTGCCCCGACTTCAAGGTGCCGGAGTGTGCGTGCTCAAGTCTGCACCGCGCCGTGCGGGTTGGACGCCTCCCACCCTCTGCTGTTGCGAGCGTCGTGGTGAGGATCTGCCTCCACCACCAGCATTGCCTGGCTCCTGAAGAGCGGCGAAAGTGCAGCAGAGCGAGTCCTTGGCGCCAGCAGAGTCACTGCAGGACGGGGCAATTGGGGGCGACCTCCACTTTTGCCCCCTCGAGGGGATTTCGGCAGGCAGGGAGCTGCATCCTGCCCTGGGTGGGGGCACAAGTCACCTCGAGTGCACCAGGTGACCTGAGCAAACTGAGGTCAGCCGTTGGAGGAGCTGCTGCTGGCAATGATAAGAATGAGGTGAGCCTGGCTGGACAGGTGCCTCTGGAGGCAAGTATATGCTTAGTGTACATGCAGCAGGGGCTTGAGGGTTGGAGCTGTACAAGCCTGCTCCATGTGCCCCGCTGCTGCCCAACAGCAGCAGCAGCACCAGAAGGCGTAGTCTATGTGATTTTTAACATCCCGTTCGAGACGAATTAAATCTTGATTTTTAAATCTTGAATACAGGAATTCCCATATAATACAGTGCACTTGGCAAGTCTAGGTTACAGTGACACCTGAGCACTGCCAGGGGCTGGATGACAACCCTGGAGTGGGGCGAGAGTATGGGAAGGCCACCCCCCACTGGCGCCTTGTCTGTAGTGGTTGCCCATTCACTTAAGATGATGGTACTGACCTTTAAGGCCCTTTATGACTTAGGCCCAGCCTACCTAAAGGACCGCCTTCTCCCATACATACCTGTTCACCCTCTTAGATTAAGGGGCTCTCCTTCAAGTGCCCCCTCTGTCCCAAGTTAAAGGGATGGCAGCTTGGGGACAAGCCTTCTCTGTAGCGGCTCCACAAATATGGAATTCCCTGCCAGCAGAATTAATAATTAAACATTCCCTCACGGCCTTTTGGAGAGGGCTCAAATCATACTTATTTAGTCTGGCCTTTGAATGACTGTGTAGCTATCTGCCCTCTGTCCCTCTGGTTTACTGTCATAGTCTATTTCACTCCCCTTCAATTGTTTTTCCCACCCTCCAGTACGTCCTGATATGGAGAATTGGGTGTAGCTTTCATTCCTGTTCACTCTCAGTGTTCCCGTTAATGTTTAATTTGTTGTTGTTTTTAATGTGTGTGTTTTACTTATGTTTTACTTGTTATGGTTACATTGTACATATTTTATTTGTTCTCTGTAAGCCACTTTGGGCATTTGCTTCAGCATAGGAAAGGTGGGGTATAAATTCTTCAAATAAATAAATAAATAAATAAATGGTCAATTGTCAAAAAACCAATGGTGTGCCTTGACAATTTTAGCACCTTGTCAGTGTGCCATGAGATGAAAAAAGTTGAAAATCCCTTTTATAGGGCAAAGACGTGCACACACTGTTCTTAGGATAACGTTAGTGCTTGTCTTTCTTTGGATTAAGATACTGCTTGCATGAACCATTTGTTTCCTCACTAGGTGGAAGAATAACTCACTCCATAGCTATGGAGAATGAACCAAGCACAACAACATCTTCCACGTGCACAACAACCATCACCACTACGTCATCCCCCTCCCGTACACAGCCGCCTCAGATATCGGTTTATAGTGGTTCAGATCGACATGCTGTGCAGGTACTTGACTGCTCGCGCTTAAAAGATTGCAAAGGCATTAATGAATGATAGCAATGGCAGAAATATAATTGGAGGTACTATATACATTCATTATTGACTGTTGCTTGTCAGAATAGGGGAAATGCTGGAAGTGATAATAGTGCATCCTGCGTTTTTTGTCATATGTTATCAGTGAAATGCATTCATGTAAGTCATCTGCAGCAACTCATCTACTCTACTAAAACTGAGTGTTGGGAGAGGTAGAACGGATAAAAGGAAATACTTTTTTACCCAGAGGGTAAGGAGGTGGTGATGGCATCTGGCCCAGATGCCTTTAAAAGGGAACTGGGCAGATTTCTGGAGGAGAAGTCCATTGTGGGCTATAGGCCATGATGACTGGTGCCACCTCCTTATATTACTAGTAGGGTACTTCAGAATTCCAAGTGCAAGGGAGTGGCAACAGGATGCAGGCATCTTGTTGTCTCATGTGCTCCCTGAGGCACCTGGTAGGCCACTGTGAGATACAGGAAGCTGAACTAGATAGGCCTTTAGCCTGATCTAGAAGGGCTCTTATGTTCTTAATGTTTAATTGAGACCTGTGAGAGCACTTCCAGAGAGGGTGTTTAGACCAGGATGATGTCACATTGTTTATCTACTCTTTATAGATTGTTCACACAATGCATTGGGATTTGTTGTTATCCATCTGTTGCCTGCCCATCCTTTCCCCCTGGTTCAGCCAGCATATTAGTTAACAGATTTTTCTTTTGGGGGAAAACCATTAATGGATGAATACAGGCATTTAATGAAATGCGTATTAAAAGTGCAAGAGCAATGTGTAACAGTACCAGACTTAGCATTCATCTGGAAGTGCCATGAGTTTCCTGTGATGCTTAAATATATTGAAATAATTGCAAGTAAAATCGCCTAGAACAGTGGTTCCCAAACTGTGGGTCGGGACCCACCAGTGCAGGTGGGGGTTGTTTTGCTTGTGTCGAGATTGTAAATAGGTTTTTTCCCTTTCTGATTCACTTTGCAAATGGAAAATGGCTGAGAAATAACCCCACTTATTGCTGCATTCTCTGGAAAGCAGCAGGCTCTGGCATCACAGTGATGGCACTTCTGGCCGTGACATTACTTCCAGTGGGTCCCGGACAGATTGTCATTCTAAAAAGTGGGTCCCAGTGCTAAAAGGTTTGAGAACCCCTGTTCTAGGATATATGTAAATTAAGGATACAGTGGAAATTTTACTGATCTCATCCTGGTCTCTGTTCCTTCCATACTGAGCAATTGGATCTCAGGAGAAGGCAATTCAGGAGAGGAAGGGGGGAAAGCAGGGCTAAGAGGAAATGGGAGCGCAAGAGAGAGCCGTGGGGCAGAAGAAAGTACTTGTAGTGCATACTGTAGTGTGTGAACTCAACTTGTGGTAAGAGAAAGGTTGGGAGCTGTTGGCCAATGGAAAAGTGATGAGGGCCATAGGAGGTATGTTATATACTAAGTAATATTTTGAGAGGAAGGGGGGTGACCTTCCTATGGTGACATGTTCAGAAAAATGTTACAGTTCCAAAATGATCCCTATGATTGTTGAGTGTTTGCAAGGATGGACACAGTTGACTATAGCATGTTCTCTGGCCTATGCTGCTCTCAGACCTTGGTTGTGAATACCTGTGTTCACAGGTTGTTCATTGTAATGAGAAAGAGAACAGTGGTTTCTATTGCATGAAGTATTTTGCTTACGGTGACTGGAGTGGGGATAGAAATTGTGCCAGGCCCGTGGTGCAATTCCTTGGAAGTGAAAACAGTTTGCAATGTGGTCAGGGCCGGCCTTAAGCCAATGTGACCAATGCCGTCACATTGGACCCCACACTAGTCCTGCTCTTTGGGGGGACCCGAACTAGCACAGCAAGCAAATCACCTGCAGCTGGGATCTCTATGGGCTGTAGATCAGTGGGCTGAGCAAAGCAGCTTTATCATGTGCCTTCCCACCTGACCCTGACTCCAAACAGGCCTCCTGGAAGCAGTTGGCGGTGATGTCATCATGTCACCACCAACATTTCCAGGTGCCGCATGCAGCATCACAAGTGCTTTTCTTGGTGAGTGGGGGCCCTGCGGGAATGCCTTGCATTGGGCCCCGCCATACCTGAATGTGGTAATATTAACAAAACCATTCATTGCTGGTTTAATGATGTTACTGAACAATCTGCAGGTTATTCAGCAGGCCTTGCATCGTCCCCCTAGCTCAGCAGCACAATACCTTCAGCAGATGTATGCAGCTCAACAGCAGCATCTCATGTTACAGACGGCGGCTTTGCAACAGCAGCATTTGAGCAGCACTCAGTTCCAGAGTCTGGCCGGTGTTCCACAGGTGAGAGCAACTCTGAAAATATTAACCTGAAATAGTTTAAGTATTAGAAAATATATGAGGAATAGAGAAAGAAATGTAGTTTATTTGGCAAGGAGACGATTGGAAGTTGGAAGAGAATGAAGAGTTGACCAACTCTAGCCTTAGAGCGCAATCTGAACCTGGAGTTTGGCAGCAAAGTTTGGCCATCACCAGAGCCACAGTAAAGCGTGTTTGGACCACTCTTAGAGTCAGGGAGGATGGTGCACGTCTGTGTGCTGGCCTCTCTGACTCCGAGAGTGATCCAAACATACTTTGCAGTGTCCCTTGTGACAGTCAAACTTTGCTGGCCTAGCTCCAGGTTAGGATTGCACTCTTAATTATTTGTGTCCTGACCAAATGACCATGTAAAGAATAAAAGTGTTCTCATCTCTGATGGAAGGAGGGAATTTTTCTGTACCAATACACTGAATGAAAACACAATACATTTCAAAGGCGTGTGGTGGCAGCACTGTGGGCAATTGTTTTGTGCAATTGGGTTGTAAGCTTAAAATAGCCACTTTGGTATATTGACTATGTGATAAACTATCGGTAAGGGGCTGATTTCATGAGTAACAAAACTGAGAGCCACACACAATCTACTGTGTGTTTTATGGGGCCCTTGGTTTCCAAGTGAAAGTCACTGAGCACAATGTTTTAATTTCTCACATTCACCTTTATTTAAACACTTCCACTGCAGTGTAAATTTCACATTTGATGATATGCTTGCTGTTTAGGCAAACCTGTCAGGTGGGAGGCAGTGTGCATCCCCCAATGGCAGTGTCACTCAGCAGTCAAGTGTGTCAGAGACCTCGGTAAGTATTTTTAATTTTTTTGTGAATTTGAAAAATTGTATCTGAAGAATGTGTTTAGTCTTATCCCTCAGTTTTGATTGGATACAATGTCAGAATATATAGCTGAAGAATTTATCCGAATATTTGCTAGCGATCCTTAAAAATGGAAGACTATGTCCTGTGATCTGCTTGACCATCAAATAAGTGTTTATGGCCTGCAGCCCTGAGGTAAAGGAACACATTTCCTTACTTTGCGGAGGCCTTCGTGATAGTGCCCCCCCCTTCAGGATGCAGCACACACCCCGTTGGCACAGCTGCATCAGCTCTAGAAAGCTGGATAGGATTGGGCCGTAAGAAACCTGAAGCGAAACCTGAGACTCCTAGCAATTTACTAGTTTTTGTGCTACAAAGAACAAGTCAGATTATTGCATATCACATTTACTGGAGGTACAACATCTCAATCTTATGCATGTTCGCTCAGAAGTGAGTCTCATAGTTTTCAGTGGGATTTACTTTTAAGTACAGGTTGAATATCCCTTATTCAGACTGCTTGGGACAGGAAGGTGTCTGGGTTTCGAAGTAATTGCATCAATATAATGTGAAATGCTTCCTCTTGCTCTTTTCACTGTTACCCATTTGGGTGTCTGCTGGCCTCTTTCACATTTGTCATTACTGGCCCTCACCGCAGAGCACAGACTAGAATTTACAATCTGTACGGGAGAATGAGCACAAGACCTTCTAGTGTTCACACCAATGGCCATTTTTTAAAAGTCTTGTATGGAAGTGTCTGGATTTCAGAATAGTCTGGATTTCAAATGTCCAGATAAGGGATAATCTATCTGTAATTGTGTTTAAGAATACCACTGTGATAATTGTCCTTGGAATTGTGGAATGAAGACTGTTAATTTTTTTAAAAATTGTTTCCCTAGATTAATCCGTCTGCTTCTCCTCCATCTCCACAGCTAATAAGCCGTTCACAGACCTCCAACAGCAGTAGCAGCAGCCTTACCCAACAGACCATGTTACTAGGGAGCACTTCCCCTACTCTGACAGCAAGCCAGGCTCAGATGTATCTCCGTGCGCAAATGGTAGGTTACCTGTTTTAGCTTTTAGAATTCTTCAAAGGGTTCCTAACATTTATTATTATTATTTTTTGGGTAATGGCTCTTCAGTCCTTTAAAGATTTCCATTAGAGAGCAAAATGTAGGAGTTGTTTTGCAACCGCATTTTATCGGTTGTATCCTGAGGAAAATTAGTCATAATTAGGCTCTATTAATTCAAAATGTAATTAGTCATAACTAAGTTTCCTTAGGATACAAGCCTATGTACAGGCTATCAGGAAGCAGCATTTTTCTTAAATGTTTAAGAGCACAATCCTAACCTGGGGTTAGGCCAGCAAAGTTTGGCTCACACAAGGGCCACTGTAAAGTGCGTTTGGACCACTCTCGGAGTCAGGGAGGATGGCGCACATCTGTGTGCTGGCCTCTCTGACTCCAAGAGTGGTCCAAACATACGTTACAGTGTCCTTTGTGCCGGCCAAACTTTGCTGGCCTAACTGCCAGCCTAACCCTAGGTTAGGATTGGACTCTAAGAATGGGAAGGTTGGGGATTATGCTGAAACATGAAATATCCTGTTAATGATATACTGGCCTTAATACATATATACATCCACAGAGGTCAGAATCACTCTATTTCATTGTGATTCTGCACAGAAGATATTCACCTTGACAGTGTACAGGTGTGACTGGAAGCCAAAGTTTCTCATGAGAACTGTGAAAGCCACGAATGAACCCTGGCCCACATGCTCCTCCTTCCCCTATTTTCAAGGGTGTGCATAAATAAAGGTGGGTGTCCAAGTCCTTGCTGCCAAGGAGATGAGCCACTTGTTAAACAATAGTTTAAACAACAGGAACAGTTGGTATCTTTGGCAACTGTTCAGAGCAAAATTGTACAACCTCTCATGATGTCGTATTTGTGTAATTTGCTGAAAGGTTGGAACGCCACTTTGTATTACGCCACTTTGTATAATACAATACACCGTTTTGTATTATCAGGCTGCAAGGCATGCGTGTGCCAAGTTTGGTGCATGTCGGTTCAGGCGTTGCGGAGCCTATGCGGAACATATGTGTACACATACACACACACACACACGCACACGTCCTTTTTTATATATATAGATATTAAAGAAAAAATTATATACTTTATATAGTGTAAAATACCTCCTTATACACTTTATGCAGGGCAATTTTAGAACAGTTCATCAGAGCAGTGAGGGGGTAGCAGAGACAACCATTGGGGAGAATAAAGGTTGTGTTTTTTTTGGTTATGGTCTGTATATGGTTCCAGCCCCCCTTACTGGAAAGCTGCATCTTTTCCAGCTAATGTGGCCAGTTCCTGATTGTCAAGTTGCAAGGGGAAATATTTAAGTCTAGAATAACTTACAGGCTTTAAAATGTCTTAATACTGACTCTAACATGAGATAGGCATTGTAATGGTTTAACAATTATTTGCTGTGCTTCCTGAAGCTATGCTACTTTTCCTAGTCACACACATTGCGGTAAAGAAGGTATTTTCCCCATGCTATCCTTTGTTAGTCCTTGGATAAATCTTTAAGGGCACAATCCTAACCTGGAGTTAGGACCACTTCTGTACATATTCCTCTGCGCCTGCAAAACAGCAGATCCATAGGGGTGACCAGGGCTTACTTGGGTGCAAGGGGAAAACCTCCTCTTGTCCTGGATGTTGCTGCTGCTGCCTCCTAATGGGCTTTAGGATACAGCCCTGCTATGTCGGCCTTACTAGGCTGGCATAGTATAGGATTGCGCCCCCAGAGTCAGAGAGGCCAACACACAGACATGTGCCATTCTCCCTGACTCTGAAAGTGGCTAAACGCACTTTACCATTTCTCTTGTGCCAGCCAAACTTTGCTGGCCTAATTGTGCCAGTCTGAGTCGAGGTTAGGATTGTGCCCTCAGTGTTTGATTTCTTCTTGCATATGGTGGAGTAGCTGGATTTATCCCTGATGCCTCCTTGTGGGGGATATTAACTTCAACCCTACTGGTGGTGTTTCAGGTGGAAGCAGTTTGCCCAATCAGTGGCCTGTTTCTGAAGGCTGGACCCCTTTATGGCACACAAGCTTTGTCAGAGGCCACTCAAATGTAACTGGGATGTGAGCAGTGCACTTGTTTTGGCCTATCCTTGCCCAAGCCGACTCATTCCTTGTGTTAATAATCTGTGGCAGAACTGTGAGATTCCAGACGTTGAGCCTGTCCATGGAGCGAACACCATCTTGCAAACATCACAAAAGAAGAACTATAGGGGCATATAGTTTCCTTGTTACCAGCTCATATTGCGAATGTGAGCAGGTCTGACGTTTGCCTCCCTAGCTCCTCAATCTAACTGTATTTCTTCAGTTCAACTGAAACTAAAATTTCTCTAATATTTTCTTAACCCAGTGCCACTTCCCTGTTCTTTTTCCTGATCATTCTTTTGCGTGTGATATTGTTGGTTGCTTCCTTCTTTGTCTTGAATCTATTTAAGATCTCCACCCACATATCTAAAAGGGTCTGATTCAAGGTAGGAAGGAACAGATGACCAGTTACCTGAGGGTCATTACTTTAAAATTTCTACAGGCAGTTCTAACTGTGTGAAGAAGTGGACATGTGTTGGCTTTGGTTTCAAAGGTCTCGGACACATGTAAGATTAGTCCCTCTCTATTCTTAAGAGAGTGAGTCTTGGACTTAGTTAAGAGAGTGAGTCTTGGACTTCTTTTCTGTGGGCACAAATTCCACCCTTGTCCATTAATCAGTATCACGTCAGTATTTAACCATGAATAAAACTACCCGGAATACTTGCCTAGCTAGAATTTGAATCCTAAATTTGAGGCACTTGGTTAAGATAGAATTCTAGTTAGCTTTATGCATTTTAACAGTGGTGCTGATGTAATATTTAGAGCAGCGATGGAATCTGTTAAGCAGGAGCTGGAACGCTGGGCGGGACTTACATGTGATTGGCAGCCCACCCATTCCGTTGCGCTGCGCTGCGCTGCCTGCCCGCCCGCCGCACGGGCTGCCTCCGGTTGGTGCGCCCCACCGCTGCTCGCCCAGGCACCCGTCGCGCCCCCCACCCGTCCCCCCCAGCGAGCAGGTGCCCCTTCCGAGGCCAGGGCAGCCCGCGCGGTGGGCAGGCAGCCAGCGGAACGGAACGGGTGGGCTGCCAATTACACGTAAGTCTCGCGCAGCGTTCCGGCTCCTGCTTACCAGATTCCATTTAGAGTTGATTGATTTAGAGTGCAATCCTAGCTTGCGTTGGAACAGGCAGGCCGACTGGCCTGCACTGTATCTAGCACAAGGTAGGTGGGGCTAGAGCACAACTTGGAGTAAGGGGATTTTTGTCCCATTACCCTGTGTTACACTGCCAGCCACCCATATGGAGCTACTTGGATTTCCACATGCAATTTTGTGGGTGCAAATTTGAGTGGCCTGTATAATGCTGGCTGGGCCAGGGGTTAGGATACAGCCTGTATTGCTGTGGCTGGTCCAACACCCTTTGCAGACTGATCCACCTCCCTGTCTACCCTCCCTCTGTCCAAAAATGTCCCCTTCCTGCCTGCGTTCCACCCTCTCCCACCCCCTGCACCTGCCTGCCTGTGCTGGCACAAACTCACCTACTAGCCTAGATCCATCTCTGGCAAGCCAGTGCATATCCGTGCACCGGCTCAGCCTGCTTCTAAGTAGAAACAAACATGCTTTTCAGTTAAACAAACATGCAAAACTCAGTCAACACTTGCTCTGCCCTCCTAACTTGAGACAGGTGATGGAATTTGCTCAGAGGAAGGGCTGGACCAAAACGTGTCCTGCAACTTGCCTCTATGATACAAGAGTAACAGCTGTATGTGTGCCTCCAGTACAGGGGACATTTTAAAATACCAATCATTCATTGTAATTCCAGTCTAAGACATTTCCAGTTTAAGACATTATTGTTAAAGAGAAGGTGATGCTTTTAGAAGTTCTTCCAGACAATGGAATAAGTTGGGTATCTTGCTGGGGGTGAGTAGGGGCACAATCCTAACTAGCACAGGAACAGGCAAGCCGGTAGGCCTGTGCTGCATCCTAACACCAGTTACAATTGTGCTGGAACTCACCATGTGGCAAGGAAATATATTCCTTTTGCCCCAGGGTAAGCCCCAGTTGGGACAATGGGGTTCCTTGAATCTGTGCCTGCTGTTTAACAGGTGCAAGTCCGATGAGCCTGCAGCGGCCAGATTGGCACCATGTGGCCCAGGGATTGGGGTTTGGATCCCACATAATTGCCGGATCCTGCTCCTCCCCACTCCTCGGGCTGCTCTGCCTGCGGAACTGTCCTCCCTCCCATTCCTCTCTCCCATCTTCCCTCCACCCAGAAATGCCCTATGTTGGCCGAATTTGACCAGTGCAACGGTGGCTTACAGCATCCATCATCCTCATGCATGGTCTGATGCTCCTGCCTGTGTCAGCCCTGCGCCACTTGCGCTGGCGTGAGCATGCCCTACAAAACTTTTGTAACAGCGTTGGGCTGACGCAGCAGATGTGCATCTGCCCAATGGGCAGCTTGAACTGCTCTGTAGGAGAGTCTTCTGGGGTACAGCTGAGAACTCTGGCCTGGAAGCGAGCTCCTGGGTCTGGAGAGCTTTCAACAGGATTAAGTGTAGCAGGTAGAAAGTTTTTTTACCCAAATAATTGCTCAAATGAATGACATAATCATGAGCTTCTCTGCCATGCAGCTATTAAAAGCAAGTGATTTCAGTCAAGTTGGCATCCCATATTAGCAGTTCTGTAAATCAGTACTAGCTGTTGGATTAGTAAAAAAAAAAGTGTTTATCTAAACTGCATGAATTAACTGCATAGAAGCCAGAGAAAAGATGGCTGCTGAAACCGTCTTTCTTTGAATGACTAGTTTTGGGGTAGTTTAGCTGTAATGAAGTTGTAGCAAGCAGTCCTCTCTAATTTCAGCTCATCTGGGTTGGTGTTTGCCTTAATTATTTTCAGATGCAAATCAATAGGCGTACTTAATTGAATGGTGTTGCTGGAGTGTAAGATAGAAGAGGCTACATCCAAATTAAATGGTTGTGCCCAATCTGAGAAATGCTGAAACTTTATATTGTTGCCTCTGGAAAAATATTGAAAAAAGCGACGATAAAGAGAATAGTATTTGGGTTGGAAACTTAGGTACCTTAATGGAACACCTTTGTTTTTGAACTGTTCCTCTAATTTTCTTTTTACTGTTTAAGATTCAGGGCACAATCCTAACCTGGAGTTAGGCCAGCATAGTTTGGCTGGCACAAGGGCCACTCTAAAGCGTGTTTGGGCCGCTCTCGGAATTAGAGAGGATGGTGCACATCTGTGTGCTGATCTCTCTGACTCCGATAGTGGTCCAAACCTACTTTACGGTGTCCTTTATGCTGGCCAAACTTTGCTGGCCTAACTGTGCCAGCCTAACTCCAGGTTAGGATTGCAGTCTTAGTCTGTATGTCTACGTCCATGGCACAGTATCATTTTCAATCTTCTTTTTACTACCTTCACAGCTGATTTTTACACCTGCTACCACTGTGGCGGCTGTCCAGTCTGATATTCCTGTTGTCTCGTCGTCATCTTCGTTTCCCTGTCAGTCTGCAGCTACTCAGGTGAGATTGTTTGGATTTTGTGTCTGTGTATCCATTTCATGAAATTGTTGTGAGGAATTGGCATGCAGTTCTGTGCTTTTTGTTTATACTGCATTGTGTGTTCATCCTAATATTGTTGTATAAAAAATTTGCAGATGCCACAGGAAAGCTGACCTTCTACAAAAGGCTAAATACTACAATCCTTATTTTTAAATCTAAAATGCTGGCCAGGTTAGGATTGCACCCTCATAAAAAAGGGTGACATCCAAACAGGGTCGGCCTTAAGCCTATGTGACCAATGTCGTCACATTGGACCCCGCACTTTGGGGGCCCCCGCACCAGTACAGTGAGCGTATTGCCTGCTGCAGCAGCCAGGATCTCTATGTGCTATAGGTCAGTGGGGATAGCAGAGTAGTTTTGTCTTGGCCCCTCCCACCTGCCCCTGTCTCTGAACTGCCCAAAATGGGCCTCCTCGAAGCAGTTGGCAGTGATGTCATCATGTCACCACCAACTATTTCCAGGTGCCGTGTGCAGCACCACAAGCACTTTTCTTGGTGAGTGGGGGTCCTTCAGGGTGGGTGGGTGGGTGGGGGCCCACAGGAATGCCCTGCATTGGGCCCCACCGCTCCTAGAGCCAGCCTTGCATCCATAGCATTGAGCTGCATAGAAAAAGGGGGGGGGAGGACTCTTGTTCTGAAGGAAGAGGAACTGGATGCTACCCAAGTCCAAATAAAGTGTTATAATGATAACACTTCAAGGAATAGGGGCACAAAATCACATAATTCCTACTTATTTTTTCAAAAACACTTTGGAAAAAATGAACCTATAGCAATAAAGGAGAATGTTGTTGTTGTTGTTGTTCAGTCGCTAAGTCGTGTCCGACTCTTCGCGACCCCATGGACCACAGCATGCCAGGCCTTCCTGTCCTCCACTAGCTTCCGGAGTTTGCCCAATTTCATGTTCATCGTTTCGGTGACACTATCTAATACTTGACAAAGTTTTCTATGGTTTAAAAATGACAGTTCTCCACATTGCTCCCATAGATGTTAACTAAAGCAGTTGCTATTTTAGGCTGCTATCCTAAATGCTGTAGGTCAGTGGGCCTTAAACCTTTTAGCACTGCGACCCACTTTTTAGAATGACAATCTGTCCAGGATCTGCCAGAGGTAATGTCATGGCTGGAAGCGCAGTCATTGTGACACCAGAACCTGCTGCTTTCCAGAATGCGACAATGGCTAAGTGAATCAGAAAGGGGGGGAAAACTATTTACCTCGACACAAGCAAAACAACCACACAGCCCTTTCCAGCATTCCATCTTCCCATATTTTCAATGATGGCTGCCCTAGGAGGTACGCGACCCACCTGAAATTGGCTTGTGACCCACAGTTTGAGAAACACTGTTGTAGGTTATATCATAATTTTTGATTGTGCACCTGTCAATCATTTAACACTCCTAATGCTTACCAAAGGAGCACTGCAGTCTTGCAAGCCCCCGTCTCTTGTGGGAGGTTCTTTTGCCTGAGCCCAGCATTCCTTTCACAGGTAGAAGGAACTTCTGACTATGGAGCTGTGTTCTGCTAAAAATTAGGATGTGATCAGTCCACTGACTTGAAAGTACATTTTACTTCCAGACACAGGATTGCTTTCTAAATACCTGTGCTTCTCTCTCAAAAACAACCACACAGGACTGTAGACAAGTAGGCTGTGATTTCCAGAAATTTACCATCAAGCACTAAAGTGCTAAATTTAGTCAAGCACTATATAATGTGAACAAATACATGTGTTCTATTGCATTGTCTTATGATTATATATTTTATTTTCATTGTATTTTATCATGATATTATGTGCTGGCTTGAGTGCCTCAGGGTGCAATCCTAACCAACCTTCCAGCACCAGGTAAGGGAACCTGCTCCAAGGTAAGGGAACGGATATTCCTTTAGTTTGAGGAGGCCTCTGAGACTGCCTCCCAACTGCAGGAGGCCCCATTGGAACAGTTACGTCAGTGCTGGAAAGTTGGTTAAGATTGCATCCACAGTTTTTTTTTTAGGATGGCACACAGACGTGCGCCATCCTCCCTGACTCCGAGAGTGATCCAAACATGCTTTATGGTGGTCCTTGTGCTGGCCAGACTTTGCTGGCCTAACTGTGCCGGCATAACTCCAGGATTAGGATTGCAGCCTCAATGTGTAGCTAATAAGAGAAATAGCAGTGAGGGCATGTGGTGCCTTTTTCTTCTAGGGGGATTCTGTATATTGCAGAGCAGTCAGAACTATCTTAGTTCACATTCTTTTCCCTTTGAGCAAATGGTGCTGTCCACTAAAAGGGCAATGCAACTGAAGTATGTGGTCTGACATGGCTTCATACAGAATGCAACAGTCCTTTGAGCACTGTCAAGAGAAAGGCTTTGAGGGTCAGGGACAGAGAAGTGAAATGTAGAGTCTGTATTGTAGCAGTTCTGCACTACCCCAGGCTTCTACTGTGTGTAGGAGAGCCACACCATATGCAGTTTTGATTAATCCCGTCTGGATGATGGATAGATGGAAGTTTTAAATTACTTTTAAGACCTGCATGTCATTCACTTGCCCTGACCTTGTTTACTTTTCTGTCTTGCTTAGCAAAGCAAGAATAAAAAATTGGTGCTAGAGAAACTCTATAGCAAACCTCTGTATTAAGGTAATTAAAAATTAATTACCCCAATAAAAAAAATTACCTCAGAATAAATCTGAGGCAAAAAAAAATCTTTTTGTTGCTCTGAGATTTGTTTACACAGGCACGAACGTAATTTTGGCACAGTCAGTTACAATGGCTATTAAGTAAGCCTGTGAAAAGAACCTGTGGCTGTGAAAGAGGGTCTGATTTGGCAGAAAACTACATTTATCATGTTTTACTTTAACTTTTGGAGGTTAGGAAGCAACTTTGTTGATTAGGAATGTATAAGCCAGTGTTGTTCGTTTTGTGGCTCAGCATATTCCATTCTCCCATCTTCACTATTCGGGGGCAATGTGAGATGATGAATTGGATTCTAGTTTATCTTCTTGGTGCCATTGAGAAAATGGTGGATCTTGATCAATGGAAGAAGGTTCATTTTCTTATTCTGCTTGACAATAAAATCTGCATTGCCTTGGCCTGTTAGGAAGAGGAAACTAGGATAAATTTTTAGAGATTCAGTGTTAGTAGCCAGTGATAGTTGCTGCAGCTGACAGTGGTGGGGTGGAGAGAGGCAGTGAAGTTAAGTGGAACAGGGCAAGGGATTTGTCAACCAGCTTTAAAGAAAAAAGAAACGGAAAAGTTATCTGCCTACTAGTGATCAAGAAACCATATCTGTGGTTTGATCTACCAGCTCTATGGGTAAGAATCCAGTTTTAAAAAGCCACAAGTTGTGTGGTTGGTGTTTTTTTTTTTTTTTTTTTCAACTCCAGCATATGGATCACTTTCCCACCTCATCTACAATATGTACACATGAATTAATAAACAAATGAATAACAGTTGACATTTGTATTTTTTTATTGGTGATTTTGCCCAGCCTAGTGTGTGACAGCCTGTGGAATTTGATGAAGTGTTGTCTATGGAAAATGAGCTGTATTGTTATTCCATCCGGTAATTAAGATGGCGCTTCGCTGGGTGGGAGTAATGAGAGGGAGGTGTTGGCACTTGTCTACAGATTAGCAAGCAACCAGTCAAGAAGTCCGCCACGCGGCATGTTTCCCACAGCGGCATCAACTTGTTGTTTTTCGAAATACCTCATTACCTCCTGCAGAATATCCCCCACACTTGCCCCCTTCTTGGCAGCTTTGTCAGCCAGTTGAGGAAGCTTCTTCAGTTCATCATCATTCTCATTCATGAATGTGAGATTGGGCACTTGGAAGTGGGAGGCAGCCATCCACTGAAGGACAGCCTGGAGCTCTTTGTTCTGCGAGCTGCAATTGGAAGTCTGGTTATTCACAATGACCTCAGAACCAGCTGGCACCAGGGGCTTACCAATATTCCGTTGAGGTTTGCAGGATGTCATTGAATCTGGAGTTGATACACCTTTGTTTCTTGCAGTAAAGTATGTACCTTGATCATCAGAGAAATCTTCAACAACAAAATCGGGGCTCTTAGTCATGTACATACACAGCTTCATCACAGACTCCATCAGCTCATCGATGAACGTCTTGTTTATTTGATCCATGTTTTCAGAATCCACCTCTGGACTGCAGTGTTTTGGAGTGCTGTGTGTTCTGGGAGGCCTCTCTTCGTACGAGTTTTGTTTGTACGGCTTGCTGCTAACTTCGCACTCATCTACGTTGAAACCGGCCTCTTGTAGGACCTTCTGGATGATGGATAGGAGGGCACTTTGTATTTCTCCCTTCTGGAATTCTTGCTGTTGTGGCTCACACTTGGGATTGTGAGATTTAGAACCATGTTTGCCTCCTTTTTCATAATACCCAAATGAAGATGAATTTGACTCGCAGTGTGGTTCCTTGTATTGAGTTAGCAGATGTTGTTGAATCAGCATTAAAGCTGTCAAAATGAGGTCTTTTGCTAGAAACTCAGTTGTGGGGCTGCTCTTGTCTGACCTCTTGTCATGACAACCCCTGTCTGGCGCTTTGCCTCCTGTTTTTGAACGTAACATGCTAATTCCGTCCTTAATTATTGTCTCACCTACTTTCTGGGCTGATGTCTGTCCTGCCTCTGGTCTTCCCTTGTCCCGCATATGTAATCCACCTTTCAAAGATGCAAAGTGCATATTTGGAGAGTTGGGGTCCATGGAACATCCTGTTTTTAATAAAGAGTATACAAGACTATGTCCTCTCTCCTTAGTTTCTGTCATCAAAGCATTATACATTCGTAGTACCATTGCTTCTAAAATCTCAGTTGACTTCTGGGTTCCTGCATTGAAGAGATTTTTCTTCACGGTCGTTACAAAGTCAGAATCTGTCATGAGAACCCCAGTGACATTGTGTAGATTTTTCATGGTAGAGTCTATTAAATCTGATATGACATCCCTTGTATGTTTGAGAAACACTCTCTTTAAAACCACACAAGCGGGGAGCGGTGGCCTCTTGTGAACCTTCGTGGCATTTACAAATGAGAATGTCATATCCTTAGCATTTTTGTTTGCGTAAACCATTAGCCCTTTGTTAAAAGAGCCACCATCACAAGCTGACTTTTTCCTTGGATGAATTATATGGGCACTGTGCTTTACTTCTTCATCATTCATAGACTCACTTTGGTTAGAACATACCTCGCCATAAAAGAGAGATGTTTTCTTGGGAGCTCCTTTACCGTCATCCTTCTTGCCGGCAATCTTTTCCTGAGATGATGCATTGCTAGGCTCATTGACGTTATCCATAGCCTCGTTCACCATCTGGGATGCAACTTTACTTACTTGTGCAGGGTTGACGGCTTTCCCATCTTTTGAGGCGTAAATGGCCTGGCGTATGCATTTGCTGGCTGCATCCTCTAGGTTTTCGGAGATCTCTTTACTTGCCATTTGCATAACCAAAGAACAGAGCTTTTGGACAGTACCTGCTACTTCATCTGCAGGTCCTTTCTGACCTTCCGAAGATTTGTTGAAAGCTGTGTTATTGTTGTTCTGGGACATCTTGTCAGCAGCTGATGGCTTGTTTTGTTGAGAGTTGCTACAACTACTAGTACTAGTTGAAGGGGTCAGTGCATGTTGGAATCCACATGCATATTTCTGCAGGTCATCAAAGAGCCAGGTCACAACATTGAGTTCTTCTGTTGAACCTTGTTTAAACAGACATACTGCTCCTTCAGTCTTAGACTGTTCTGGTGCCTCACTATCTTTTATTACAATGACCTCTTTGTCCTGCATTTTCCCTAGATCGAGTCCTGTGGCAGAGTCACTGGCTTTAGAATCGCCAGTTTCATCTTTATCTGTATCATCTGAGCTTTTTATGTTCAGGCTGGAGACATCGACAAAACAAATCACTTTGCGGTCCTGGTCTTTCCCTCCATCAGGATTGTAGAGATCGACCTTACACACGCCTGCCTGGCTGTGTAACCAGTCAACTTCCTGAGACATCTCTTGAGATTTGGACGTATAATTCTACCTAGGACTGTAGGGGTGTTCTTTCTCAGCTGAGCTGCTTTGATGACCCTGCCAGACTGAAGATGTTACCTCCTCTCTCAACTTTCCATGCTCTTCTGCTGCCAGATGTCATTTTCACTTGTGTGCACACATGGTTTCTATGGCAGCAGTGACATCATAAAGGGGCAGCAGCCCACCCACCAGTGGTGTGGTTTCAGTTATTTAACAAGGGATTGATTCACAGCCTCTCTCTCCCCTCTACTCTACCCAGTCTTTGGGAAATTGTCACATATAGGGGGAAGTTATCAATGCATCAAGTGGCTGCCATCCAAAGAAGTGCTTGGGTGTGCTCAAACAGCTCTTTGGGTCCGAGCAGCTAAAACTAAAGAGAATTAAGGGTGGTTAATTTCCATACAGGATTGTGATGCCTTTCTAAAGGCAGTGTTACCACTTCGAAGCATGCCTGGTGGGCACTTACTCTCAAATAATTCCTATGTTTTACATTTAAAAGAAAATAAACCCAAAACAATCTGATGCACACTAGGCATGCTCAGTGTACCCCAAAAGCCATGGCATATTGAGCGTTGGAAAAAGCAGCACAGCACCTGGGAGGTAGTAGGGAAAGGGAATTGATTTCCTTGAGCCAGTAGGGTAGTCAGGCGATACAACAACGTGTTGTAAATTCCAATCCTAACCAATGTTCCAGCGCCAGTGCAGCCACAGTGCAACCATGCAGGAAGGGAACAACCTTTCCACGGCTACTTTCCCAGCACAGAATGCAACGTGTGCTCCATTGACCCAGCTGCATTGGTGCTGGAAAGTTGGTTAGGATGGGCTGTTTAATTGTGTTAGGGAAGCCAGAGGCTGACCAAAGTGCCTGGCTAGCCTTTCTGTTCTCCCCTTGCCGTTTCACTGGCTCACCATCTGAACAAGGAGGTTAATTGCTTGACATCTGCTGCCACCATTCCAAGCTCAGGAAATCAAGGGGGGACTGGGAAACACCGCCCCTTTGAAGGGAAGCTCAGAACCCACTGGTTTGTTGTTTAACACCAAATTGCAGTAGCACCTGCGATGGATTGTGACAGTTCACTGAATCACTAGTGCCTATAGACTGGGCAGGCAAGCAATGGGGATAGCAACAGTTTATTAAAATCTCTGCTTAAAAACAGTTAAAATGGGGGAGAGGTGGAGAGAAGTACAACAAGCGGCCAATATTATGATGCCATTGTACAAATTGATGGTAAGGCCACATGTGGAATACTGTGTACAGTTCTGGTTGCTGCATCTCCAAAAGGACATAGCGGAACTAGAAAAGGGGCAGAAGAGAGTGATGAAAATGATTACTCGGCTGGGCTACCTCCCTTATGAGGAAAGGCTGCAGCGTTTGGAGTTCTTCAGTCTAGAAGAAAGGCGCCTGAGGGGGTACATGAGTGTATCATACAAAATTATGCATGGGATGGATAGAGGGATGTTCTTTTCCCTCTGTCACACCAGAACGAGGGGCCATCCACTCAAAATGAGTGTTGAGAAGGTTAGAACTGATAAAAGGAAATACTTTTTTACCCAACAGGTAATTAAGCTGTGGAACTCCTTACCTCAGGAGGTGGTGATTAAAAGGGGATTGGACAGATTTCTGGAAGAGAACTCCATCGCAGGCTACAGGCCATGATGGGTGGTGTAACCTCTTTAGAAGTAGGCTGTCTTGGAATGCCAGATGCAGGGGAATGGCAACAGGATGTCTTGTGTACTCCCTGAGGCACCTGGTGGGCCACTGTGCGATATAGGAAGCTGGACTAGATGGGCCCTTGGCCTGATCCAGAAGGGCTTTTCTTAAGTTTTTTTTAGTTTTTATGTTCTTACATAGTGAAAAACGCATGGGTAGCCAGAAGCAGACAGCTTGAGAAATGTGGTGTAACTAATCACCTCTGTCAGAGGGAGTTGGGTAACTATCTAAAAGAAAAACACACAGAATCCCAATGGCCTTGGTATCTCTCCCCCCCTCCCCCGACAGCCCCACATTTTCAGGCTGGCTTGGAATGCAGAAAACAAAACAAAATTAATTCCTGTATAGCTAAAACTACAGCCCCTATTGCTAGCTGCTAGAATGGTGAGCCAGGAATGGTGTAGTGCAATGGGTCCCAAACCTTTTAGCACGGGGACTCATTTTTTTAAAATAACACTGTGTTGGGACCCACCTAGCTTTACAAGATTTAAAAAAAGGAAGTTTCACTTTACCAGCTGCCCAAGCTTCTGTGTTTTTTTCCTTTTTACTATGGTGATGGGGGACTGCCTTCTGGAGCATTTGTTGAGCTCCACATAGTTCAGATCAAGACCATTTTGGTGGCCTTACATTCCCTTTCACCTGGCGATCGATAAAAGCAAAGGCACATTTTGCCACCCATGAGAAAACGTGCACGAGCAGTTCGGTTTCTCTTTCCATAGGACTCAAGACATTTTTCCTTGTCAGCTTGGAGAAGGGGGACTTTCTTTTTGAGTGTTTTTTGGGGGGCTGTGTTCAATATTCAGGTGGCTTTGCTGTCTGCCTGTCCTTCAAAGTGCACAGAGCCGCATTCACCTATTCATGAGTAAACACACTTGCAGCTCAGTTTCACTTTCCATAGGGCTCAATACATTTTCCTTGTCAGCTATCATCTTGTCAGTTTCATGATCCACCAACAATCAAGCTGGAAACACTGGTGTAGCCATTTGGGAGATGGACTTAGACCCAGAAGTTCCAGGTTCAAATTCCCACTCATCCATGAAGCTTTTTGGGTGACCTTGGACCAGTCACCATCTCTCAGCCTCACATACCTCCTAGGGTTATTACAAGGACAAAAAGAGGAATTAGGTACACCACCATTAACATCCTTGGAGGAAGGATGGTATAAAAATGTGAAAATAAATACGTCGTCCCAGTAATACAAGCCTTCTACTCTTACTGGGCAGTAAATGGATGTGCCCTCTGCAAACCAGCAGTTGATTCTAACAGCAGATGTGGCAAAGCCCACCCAAGCATCCTTGTGCTTGACCTTAAGAAACCTAGATTTAATGATGTCATGGAGTTATCTGATTGGATGAGGGAAAATCACCTAGTTACTCCATCCCACCTCTTTACATAGACAGGTAGGTTTGACTGCCCAATCAGGGGACACATGCCAATACATGTATCAAGGGATAACACTGACTAATCTCGAATCCAGCATATTCTGGATTTTTTACAAGATGGACTGGAAAAGGACTTGATTGCTAGTACTCTAAAATGACAGGTGGCAACAGACAGTAGTATACTGGTGTGTGTGTGTGTGTGTGTGTGTGTGTGCGCGCGTGCGTGCACGTGCGCGCCCCGCCATAAGGGGACAAATTAAATGCTTACCAAATTAAACTGTGAGCCCCTAGCTCTGTGGTTCAAAAACCAAATTTACTTTTGTTCACCAAATTTAGTAAATGTTCACCAAATGTATAACACAACATTTACACAACTATACTATTTTTGGGAGGCAAAAACATTTTTAAACTGTCAAATACTTTACGAAAATGAGAATTCAATATGTAGTTATCACTTTAGGATTATTAGGTGGTCTAAAATTTGGTGAACATTTACTATTTTGGGGAAACAAAAGTATTTTTTAAAGGATCGTTTTCATTAAATTTGGTGATCACTTAAACATGAGCATATATATATGTGTTGAATGACCTCAGCCTTGCTGCAGAACTAGAGCGGCTCCTTGGTTATACAGGGATATACCACCATGTCCTCAGTCTACCTGTTCACCACCCCCCTATCCACCTCGGGAGGGGGGGTCAGTCTGTCCAGGGACGTGACAGTCCTTTTTATAGTTGATTACCAACCAGCATCTCCTAGTTGTTGCCTGGCAAGTAAGGACACCTACCAATTCTCACCATACCAAAATGAAGAGGTATAAGCAAAAGTGTTCAAGGGTGCAATCCTAGATTGGCCCTTGGGCCAACGCAGTGTACTTCTGGAGCCTTCCTGGGGCCGACACTAGCGCTGACATGTGCGTGCTAGTGCCGTTGGGCCGACCCTAGCAGTAGCATCAGCCCAAGGGCTTCAGGCCGAGGCGCCGCAGCCCTGCTCCTGCACCAGCTGAACTTGGCTGGCTCAAGAGCAGTTCTAGGCATGGGGAGGGTGGGTGGGAGGAACTGGGCAGGGGGAGGGCATGCTAGTAGGCGTGCTGGCCCGGGGAGGGGGTTGAGGGGTGGGATGTGGCCAGTAGGCCACATCTAAGCCTCAATCTCCATGTCACGTGGCCCTGATTTGGCCTTGCTCGGAGCTGCATCTGCTAAACAGATGGCACATACCTGAGCATGCCCATCAGGGCAGCAGGCGCCTATCCTGGGTCAAGGGCACAAATGCACCCTTGCCCCAGGAAGGCTCCAGAGGCCACCCAACTTATGCTGGATATGGCGCAGACACACTGGCCTTGCCATTCCGGCGCAAGTTAGGATTGCACCTTAAAATGTTAAATTTTCCCTGTTTGATAAAATTTAGATAAATTTTTTATTTAGGTAAATAGCAGTAAAACAGTTTAACCCCTTAAATGTATATTTTATCCAGTTCTCTCACTACATTGATATTAAGGTTTGCTTCTGGAGGTCTGGCAGAATTCAAGAGTGCATTTTTCAAAAAGCAGTGTGAAACCTTTGAATTTTAAGGGACTTTCAGTAAGGGAAAATATGGGGGTATTTTGTGTACACTATGTGTGTTTTTTGATTAATGCATACTGTTAAATATTTCTACGTTATTGTTACTTTTAACTTGATCCTAAGTGAGGAAAATGGAGTTCTCTTGTTGGAAGCAATACAGAAATTGCCAACAATATTTGGCCTCCCTCTGCATGCTGTTCATACCCTATCTTGCCTTATTGTATCATACAGTACACAACGCCTGTAAATCTTCCTTGCTTGATGGATGTTCTTCCACTTCATATCCTGTTACTTGCTTCTATCAGATTTGTAGCAATATGATTGTAGAACATTGATGTCCTCATGAAGATAAGAACATAAGAAGAGCCCTGCTGGATCTGGCCAAAGGCCCATCTAGTCCAGCTTCCTGTATCTCACAGTGGCCCACCAGGTGTTCTCTGGTATCGGAAAGTGGGGCATTCGGAACCACATGGGATGCCCCTCCCTCTCAAGAGGCAGGGCCGGACTTCGTTGAGGTCTCTTCCTCTTCCTGTGTGAGGGCTCCCAAACCCAGTCCAGCTCTGCTTCTTGACAGAGCAAGTCGGATTTTTCGTTGGAACAGAGAAAAAAGAGCAAACCGTTTTTCTCTTACCTCGAAGTCTTTTCCTCTTCATCTGTTCTTCATCTTTTCCATTTCCTCTACTTCTAACCCTCTATCCCCTCTGCTCCCTACCTGTTCCCCAGCTTTCCAACCTCCCACCCAGTGTGTGTGTGTGGTGGCTTCGGGGGACAGAGGAGGAGCGGTGCAGGCCTCACCAGCCCGACAATAGTGACCGGGAGGCTCTGCATAGCCGCATCACAGGGAGCAATGCAGCGGTGGATCTCACCAGCCCGGCATAAGCCATGAGCGGGAGATCAAACGCAGCCGCGAATCATGCCGCCCCATGGCAAGGAGAGAGCGCTAATTCTAAAAGGGGGAGCTCCAATAGCAGCCTCGTTGCCCCAATAACAGCAGCACGAGGAACAGAGCTCCGTCATCCAGGGGTGCCATTTTGGGTCAGTCAGCAGCAATGCGCGAACAGGCAGCAGGCGACGGGTGCCATTTTGTGAGTAGTGGAACAAACGGTCGCCATTTTTTCCTGCCTATTTCTTCCTGGGCATTATGGAAAATTCACAAGACATTGCCCCCTTACCAAACACTGGGGAAGGTGGGTCTGGGTGGTAGGTTCTTCCGTGGCGGTGCTACCGCCAGCAAAACCTGTCAAGGACCCCAAAAAGGGAAAGAAAGATAAAAAAGTTCTCAAGCCCGGTATTGAGGCGCAGGTGCAAGAGACTGTCAACCTCGCCTTCAGAGCCCATGTTCAAGAAATAATTATGGCCTGTAAGTCAGCTGAGGGTCCTAAGGAGAAACAAAAAAGAGCCAAGGTCTCTGAAACTTCCTCCTCTGCTATGTCTGAGTCTCTTTTGAAGGAGGAAGAGGAGGTGGTGCCGCACCACAAAGGGGGGAAGGTGAAACGCAAGCGGCACCATATACGTCATTCTCAGTCTCGAAAGAGAGCAAAAAGAGACAAACAGGTGTCAAGCCCCTCACTGTCTTCTTCCTCAGACACTGACCGGAAGGAGGGGGAATTGTCTTATGATGAGGGTAAGCAGTCTGAAATAGCACAAAAGCTGGACAGGCTTTTTCCCCTGGAGTTCTTTCCCCGCATGCTGGGTAAAGTTACCAGGGTACTTGAACTTGATGGGGAAAGAGACTCGGACATAGCAGAGGAGGAAGTTTCAGAGACTTGAGGCGTATCAGGCTGCTTCAAGCCGAAGTAATCATGATTGCGCCCCACTGGCCCAGATAACCCTGGTTCCCACAGCTACTCAGCATGGCTCAGGGAAGGAGCTGGACGCTTCCCAGACGCCCGGATCTTCTCAGACTGGGACCCATTTGCCAACCATGTCCCGAGTTCCTCCAATTAACAGCTTGGAGGTTGAGCGAGCAACGTTAGAACGCTGGGGCTACTCTGATGGGGTCCTTCATACCTTATTGGCATCTAAGAGGGGGTTGACCAAGAAGGTGTACGGGGCTACATGGATCAAGTTCCACTCTTGGTGTGAGGAACGGGGGTTTAGGTCAACCAAGCCCAAAATTAAACATATACTGGATTTTCTGCAGGCGGATTTAGACCTGGGTTTAAGCACCAGTACTCTCCGCCACCAAGTGGCAGCTCTGAACAGCATTTTGGGAGCTGGTTTGGGCCTCAACATTTCGGCGCATCCCCACATTAAACGCTTTTTGAAAGGGATGGCTCTGCTCAACCCACCACTGGTCCATAGATTCCCACAATGGGACTTGCACATAGTCTTAAACATGATAACGGGGCCCCCGTTTGAACCTATGGCAAGGATTCCCTTGAAGGAGTTAACCTTGAAAACCCTGTTCTTAGTGGCCATAGCATCAGTTAGACGGGTGTCAGAGCTGGGTGCACTTTCAGTCAATCCTAATCTCTTGGTCTTCCACAGGGATAGGGTTGTTCTCAGACTGGACCCGGCCTTCCTCCCCAAAATTAACACAGTTTTTCACAGGGCTCAAGAGCTGGTTCTCCCTTCGTTCTGTCCGAATCCTCAACACCCGCAGGAAAAAAGATGGCATTCCCTGGATGTCCGGAGGGCCCTCCATTTTTAGTCTGACAGAACAAAGGACTGGAGGAAGACGAATTTCCTATTCGTGGGGTTTCAGGGTCCCAAAACGGGTAGGAAAGTCTCCAGGTCATCTTTGGCGAGATGGCTTAGAGGGGCAATTGTCATGGCATACCAGGCGGCTGGTCAGGGATTACAGCACACTCCATTAGGGGGGCAGCGGCTTCGGCCGCTTTCGAGGGGGCTCACTCGCTGGGAGATATATGCAGGGCAGCGATCTGGGCTTCTCCCAATACTGTAGTGTCTTGTACAAGACACTACAGGGTGAATGCAGTGGCCTCTGCTCAGGCGGCCTTTGGCAGAAGGGTTCTGCACACGGTGGTCAGGACCTAGCTGACACCACAGTCTTCTGTCCTCCCTGATAATATAGCTTTTACACATCCCATGTGGTTCTGAATGCCCCACTCTCCGATACCAGAGAAAAAGGAATTCTTACCTGGAAATCTCCTATTCTGGTTAGAGGAAAGTGGGGCATTCGAACTGCCACGTGGGAAGGCTGGTGTCGCCTACACGGGTGATGGTGATTGTTAGGGTTCGGTGTGCTGCATCTCCCGAATCCTTCCCAAGTTTCTCGTCCTTGTTAATTGCCTTTAACACTATTTCTTACTTTCCTATCTTATGGAAGACGTTAGTTCTTATTATTCTTGTACCCCGTTGGGTACAAGCGGTTTGGAGGACTTCCGTATGGCAGCTTTACAGACCAGACTGGGTTCGGGAGCCCTCTTCCCACAGGAAGAGACCTCAACGAAGTCTGGCCCTGCCTCTTGAGAGGGAGGGGCATCCCATGTGGTTCCAAATGCCCCACTTTCCTCTGACCAGAATAGGAGATTCCCAGGTAAGAATTCCTTTTTTGCATAAAAGGATAGTCACCACTTTCCTTGGTAAAGTACAGGTACCATTTGATACACTTTTTTGTAGAAGAATGAACAAGATGCAGATCCAGTTTTGTTGCAGCTGGCCTAATGTCAGAGCCTAGAATTTGTTGATAGATGATAGATGAAACTGTGACACTTAGAGCGCAATCCTAACCTGGAGTTAGGCCAGCAAAGTTTGGCTGGCACAAAGGACACCGTAAAGTGTGTTTGGACCACTCTCTGAGTCAGGGAGGATGGCGCACGTCTGTGCATTGGTCTCTCTGACTCCAAGTGTGGTCCAAACATACTTTATGGTGTCCCTTGGGCCGGCCAAACTTTGCTGGCCTAACTGTGCCAGCCTAACTCCAGGTTAGGATTGCGCCCTTAGCTAGTTCAGAACTTAAGGCAGTGCTCACCATACTCAAAATGGCAGGCTTTCATATTGATCCCTGTTGAACACACAGGCAGCCCAATCGTAATCTGTCCCAGTGCCTGGAGGAATGATGATGCCAGAATGGCCAATGCTGAATCCTTTGGGGCAAAGGCAGCTACTGGAGTCACCTCAGGGCAAAGGAGCATTTGCTCCCTTACCCTGGGTTAAGCCCCAGTGGCCCTAGTTGGTCTCCTTGCATCTGCTGAGGAGGACCATGTTGACCTTTCCAACCAGAGAGGGGGCATAGGATTCAGTGGAAAAGTCTGCCACATCTCTACCCCCTTCTTGGGCCCAGTCCTCCATCCGGCCTTCTCTCCCCCATCCAGTTCTTCCCCCCCTGCCTTTCCCACACCCTGACAAACCTTACTACTGTAGCACAACTTACCACTCAGCACTCCCATGGTGACTCCTCCAGGTGCTGAGGTCCGGCGTGAACTGGTGCTGGCCTCACCGCGGGCGCCACGGCCTGACTGCCCATGCAAGAGTGCCTTGCCTTATGGCAGTTCTGTGATGACAGTTGCTGGGGTAGTGGGGTGACCACCAGCCCTGTCCCAGCATAGAATCGGACCCTGAATTACCTGGAGTTTCAGTCCAAGCCTATATAACAAACCTCCATGAAACCAAATTGAGGGTGCAATCCTAAAATGAGTTAGGCCGGCATAAGCTAGCAAAATTTGGCCAGCACAAGGGACACTGTAAAGTATGTTTGGACCACTCTCGGAGTCAGAGGGTCCAGCACACAGAGGTGTGCCATCCTCCCTGACTCCGAGAGTAGTCCAAAAACGCTTTATAGTGGCCCTTGTGCTGGCCAAACTTTGCTGGCTTAGTTTACACCGGCCTAACTCCAGTTTAGGATTGCGCTCTGAGTCAGCTAGCGAGAGCACATGAAATAAAGGTGCACCAATGCAGCTGAAATCTGGGTATATCAGGATGATCCGTGGAAATACCATCATGCTCAAGAAGAGAATTTGTTCCCACCCTGCCCCCTGGTAGTGTGCATAGTAGAAGAGAATTCTTCCTGATCTAAGGTTCATTAATCTGTGAGACCCTGACAGGGTGAGCCCGATTTTGCAGCAGAGTACATAATATATGGTATGATTCCACCTCAGCATCGTAGTGTAGTCTCTTCCTTTCTGATTAGCCAGCATGGATACACCAGTATAGGGAAAACCAGCTTTTAAAAAAGCTGAGAACGGAAGAGAATCTCCTTTGTTTCAGTGAACAGGTTGCTGAAAGTTTAGTTGCATTTTCTTTCATTGCCCCGAGAATTGCCCCGTGGGCAGCAGCAAAGTGAGAGCACAAGGGTTATTCCTTAAAAAGGAATATCTTTTAAAACCTAACTGGGGGAGAATGCATTGTTCTGTTATTGCTTTCCTGGATGCAAGAGTCCCTCACAGCAGGGAAGGGAAGCTTATAGCTGGAGGAGGCCAAAAAAGGAAAAATCACTGTTCTAATGGGGTACCCACAGAGAAGGTTTAGGAAAAGGTTTTGACCATTTAGCACAATTTAACCTGATGTGCAACCAGCTGGAACATTGCAGCAGGCAATGCTTTCCTGGTTGCGGTACCTGAAAATGGGGGCTGCCTTGAATACATTCTTGGTGGAATCCCCTCCATTCCCTTTTGTTCCTGATCTCACTTTGCTTTATCATTAGTTTTCATGGTCAGCCTAATTTTAAAGTGGGTGCTAGAAATCTGACTGCCATCTCACCCAGCAATTTTTACTTTTGATGTGTGTAGTATTCCGGGCTCCTTGGATTTTTTTATAAAGATGTGGCTAATTAGGAGCTCAATTTTTTTTTTGTATAACTCCTTTGATCAATAAAACAGCCCGTCTCCCCCTCACTTTTTTTATTCTTTTTTTATTGATGAGCTTGCCCAGCTACCCATTTTTTTGATCAGTTCGATTCAGATCATTGTTGCTTGCAATGGGGCTGTGATGGTGGGATCTTGTTGCGCCTAAAAAAGAATGGTGTTAGGCGCCTAGACTGGGCACAAAGTAACATGAGAGGGAAGAGCTGGTTCTTACAGGTTAGCAAGCAGCCAATCGACTAGTCCACACCGAGGTGCCTGTCCTTCCACCTGCTGTTTCTCATAGTATCTCATTACCTCCTGAACAATGTCTCCTACACTGTAGCCACACTTAGCTGCATGATCAGCCAGTTGAGGAAGCTTGGCCAGTTCCCCATCTTGTTCGTTCATGAATGTTAGGTTTGGCACATTGAATTGTGAAGCAACCAGCCACTGGAGCACAGCTTGAAGTTCTCTGCTCTGTACGTTGTTGTTGCAGTTCTGGTTGTTCACAATCACCTCAGAGCCTGAGCCATGTAGGTTGTGTCCACCACATCTTCCATCTTCACTGCCTCTCGCCATCAGCATTGCCAACTTCATCACAGACTCCATCAATTCTTCGATAAATTGTTTGTTTAGTTGTTCCATGTTCTCACACATATCGGCCCCGCCATGTGATTTAGATATTGCCCTCTGTGATTGCCCTCTGCATTCAAAGGAAGGCTGCTTGTAGCCCCTGTCAGAGGTACTTTCATCACAGATGCCGGCTTCTTTCAGGACTTTCTGGATGATTGACAAAAGGATACTAGATATATCACATTTCTGTGACTCAAGGTGAGCGTCGTGCCTGCCTTTTGAACTGTGTTTGGAACCACCAGCTCTGTCATAAGAACCACTACCATGACCTTGAACATAGCCAAATGATGTGCATGTCTCACGGTGTCCTTGTTCCTTGTTTTTTTCTAAGAGGTGTTGCTGTATTAACATTAATGCTGTTATAATAAGGTCTTTGGCGTACACGTCCATTGAACAGTGTTTGTCTGCACCTTTACTTCCAGATGGAAGAGCCCTCATTTGTCCATTTCCTTTGTCTCTCCCATGGCCATGCATTTCACTTTTAAGTGATGCAAATTGCAGCCCTTGACATCTGGAGTCTGTGCGAGCGCCTGCTTTCAATGCTGTAAATGCCATGCTTGGTTTTTTGTCATCCCCAGCCAGTGCTTTAAATAAGCGTTTCACCATTGCTTCCAGAATCTCGGTTGATTTCTGAGTTCCTGCATTGAAAAGATTCTTCTTGACAGTGTTAACGAAGTCTGAATCCGTCATGAGCACTCCTGTGACATTATGAAGGTTTTTCATGGTGGAATCAATTAAGTCAGATATGACTTCTCTGGTGTGTTTGAGGAGTACTTTCTTTAAGACTACACAGGCAGGTGGAGGATGCTTTCCCTTTTGCACTTTCATGGTCTTCATGAATGAGAACATCATATCAGAAGCAACCTGGTTTGCGTACACCATCAGTCCTTTGTTTACAGAACAGTCATCCTGTTCTGGTGGTTTCCTTTGGCACATTTGTCTATCTGATCCTCCGTGTCCGTGTCTGTAACCATTCTGGTTAGATTGATTCATCTCTCCATAAAAGAGAGAAGTTTTTCTGGGGTCATCATGTGACTTGTGATCTGGAAGACTGCTTCCAGACCCACGAATTGACTGGCGAATACACCGTCCACTATCAAATTTATCCTTCATTTCTTTTTGTGCCATCTGAACCACCAAGGAACAGAGCTTGTTGACATAATAGGAAAGATCATCTCCTCTCTGGTTACCAGAGCATCTAAAAGACGTGTCACTACCTTGGGACATCTTGTCGTGTGCAGGCGAATCGTAACGAGATCTACGAGGACCTGAGGGGGTTAGTGCATGCTTGAATCCAACTGCGTATTTCTGAAGGTCGTTATGGAGCCAGCTGACAATGTTGACTTCTTCAGACGAACCTTGCTTGAAAAGACAGACTGCTCCTTCAGTATTAGTATGATTGTCTTGCTGGTTGTCCTTTATTACGATTACTTCCTTTTCTTCAAGATTATGTAAGTCAAGGGCAGGGTCAACACCGCGTTGATTTCTCTTGGTTCTTTGGTCTTTCTTTTTCACAAGGCTGGAAACATCAATAAAACAAATTACTTTACGATCTTGATCAGACTGCCCCTGAGAACTATAAAGACCTACTTTGCAAAGACCTGATTGACTGTGTAACCAGTCAATCTCTTGAGCCATACTATTTGGGCCAAACCAGAAATGAACCCCAGGCCGTGGAACGTTCTTATAGATTTTGCTGACCTTGCTCACTCAAGATGTTGCCTCCTCTCTCAGCTTTCCATGCTCTTGTACTGACTGGTGGCATTTTCATTTGTGTGCATACATGGTTGCTAAGACAGCAGTGACATCATAAAGCATGAGTATTACCCACCAATCAGTGATGTCTTGGCTCATGTTTGAGTTCACTCTGCATTTCTCATCTCTTGATCTTTATTGAAAAGTATTTCCAAAACATTAACATTGTCTGTCTTTTTGAGTAGTTGGGTTGAAAAATATGGGGGTATGTTTTGGCTTGTAAATAAACTCTGTCTTCAGAACACAATCAAGGAAGCAGACAACACCACTTATCCAATATAAACTTCATTGTAATTTTTAAACTGTATTTATTGCGTTTGCATACAGCTCAGTAAACTGAGATGTGTGACTGTTCATCTGAACTGGGGAACTAAGGATGAACCCCCCGCTTATATCGGGCCTTTGATCTCAAGAGTTGAAGGTGACCTCACAAAGAAAAAAATCTTCCCACATCAATAACCCCCCACCATTTTTTTTTAAACTGGCACTCTTAACCCTGTTTCTCCATTCCTTATGGTTTTTCCATTTTTCTAATCCCAGCTGTCTTTGTATTCTTTGATTTTAGGGGGATGCTTTGCGGAGGGCTCGCATCAATGCAATGAGCATATTGCCTGCTGCTGTAGCCAGGATCTCAATGAATTGTAGGTCAGTGAGGCAAGCAGAACAGCTTTACCTTGGGCCCTCCCACCTGCCCCTGCCTCTAAACTGCCCAAAATGGGCCTCCTAGAAGTTGGTGGTGACATCATCATGCCACCACCAACTATTTCCAGGTGCCACATGTGGCACCACAAGTGCTTTTCTTGGTGAGTTGGGGCCCAGAGGGGAGGGTGGGGGTCCCACTGGAATGCCCCACATTGGGCCCCACCACTCCTAGAGCTGGCCCTGGTATGGAGACAATGTCCCCTTCCCCTGAGGAGACTTTCAGCCTGTCTGTATCCCACACAGGATAAAGCCTTGGGCATTTAGCACCTGCTGCTCCTGTGGGGATAGGATTGGGCTCTACTGTAAGATAGTTTTTATACGGTCATCCTTACTTTTTAAATTCATTGTTTCTCTAATGGATAGCTGTTCTGACAGTTTAGCTAATCTCAGTGCATACATATGCCTATAATCCTGTGCATTCTGATTGAGTCCCACTGAATCCACAGGGATGTCTGAGCAAACATACAGTAAATGTGCACTCCCAAAAATACTTGCTTGAGGGTGCAGTCCTAACCTGGAGTTAGGCTGGCACAGTTAGGGCCACCGTAAAGCATGTTTGGACCACTCTTGGAGTCAGAGAGGCCAGCACACAGATGTGCACCATCCTCCCTGACTCCGAGAGTGGTCCAAACGCGCTTCACAGTGGCACTTAGGCCAGCCAAATGTTGCTGGCCTAACGCCAGGTTAGGATTGCACTCTAAATGGGCTATTGGTGAGATGTAAGGATGTTTTAGGTGCGTTATGTTCTTTTGTATCATTTCTACTCTGACTTTTCCAAAGGACACTTGCTGTGCCCCATTTTAGCCAGTCATTCGAAAGGTTCGTATTTGGCTCTATAATTCTTCCACAGTCTCTTGATTTCTCTGCTTCTCTTTACTTGCCAGCAGAGGGCCCCAACACTTTGCTTCTTTCTAGCCCTGTCTGCAGTTTCCAGGGTGCATAAGCATAAGTTCTCAGTACTGTCCTGGTTTAGTGACAATGGTCTTATGAGCTTACATAGTGCATTTATTGTTTAATTAAGAGCACAATCCTAACCAGCTTCCCAGCACTGATATAGCCGTGCCAAAGGAGCATGTGCTGCATCCTGCAGTTGTGGGGCAATCATAGAGGCCTCTTCAAGGTAAGGGAATGTTTGTTCCCTTACCTCAGAGCTGCATTGCCCTTATCCCGAATTGCACCCTAACTCATGTTTAAGGAAAAATTCAAGATACAGTTGAAGGGACCTATAGTTGAATGGATACAGGTTTTCAGTTCTGAGGACTTTGCAATTTTTATATATAACTGTAGCATCCTCTACAGCAGCTATTTTAAACCTTTTTCATCTCATGGCACACTGTGAAAGCTCTAAAATTGTAAAGGCACACCATCAGTTTTCTGGCAATTGACAAAGCACACCGCTCTGTCAGCCAGGGCCAGCGGTGTTATGCTCCCGGAACGCTGGGCGGGACATCCGGGTGATCAACAGCCCGCCTGTCGCGTTCCTCAGCGTTACGCCGTTTGCATAACGTACGCAAGCAGCGTAATTGGTTACGCTGCAGAACATGACGGGCGGGCTGTCGATCACCCGGATTAGATGTCCCACCCAGTGTTCTGGCAGCATAACACCGCTGGCCAGGGCCTCACATCCCCAAATGGCCCTATTAATATATGACCCAAACTCCCATAGCACACCTGCAGACCATTCACGACACACCAGTGTGCCTTGGCATAGTGGTTGAAAATAGCTGCTCTACAGCATCTGCTTTATGCTACAGGTATTTCTGGAATGTGGGTACTCATGCTTCGCGTTCGAGCAGCGTTGATTTTGATCTAGCCATGGGTTAGTGCAATGCGTGTGGGGGGTTGTATGTAATTTATCACTAGGGTCCTGAACCTTTTCAGGATTTCATTCATGTCATATGCAATGATATTCCATGTTAACGTCGTGCTTGTTTTATATGCATTGTGCATCTCTTCAGTAGCTGGTCTTGTATCACATTTTGGCTATATATTACATTAAATAAACTTTGGGATGGACTCTCTATACACTAGTGTCAGGTTTATCTGCTTCCTTCCCTTATTTTTTGGTTCTCCTCTCACTACCCAGAACTGCACAGGCTCCATGTTTGATCCAGCACTGATATGATAGAAGACTGAGGACGCAATCCTAACCTGGAGTACAAGGGACACTGTAAAGTATGCTTGGATCTCTTTGGAGTCAGAGAGGCCAGCACACAGACGTATGCCATCCTCCCAAGAGTGGTCCAAAATCACTTTATGGTGGTCCTTGTGTCAGCCTAACTCTAGGTTAGGATTGCACCCTGAGAGAAGTCTTGGGATAAGTCTTGTAAAGATTTTGAAGGCCATCACTCATTTTTAGTGCTTGATTTTTTTTCCTATTCCTTCAGTTCCTATCTTGTCAGTCTAATAAAAGATCTCTCTTTGGCTAGAACAGTGTTACCTTCTGTATTCTGTTCAGCATCTGACATACTGCTGGTATTGCGGACTAATAGATATTGCAAAGCTGAGTTCTTTCCCCCTGAAATTTTCTATTAGGCTTAACTGTTATCTGTTGTGTATTCTTCTTTGATTTGGGTATCAGCTGAAAACATGACATTTTTCAGCTGTTGTTGAAAACAGCATGAAAACATGGTTGTTGACCATGACAACTTGGTCAATTGCTACTAATATTAAACTTCAGTTTGGATTTTCTTATATTTTTTTTCTGCAGGTCCAAAATTTGACATTGCGCAGCCAGAAGTTGGGTGTGCTGTCTAGTCCACAGAACGGCTCTCCTAAAAGCAGTAGTCAAGCCCAGACACTACTAGCAGTATGTCCTAACAAACCTGTAACCAGTACCAAAGCCAGCCAATCTGATCCTTTAGAAAGCAAACGCAAAGGAGACAGTCCAACTGCAGAACCTCGAAGTCCAGCTGTTACACGTACATCAAGCATTCATCAGCTCTTAGCTCCAGGTAGGAGGGAGAAATCACCATTTAAAGGGTTGTTTGTTTTAAATACAAGAAATTCTTTGATTTGCCCTCTGTGTTACATGTACATTTTTAGCAACTGGGCACATGCAGTAGTGCATGGAATGTGTCCCAAAACCTGAAATGTTACATCATTGCAAAGTACCAATCAAACGTATTGCTATTCAGTACAGAAGACCCCAGGATAAAAGCTGCATATAAATCAAGTATTTGCTGTTCTTGAACCATAAAGGATAAAATATATTATGTATGTCCCAATCCTGTGGGTGTGTAATGCTGCCAGAACGAGTGTTCCGGTGGTTTTAGGCACTTTCTGGCTATCACAAAATATGACGCACCAGAGCATGTGGCCTTGCCATCTCCACAAGCACAAATAAGTAAGCACATTTCTGGCCCTTTCTGGTATGAAGATGAACCGAAATGACTTTGCTCAACACCTGATGAAATGTCTGTTGGCAGAATGGCCTGAATTTTGAGTGGTTTAGCAAGGCACTCTCATGTCTCTGTGTAGCGCCGTACCCCTCCCTGTTACTAATAGAAGCAAAATAACGCATGCAAATATAGTCAATCCTCATTATCTGCTAGGGTTTCTATCCTCATGGATAGAAAATTCGCAGATGATGAATCGTTGATCCTATGGGATCAATGGGGTTAGGTGCAAGGGGTATCAGAAGAATCCAGGAGAGACCCTCAGGAAGCCAACAGTGTTCAGCAAGAAGTGCCAAGATCTCTGAATGCTTCAGAGACCTTCTAGAAGCTGCAGGAATCTTCAGAATGGCACCTGCGACTAGCATGGACCCCTTAAATACTGCCGGCGGATGCTTCTGCCAGCCATTTTAAAGGGGTCAGTGCTGGTCGCAGGTGCCGTTCTGAAGGTCCTTGCAGACTTCGGTCGCATATAAAGAGGACTGACTGTATGTTTATTCCACGTAATTGAAACAAGTTCTGTTTTTCTTGATTGAAAATGTACATTTCCCTGGATGTAGCAAATGTAGCCCAGTAGCAACTTTAAGGACAGAATGTAGTGATGGTTTCATCTCACTATTTATAGGTGTATTTCTCTTGAGGTTTCTCAAGGCATCACTTTACAGATACTGGATGATTGTTGTTGCAAAGATAATGGATTCCTCTGTTTGGTTTGGTCAACTCTAGGCAGTCACAGTTCTACCTACCTGAAAATATCCTTTTTTTCCTATGGAATCTGAATGGTCATAAAGAAATAAATACTAATTGATTTTTCTCTTCCTTTTTCTTTGTGCAGCCTCATATTCTCCACTTCAGTCTCATCCTCTATTAAAGCACCAGCATTCCCCCCTCCATTCACCTCCTTCAAAACTTTCCCACCATCAGCTCATCTTTCAGCAGCAGCAAGTTCAACCAATCACACTCCAGCTTCCTCCCAATCAAGAAACATCTCCTTCGCATCACTGTGTCCCCCTTCAAGGTCATGCTCTTCCTCCAGCTCCCAGCAGTACCCCATCACAGCATGGTACACCTGTTCATCTTCATCCTCCCTCGCTCTCTCCAACTCCATCCCAGTCTTCGCAGCAATCTGTGGTGGTATCTCCTCCCCCACCTCCTTCACCCAGCCAGTCGCCCACAATAATTATTCACCCCCAAACTCTTATTCCGTCGCAACCGCATTCATTAGCGTCGTCAGCGCTTCAGTCTGAGCATGACGCAGCGCACCTCGATGGCTGCCCAGCAGAAGCAGTATCACAACCAGTTAACCTTCCACCTCAGCTCTCACCTTCTCATGCAGTGCATGCTGGGACAACAGATCAGTCTGTGATGGTGTCCTCAGGCCAACAGATGACGTCCCCCACATCTCAGCAACAGTATCCAGCTTTGCAGCCCGCGCCAATCCCAGCTGCAGCTTCTCCACAACTGTCAGCATCCCCAACCCACAATCAATCGCTCCCCCTCCCACCCGTCCAGTCTTTACAAGTGCAGCCTGAAATGTTGTCCCAGGGTCAGGTTTTGGTTCAGAATACTTTGGTTTCTGAGGAAGAGCTTCCTGCAGCTGAAGCTTTGGTCCAGTTACCATTCCAGACTCTTCCACCACCCCAAACGGTTGCAGTAAACCTTCAAGTTCAACCAGCAGTACCTGTTGAGACCCCCATGGTAAGTTTCCCATTAATTTCTGACTTTAAAGCAGGACATTCATTAAAGTATTTCTATCTCACTTTCCTTATAAGCAAATCAAAGCAATTTTTTTTAAAAAAAAAAGTTGAACACAATTTTTGAATGTTAAAATAATAAAACAGCAACAGCTTCTCCCCAATATAAGCAAAACTTAAAATCAGTCCATAAAAAAGGACACAGGCCACACACTGCAAGCAGCAGTAAGCCAACCATTAACTGGCTTTTTTTCTGTTAATAAGTAATAATATTATTAAGATTACTGTTATAGCTTCAAAAATCCAGTCTTTAAAAGCCTGGTTTTTATCTAGTGCTGAAAAAGTGCAACAATTGAGCCATTTGGAATTGCAGAAAATTGATGTCTTAACTAAAAAGGCCCTGTTTTACAGGGCACTCCACTGCCTTTTCTTTGTGGGGGAACACAGCAGAACCTCAGATGTTGAGTGGAGAGTCTGTGGGAGAGGGAATATGAGAGAAGGTGTTCCTTAAAGTCCCCAGGTCCCAAGCCATTTAGCACCATGGGTTAAGCTGAGAAATGGAGAGGTAGCCAGTGCAGATCAACCCGTTCATACCAGGAGCAAAAGAATGTTCCATCAAAGATCAAGTTCTGCCAGACCTGAAGGCACTTGAACACTTTGGTCCCCGGTAACCTATGTGACCCACCATGGCTTCCCCCACTCTCCTCTCCCCACTGTGCGCCCTCCTACCTTCTCCCTGTGTGGCTTCCACCTACCCACCTGGGTGTCAGGGTCTGTGGCTGGTTGGGGCAGTTCATGCCCCTCCCACCCTCAGGGTCTCAGAAGCAATCAGGAGGAAGTGGTGTTGTGTGAATCCAAGTGCCTGCACCTCCCCCCACAAAAAAGGGAGGGAAGGAGATGGTGGCCCTTGGCTTGGGCCACCCCTGGCGTGGGGGCAGCATTATGGACCAGTTGAAGTTTTGGGATGCTTTTCAAGATCATTGTGATGTAGAGAACATTATAGAAGCAAGTGCACGGATGACTATGACTATGGGCACAATTCTAACCTGGAGTTAGTCCTGCACAGTTAGACCAGCAAAGTTTGGCCAGCACAAGGGACATCGTAAAGTATGTTTGGACTACTCTTGGAGTCAGAAAGGTCAGCACACAGGTGTGTGCCATCCTCCCTGCCTCCAAGAGTGGTCCAAACGCGCTTTACGGTGGCCCTTGTGCCGGCCAAACTTTGCTGGTCTAACTGTGCAGGATTAACTCCAGGTTAGGATTGCGCTCTATGTTACGTACTGTGTGACTATATGTTATTATATAGTAATATATACTGTATATGTATATTAAATGTTTAATTTTTGTTCTCGGCATACTTAAAAGTTCTGATCTGCTCAATGCAGATTTACCAAGCAGATGATCTGTGTGAGGAAGAGATGCCAGAGGAATCAGAATGTGTCCGTATGGCTAGGACCCCCACCCCACCAACCTTGTCACCACCAGCTATAACTTTAGAAAACCGAGAAGAGCTTGCCTACGAGGAACCTTTTTCAGGTAAGGAGGAACACAGATGTGCATAGTTATTTAGTAAGTTATTTGTTAAGTCCAGACAATTGTGCATCAGGATAAAGGGAGTCGCATCCAAAAGGAGCTGCGCCCAAGATCCTGAATATTTGATTTTTTTTTGGCATTGGTGAAGCAGTTTTGCGCATCTGTCTTGTTGCTTTGTAGGACCAAACTCTTGTACTGGGTATACTGGGTTTGAAAGCTGGAGGAGTTAGGTTGGGTGTAGAATTCAGCGTTTTGTTTGGTGCTGCTTGGTCAAAGGCTAGTCCAATATTAGTAGTTTCAGAGCTGCTCAGCTGTAGGCACCTCTAGAGCTCCCAAATCCCCAAGAATGAGAAGCTATCTGGTAGTACCCAACAAGTACATCAAGGCTGTAGGTGTAACACAGTTCTCACTGCATTTTAACCCCTGCATGTTACATTGCATTCCAATCCCCACATTAGGCCACAGGTGCATTTGGTTTGATAACCAATATTATAGTTAATGCATTTATCTGAACATGCACATTTCTTAACTATTTATAATTTAATGAATTCATGTTTTAAAGAAAAACTTCACAAAGGCAGCTTCACAGTTCATAATGGCTTCTGTTAACCTTTGTCAATACTGGTTAACAGAGGGCAAGAATATCAATAGCTCTCAGAGCTCGAGCACCATATAATGTGTATTTCAGCTATCTCTGTATCTTAGATGGTCAGAGGTTGATAGAGAAAAGTTAGGAATCAAATGTTTTCCTATTGCTTCTAAAGTACCCAGAAATGGCTGGTGTTAAAAGCAGAATAGATAGAATAGATGAACCATTGTGTTCACCTGATAATTGATATCCAGAGAAATTGATTCCCAGAGAACAGAAAGGTAGTAGCAACTTGTTTCTGAGCTGAAGGCATATACTAAACTGTTGCTGCTGCTGCTATTTTTTTGTTACATTAAGAAAATGTATATACCACTTTTCAACTAACAAGTTTGCAGAGTGGTTCACAGGATAAAAATCAAATAATTAAATGGCTCCCTGTCCCAAAGGCACTCACAGTCTTAAAAGATGCAGAAGAACACAAGCAACAGCCACTAGGGGATTAAAAAAACCACTTTGCTGGAGTGAAGTAGGGCAGTTACTTTTCCCCTGCAAGATATAAGAGGAGCACCACTTGAAAAAGTGCTTCTTTGCCCCGTTAGCAGGGTATAAGGATGCAATGTATTAGAGCAGTGGTCTCCAAACTGCAGGACCACTGCATTTGAAAAATGCCTTCCCCGTCATGCGCAGAGTTCTGCATTGCTGCCTGTTATCTTGTTAGCCAGTCTTCTCAGGAAGCCATTTCGGCCAGCCACTTCTGCTCAGAAATTCAGGTGGAGAGCCTGCTGGGGTGACGGGCAGTAGATGATTTCAGAGAAGATAGGCTGGCAAAATAACAGGCAGCTGCGGGGGATGGTAAGCACCACCCACAATGAGGAAGACATTTTGTAGGCACTGGGTCCAGCTCATTGGCCAGGGCCCATTGACTGTATTAGGTGCATAATTGAGAACCCATATCCATGGATTCCATATCCACTGTTTCAATTATCCACGGTTCAGGGCCCCCTTATCTTCCTTTATTCTTATTATGGGTTGCTAAAATATCTTCTTGCTTGGGGTGGGGACAGGGGAGAGCCCTATACTTAATATAGGTTCCCTCTCATCCACAGTTTCAAGTATCCACGGGGGGCTCAGGAACCTATCCCCCGCAGATACCGGGGCATGCCTGTATAAGCATGCAGTAAAGAGTGAAAAGATGAGTGTTTTACTAACTGTAACAATAATACTTTACAAATTACAAAAATTGCTGGTAACAAATCAGAGGGATGATTGTGTATATTTGATTGGCAGCACACTAGCTCCATGCTAGTGAAACCAAACTATTGCACTAATTTAAAATGTTGCAGGTAGATCACATTATGCAGATTAAGATTATTTCATGCAATTTTTTTCTTAGCTATTCTTATATAATAACTTCAGGGTGCTTAACTAAGTGATGAGAGGTATTTGGACCAAGACTAAGGGTGCAATCCTAACCTGGAGTTAGGCCGGCACAATTAGGCCAGCAAAGTTTGGCTGGCACAAAGGCCACCGTAAAGTGCGTTTGGCCCAGTCTCGGAGTCAGGGAGGATGGCGCACATCTGTGTGCTGACCTATATGGCTCCAAGAGTGATCCAAACATACTTTACAGTGTCCCTTGTGCCAGCCAAACTTCGCTGGGCTAACTCCAAGTTAGGATTGTGCCCTAAATTAGCTTGGCAGCCTTTCAGTCAATGAAATGCATATTTGGAAGAAAATTTCACAGTACAAGACCATGAATGCAAGTGATGTTTTCTATAACCATTTGAGTATAAGTTTTTTTTTTTTTAAATACGTTACTTTTTTCCAGAACAAGAGGGACATCCTTCAGTGGCCTCATCAGTCAGCGCTTCTGTAATCAAATCACCATCAGACCCTTCACATGCCTCTATTCCACCACCACCTCTCTTGCTTCCAGCTGTCACAACAAGAAGTAACAGCGCATCAGTGCCTAATAGGAACCTTAGCATAGAAAACAAACCTCCACAAGCTATCGTTAAACCACAAATCCTCACCCATGTTATTGAGGGCTTTGTGATCCAAGAGGGGTTAGAGCCATTTCCTGTAAGTGTAAAATGAAACGATGAGCAATTTTTGTGTAATAGTTTTGTTTGGAAAGGCGGTACGTTGTGGTTATTTGGAGGTATCGCTTAGCTGAAGTTTTTACTCTGAATAACTAAGCTGGTTATTAGTAACTGCTATTCATCAAACAACTTACTGCAGGGATTGTGATGGGGTATAAAAGGGAGCAGTCAAGTGTATTGTGAATGGTTTAGATAAGGAAATAGCTTGAAGATTACAGATGTTAATGGCAGCCAGTTCTATTTATTGGCCATGGGTTGCCGCAACATTGGGCTAATAAATGCCCTTATTTGACAAGCATACAACAGCCATGAGCCCAGAAACTATGGTTCTGCAAAAATACACATGAGCCAAAATTGGCACCAGGTTGCCTCTAAACTAGTCTGGGTCATTGGGCATGGAAGACCAGGAATCCCTTGACACTTGTGTTTCTTTGGTTCTTTTTTAAAAAAAACTTTCATCAGAGTTAAAATTCATGCTATGTATTGATATCTAAATAATGCTACAGCTCTAAACACACAAGGGGGCTCTATTGAATTCAGTGGGATGTCTGAGTAAACGTGCTTAGAACTACAACCATAGTTGATATAAAATTAACGTCCCATTTTAAAATACAATAAAAATTTCTTTTTTTCTGACAAGAAAATAAATTAATGATTATATGTGGTTTTGAGGCAGAGAGATTAGTAACCTGGAAAAAATCATACAAAATTTTAAAAACATACACTGAGGATGTTTTGATATCCCTTAAATATTTGTATTGGGTGATCTCAGGAGAGGTTGGGTGAATAGTTTTAGCATGTTCCAAGATGGTGGCCTGTGTTTACCTTTCTTGATGGACCCTACGGCCTTTATGGGCAAATCCAGCCAAAAGTGAGGTTTGCAGAGATGTGAATCTGCTTAGATGTGAATGGCTTCCTTATTCCTGGACTAGGGCAGTTTTGTCACAACTAGTACACTGTTGGTGAAATTGGTGATCAGCTACAGGCTATGTCCAAGCCACCTTTTGAACTTGAGAGAGGAAAGAAAAAGCAAGGAGAAAACACCCAAAGGTGCTGTGGAAAATAGGTACATTCTTGAAATGTGTACAGCCTGTTTTGTGGCACTGCTCTTTATCAAATATACAGGGCGACTCAGGAAATTGTACGTACATTTATTATGCTATAATTCACACATATACTATAATTTCACATGTATACTGCATATAGTGTAAACAGAAGCAGTTGCTTGATCTAATTAGACAGATAGACCAGGTGCTCAAAAAGCTCCCCATTCAGGGTGCAATCCTAACCTGGAGTTAGGCCAGCACAGTTAGGCCAGCAAGATTTGGTCGGCAAAAGGGCAACCGTAAAGCGTGTTCGGATTACTTTCGGAGTCAGGGACGATGGTGCACATCTGTGTGCTGGCTTCTCTGACTCCAAGAGTGGTGCAAATGCACTTTACAGTGGCCCTTGTGCCAGGGGAGTGGCAACGAAATGCAGGTATCTAGTTGTCTCGTGCTCCCTGAGGCATCTGGTGGGCCACTGTGAGATACAGGAAGCTGGACTAGATGGGGCTGATCCAGAGGAGCTCTTCTTATATTCTTAAGGCTCAGGTTTGGTTGCAAGTTATTATAGCTCCCTCCCCACAGACAGGATATTATAGCTCCCTCCCCACTCCCCAAATTCTGTTTTATTTATCTCATATTTACCTCAGAATTTCACCTTAGTAATTTACCTCAGAATGCCAGATACAAGGGAGTGGCAACAGGTTGCAGGTGTCTTGTGGCCTTGTGTGCTCCCTGAGGCATCTGGTGAGGCACCATATCTCACACTATGAGATACAGGAAGCTGGACTAGATGGGCCTTTGGCCTGATCCAGCAGGGCTCTTCTGATGTTCTTAATCAAATACTGTTTACGTACTGCTTTTCAACAAAAGGTTCACAAAACGGTTTATAGGCATTGGCATCTATACATCCCTGATTTCGTTGACTTAAGGGATCTGCAGAGATCTATCAAACATGTGTGCTGGAATGGTTCCACACATCTCTTCCATTGTTTCCTTCAGTGTTCAAGTGTTGCAGATTTTCTGCAATGAAGTATGTATGAATTAGGGCTCATTAAAATGTGTGTACATATTTTTTTTTGAGATACCCTGTATTTGTCCTCATCTTTTATAAGAGACAAGCTCTCGCCTTCCATGGATTGATGCAGGTCTCCTTTCTGGATAACCAGACCTTCATCCCATTCAGTTAAGATTGAGGCAAATAGTCTCACTGTAAAGGTTAAAAGCCGCAAATGGCTGGAAACCAGCAAAGATGCTTTTGAATGTCTTTGCCCCTCCTTTTCTCATTCCACCATCCTCATCTCCTCTTACTGTTTTTCTTCCTTACGCCAGATATGTAGGCTGCAAAGGTTAGAACTGCTGCCTTCCTTGAAATTGATGCATACACCTGGCCTGTGTTGTACCATGCACCTTACTGCAGTGAATAGACAAAGGGCACAATCCTAACCTGGAATTAGGCCAGCACAGTTAGGCCAGCAAAGTTTGTCTGGCACAAGGGACACCGTAAAGAATGTTTGGACCACTCTCAGAGTCAGGGAGCCTGTGTGCTAGCCTCTCTGACTCTAAGAGTGGTCCAAACATACTTTATGGTGTCCCTTGTGCCAGACAAACTTTGCTGGTCTAACTCCAGGTTAGGACTGCACCCTAATAAACCAAGGCTCTTGTCGTCTGCAAGGCATGTGCCATTTTCTTGTATCACTGTTTCTTCTCGCTATTGTTGTAACAGGTAAGTTGTTCATCTCTTCTGGTTGAACAGCCTGCAAAAAAGAGACTGCTGGTGGAGGGCCAGGTGATGGGTGTTGTGTGTGTTGAGCCAGAGCGACAGAACAATGCAAAACATGCAGACAACTCCTCAGACACAGAGGTGGACGACGTAGTTACTGAAGGTTTGTGCCTTAGATTTATTATATGTACACCTCAGTAATGACTTCCCTTTTTGTTCTGGGAGCTCTGAATATGAATTGCTAATCTTCACCAGAGGCCCTTTTCTGGATGCTCCAATCTTTCCAAGGTGAGGTGGGGAGCAACAGGAGAAAGTGTCTTCTCAGTCATGCCACACTATGTATTTCCAAGGGGAAACCTCTCTCTTCCCTAGAAAACTCACCAGGCACAGTCACATTTTTTGGCACTAGGTAAGGGTCTTTCTATTTTCCTGGGCCTGATGATATTTTAATGGTATTTTATTGCTCCTTTTGCTTTGTTTTAAAATGTGGGAGTTTACGGTTTGTTTTTATGTTTTAGTTAGTATAATGGTTGTATCCTAAGAGCATCTTCTATTCTTCTGTTCTGCTCTGTTCCATTAGGGGGACTTCCAGAAGTAAATATTCAGGGGACTGCAGAGGGGAGATCAGCAACCATTTCCCTTCCCCTCCATGCACATACGGAGCTTCTTCCATGAATAGAGGAAGCATCTTAGGATTCAACCCATGAATAAAAAAACAAATAAAAATGGTTTTATTTTTTGTTGTGAACCATCCTAATAATTTCCATTGATGAGCAGTGGACAAATCAGTTAAAGAAATGATTCTCAGATATTTTGTCATTGGGACCCACCTAGAAAAAGAGTTTCACTTTACCAGCTGCTCAAGCTTCTGTTGCTCTAATGTTGATTGGGCAGCAGTGCTCCCCACAAGTTGCAGGTTGTTCAAGCCTTGATGCACATAGCCTAATCTACTCTATCAGTTTTGCAACCCACCAAAAATTGGGTTGTGACCCACTGCTGGGTCACAGACCCACAGTTGGAGAACCACTGAAAAAGAAACAAAAATGTTCTGAAATGTAAAAGCCTGATACTTCCCCCAATAGGGTGTTTTTTTGAGATTTCAAACTCTGTTGAGTTTCCCAATAGTCGCCACTCAAAGCAATCTTATGTGAGAATGCTGAAGTTGTAAAGAAAAATCCAAGTTCTGATCCCCAGCTCTAGTCGTATTTTTGTTGCATGCAAATAGCCCTGGTCAGGGATGCACATCTGCATTGGCTGCATTCATGACTTTCTCTTGCATCAAATAATTGTGATCTCTGTGCTACAAGGCCAGATTCCACTCAGCTTGATACGGTCTGATGGAAACCATGTTGATTCATAGGCACATCTTCCCTCTTTTCATCATTCTGACAATGGTGCATTGTAATGACTCTCAACAGTGAGTATTGTCATGCTACTGTTTGTTCCTGGCTGGAATTTCAGAAGAGATGGAAAGCATAGACAAGCGGAATTCCAAATCTAAATAGCCAACCAAGGTGCACTTTTGTTTGTTCTGGAAGTGGGGAAAGGTGCAGCAACACTGCACAATATAGGCTAGCTGACTGCATCTAGCAGTTAGGTAGCCAGATGGAATATGAGAACTTCACTTTTCAGTAAAGATCTCTTTTGTATGCAGATTCCTATCATCTTTTTTTCCCATCCTCCTTCCCAGAATTCCCTGTTTAGCTAGATAGCAAGCATGTAGGACCTATATATATATATATATATATATATATATATATATATATATATATAGAGTTTACTTATGTCTTGATGTGATCTTCTTCACTGAAGCTTCCCTACTGTGTAAACCAGCTATGCTAACCGTTTGCAGTTTTTCGTCCATGAAAAATATATAACCAGAATATTGCTACCACATTTTCATGCATATAGAGGAAGTAGAGAGTTTCATACGATTAAAAAAAAAAAAAGATAATGCTATGCCACTATTAAGCTACTTGATATTTTGTAAAAAAAAACAAAAAAAACATCAAATATTTGAACTGATCTATTTTGTTTGGTAGACGTTTAAGGAGCTGCAACCAATTGAATGCCCAGAACTACTTTGCAAATATTGTAGGAACGTTCAGTGCAAAAGTTCACTCATCCTGGTATAATGGGAAGCAAACTTTTAAATTATTGTATGCTGTTTCAGGGTTCCTATGGTATACATTATTTATTTACAAATTTAGACCCCGCTTTATCTCCCCAAAGGGCATTCATCATTATGGCCTACTCTGCAAGCCCGGCTAAGCAAAGAGGCACAGTCTTAAAGTGGTGATCATCTTCTATTTAACAAGGGAAGAGCAACTGTCCCTACTCACTCCACCGTAGCATCTTTTCCAGTGGTTGTTTGCTGGTGTTTCTTCTATTTCTTTTTTACATTTTGAGCCACTTTGGGACATGGCCACATTATTTCATTGAACAAATCTTCAATTTTATTATTCATGTTCAGCTCACCACCATGCCAAATTGAAAAGAGACTTTCATGTGTGTAATACAATATATAAAGTGCCAAATATATGTAGGACTTATTGACATTGATTTACGTAATGGTGGTTCAGCATTTTTATTTTTATTTTGTCCGTTATGCTGATATCTCTCCTTTAGCTTCATGGCTGCCTGTTACATGGAGAGAGGATGTTGTATTAGGAGCATTCCTGCTCTGATCTACCAAACTAAAACATGTCATCAGCTATCTGTCATTCTTTTAACACGTAAATTGTGAAGATAGGCTTGAAAGTGCCTGATGAAGTTGGGGGTGGGGTGTATGGCTGATTTTTAGTACCTAGCATAACTATTTGCCTCTTTCTGTGGGAGAGGGACCCATTGATTAGTGATAAGAGTGTGTGCTCTGCATGCAGTTAAAATTCTTAGAATTCTTAGAATTCTTAAAATTCATCATCTGCCTGAGACCTTGGAGACAGGTTGTCAGCCAAAGTAGACCTTTCTCAGTTAGGGGACCAATTGCTCAATTTGGCATTTAAGTTTGCCAAAACAATTAAGTTTGGATTTACCATTTAAGAAGAGGTCATAGATCATTGGCAGAGAAGATGCTTTGCATGCAGAAGATCTTAGTTTCAGTCCCTAGTAGAGAAGACCTGAGCTGCCTGTGTGCCCAAGCAAGCAATGGTAGCCAGTTGGCCACCGCTGCATCCCGCAGGAGGCTTAGTGGGAGAAGGGGACTTCTGCCCCCATGGTAGGCTGGCAAGTAGTCCATTCACCTATTTAGCCTACGCAGAGGCGCTCATACCCCCTGTGCCCACAGGATTGGGCCCTCAGCCAGAGACTTTGGCCACCAGAGCTGATAGCACTAAACTAGATGGAACAATGGCTTGACCCATTTTAAGGCAGCTTCGTGTTTAACAAACAATGCCAAATACATGCCTGTGGAGGCAGATTTGCTTGATTTACATAATTGATACAGGTTGCAAATACAGCCTGCCTTAGTAGACACAACCCTGGCAATAAAATGCATCAGTTCATGATAGCTTCTTTGAAGATGAAAGGCATTTTTAAAAGTGCTTAATTGCTTTTCAGGATGTCATAATGAAATGGTTCAGACTTACTCAATTATGTTGCTCTTTCCTCTAGAAGGACTAGACGAGATGGATACTGATCTCCTTAAGTGTGAGTTTTGTGGAAAAATGGGATATGCAAACAAGTTTCTACGGTCAAAGCGCTTTTGCACAATGTCCTGTGCCAAGAGGTATTCTACATTATTGTTATAATTTTAGAAAATATGTTTTGTAATATATAGACTTGTTCTTCTTTCACTATAGCATAGTATCTGCCTCCTGGCAGCCTGAATTTAACTTCCACTTCCTGTTAACCTCAATCTACCCTTCTCAAGCATTCAGGCTGTGAGGAAGCTGCCTGTGTGTCACGATAAGCTTATTTGCTTATAGCAACCCTGTAAAATGAGAAACATTTCACTTGGTGAGCATTTAAATAACGTAAATGCACAGGAGGCAGTTGCCCTGATTTACACTGCCCTTTTCTGCAGGGCAGGGGTGTCTCTAGAATGCATCCCCTGTGGATACAGGGGCACGCTGAAATCACAGGGAAGATAAATCAAGACATTTTTGTGCCTGAAGCAGAAAATCAAAATGGTGCTTACCCTTTGTGATAAACATATTTATTTGACAATGTGCAACATATTAATGTTTCATCTTACCTAATGGAACCAGACCTGAATCATTGTTTTGCCAGCTATTAGGACTGTATGCTACTATTCGCTAATACAGAAGTGTCAAACGTAAGGCCCAAGGAAGCTCTTTTTCTGACCCACATGATAATTGGGCTCTCCCAGTACTGCTTCAGCAGCACCGCTTCTGCGAAGGCTCTGAAAGGGAGTGGTGGAAGGAGGCCTCAGAAGGCAAGGAATTCCATGGGGGAAGGGGCAGACCAAGCGTAATGAGAGAGGGAGCTGCTGCCAAGGCAAAGGGAGAGCCCAGTTACTGTGGGGGCTGTCCTTTCAGCAGTCCCACAAGGTATCATTTTACAGAGCGTCTTTCCACTGCTGAGTTGCGAAGTGATGCTTTAGCAGAGGTGGCGTTGCTGAAAGGGTGACATGCATGACAATTGGGCCAGCATGATAATTGAGCTCGCCTACAGCTTGAAAATATGATTGAGATTTACGTATTTTCTCTTCTCTCATTTGCAGCTAATGAGTTCCTGCTTGAGAGCAAAGTGTTTATTTCTGGTCATCCTCTGCGCTCAGTATTGCATAGATGCCCAAGTGGTCTTTCTCCTTGGCACTGACCAGGCCTAGGCCTGCTTAGCTTCAGCACTAGTCATGGGCCTTCATACTATGTCCGGGGTCTTGTTGTCAAGCAATATTTGAGGGCAGAAAAAAACACAGCTGTCCGTTGGCCTTTTTTCATAAATATCCCTCCAACTCTTCTGGTAAACCAGGACAATTTGGTTTGGTTTCCGTGTTCGCAAACAAACAGAGCCTAACTTTTAGGTAACCAAAGTTTCAGTGTTTAATTTCTTCGGCCCTCAGGTACAACGTCAGTTGCAGCAAGAAATTTGGATTATACACATCGGACAAGAGCAGTCGTTGGAGCCGGAGCCCAGATAGTCAAAGCCTTGGGCGACGCGGACGACGGCCGAGTGGCTCCGACAGCGCTCCAAGGGAACACTTTCTCAGACAGGTCTGTGGAATGCTAACTGAACTCAGTGGTGTCCTTTTGTCAGAGTTGTAAAGGAAAATGATTATACTGTGGTTTATCTGTACTGCATTTTCCAGCTTCCAATTACTTATCCATCTGCAGAAGAAGACTTGGCTTCTCAGGAAGACAATGTGCCGGTTGCCATGACCACTCGCCTGCGAAGGCAAAGTGAGCGCGAAAGGGAGCGCGAACTTAGGGAATTGAGAATGCGGAAGACAACCGACATCGATTTGTTACCTGCCCTGCAGTCTGACCCCTCAGTGTGGAGCGTTGAAGACGTTTGGGCCTTCATACGTTCTTTGCCTGGTATGCAGCTGAAATGCGTTTATGTGAATTCGCAAATAATATTGAGGGGGAAGCTTTACTATCTTGAAAATATATTTTGTAATATATAGACTTGTTCCTCTTTCACTGTAACATAGTATCTGCCTCCCAGCAGCCTGAATGCTTGAAAAGGGTAGATTGGGATTAACAGGAAGCAGTTAACTTCCGCTTCCTATTAACCTCGATCTACCCTTTTCAAGCATTCAGGCTGCCAAGAGGCAACCTGTGTGTCACTATAGTCTTATATGATTATAGCCACCCAGTAAAACTGGGTAGGGGAGAAGGGCAAATATGATAGCTGGTTATAGCATATTCAGTGTTTGGAACTTACTTTCAGGATCCCTTGAGATTAAGAACCAGGAGAAACAGTTTCCAAAATGGGTGCTTTATTTTCAGTTTTTTTTCCCTTTGCTTCCATCCAGCTGGGCATCACACAACTGATACTGTTTTATCTCTGTAATCCCAGCAGCGTTGGACAGTGTCTTATGCTGCATCATTGAGGCGGTTGTATAGTGGCAGATGAGAGGTTTGTGCTCTCAGTTAATGTGGCAACCTCTCCCTGTCCATCTCTACTCCACTTCCCTTTTAAACACCTTAACATCTCTTGCTTGCACAACACTGCATTTACTCTCGGACAGTGGTTCTCAAAATTCTTAGTATTGGGACCCACTTTTTAGAATGACAATCTGTCCGGGACCCACCAGAAATGATGTCATGGTTGGACGTGCCGTCATTGTGACGCCAGAGCCTGCTGCTTTCCTGAGACTGCAGCAATAAGTTGGGTGATTTCTCAGCCATTTTCCAACAGCAAAGTGAATCTGAAAGAAAAAAAAGCCTATTTACAACCTTGACCCAAGCAAAATGACCACACGGCCCTCCCCCTTTCCAGCACCCCATCTTCCCACATTTCCAGTATGGCTGCTCTAGGTGCTTCATGACCCACCTGAAATTGCGACCCACTGGTGGGTCCCAACCCATGGTTTGGGAACCACTGCTCTAGGAGGATGGGTCTGCTCCAGCAGCATTGGATCCTGAGAAGAGGATCTTCTCCGCTCCTTCCCCTCCTCATCTCCAAAAAGCCTTTTACGCATCCCAGTAGTCCAGGACCTTCTTCTGAGCACCACTGTAGTAACCCTGGAAGTGCTGCTGCCCTTGTGCAGGGGCAGGGCCAAGTCACTAGGAACAAGGGAGAGCCATTGACCAGTGCTGTGGCTTAAGCAGCTGCTCCTGTTCTTTGCTGCATCTGTGCAGCAGAGCATAAGCTGTGATGCAACAGTGTAGTGAAGGAAATAGGAAGCACGGGTGCCCCTCACTTTCCACTCCACTGCACCTTTGTTTCACATGAGCATTTTCCCCACCCAGGGGACACCAATGTTTTATTACAGCACACGCAGAGACGTGGAGGAACAGGGAGCAGCTGCCATTTGCGCTTCCTTTCCATTTGCACCAGTGTTGCAGCTGAAGCAACAGTTTGATGATTCTGACCTGGCTGTAAGAAAAAGGCACAAAGGACTTGGAACCCTTGATAGCAAGTGCTCCTTTGTATATACCACAGTACAAACAAAGATGAACTTTCAGTAAACAAAGATGAACTTTCAGTAAGTAAGTAAGTTCAGTAAGAACTTTCAGTAAGATAAATACGCTTTCATTTTCTGCACTGAAAGTTCATTGTCAGGCCTGAAAAAAGTCCTGATTCCAAGAAGACCAGTGCCTATTTCTAGCATAGGGATGTCCAAACTCTGGCCCTCTGGAGGATTTATTCCAGTCCTCGCCAACTGGTGAGGGACCTTGACCAGTGGTGTCATTCAAATGATTTAGGAACAGGAACTCACTTTTGAGTTCAAATTTTGAGTTCAAATTCAAATGTTGGAAAAAACCAAAAAACCGGAAGCAGCCATGGAGCCCGTTAGGATCCGGAACGCCCATTCTGGTCCGTTCCCCCTGAATGACATCACTGACCTTGACTGTCTCAGCACATGGCAACCAAGAGGGGATAAATACAGTGCAATCTCAGTATCCGCTGGGGTTCTGTTGAAATGATGGCCAGAGTCATCATTTAAATGCCCTTTAAAAAGGAAAAAAGTGCCAAAATCACATTTCTTGCCTTTGTTTGGTCAAACAGTGCAGTTCCCCAGCCTCTCAAGGCCAAAAATAACTCAAAAGATGCACTTCTGAGTCTCTCAGCCTGGGTATATACCACATTTAGCCACTAGAGGTGCTGAATGGAATTTAATTATTCCATTACACTGCATTACATTCAGCACCTCCAGTGACTGAGGGCGCAATCCTAACCTGGAGTTAGGCCAGCAAAGTTTGGCCTGTACAAGGGTCACCGTAAAGTATGTTTGGACGACTCTCAGAGTCAGTCACACAGACAGAGTCACACAGACATGCGCCATCCTCCCTGATTCCGAGAGTGGTCCAAACACACTTTACGGCCAAGCTTTACTGGCCTAACTATGCCGGCCTAACTCCAGGTTAGGATTGCGGCCTGAATGCGGTATATTCCCACCCCACCCACTTATTGTATTCCATCAAACTCTTCAGCACAGCAGTTCTCCATGTGTTTATTTTCCATCCCTTGGTACTGTGGCACATATATGATGTGGCCCTTGTGCCAAAACGTTTAGAGACCCCTGTTCTAGCACCGTATTTGTTTCTTCTTTGCAGGTTGTCAGGATATTGCGGATGAATTTCGAGCCCAGGAGATCGATGGGCAAGCTCTTCTTTTATTAAAAGAGGATCATCTCATGAGTGCAATGAATATTAAGCTAGGGCCTGCACTGAAAATCTGCGCACGGATCAACTCCTTGAAGGAATCCTAGTGGAAAACTGAGGCGTTGAAACAGCTTCCGCCAGATGACAGACTCACAAGTAATAATTCAGCATCTTAGCTTTTGATGTGATTATTACTGCTGTATTTTGCTAAGCATCTTTTTCCACATTGACTGTTGGAAGAGCATATTTCGTGTTATCTTCCAAACTTTCCAGCCATTATCCAGCTTATCAAGAAGCATAAGCTATATTGGCAAATTGTTGTAGTCCAATGCAGTGAGATAGATTCAGCAAAAAGCTCTATGAAGTATATGTAATAAGGTGGGTGATGCTTATTCCCCCCAAAAGGAGATTATTTACCATACAAGATTTAAGCTTTTTTTAGAAAAATATAACCTTGATTACAGTTTTGAATTGTGTTTCTATACACTTTTTTTTCCTTTGTAGAAAGCTTTTTAAGAATATGGATTAACAGAAGAGTCCACAGAGTCTGTGGAAGCATTGATTATGGTAAAATGCTATGCATTTAATTGTGCTCTTTGAGTTTCAATTAATCTTGAGCATACAGTGTGAAGGGAACTTGCAACTGACCTCTCATAATCCTACAGCTCATCCACCATTATAGTGTTTTTCTTTGCGCGCGGACAATGAACATGTGAGATGTTTTGTGAATGCAGTAGACCGTCCATGTTCAGACTTTTGGGCACCTGAACTCCACATATCCTCCACGTCAGTTTAAGCAGCACTCCCATGTATACAAACATTTTAATGTTTTTTGGGGGTGGGGTGGGGTGGGGATGCCTCCGTAATAAATGGGGTTGTACAGAAAGTTGGGTGCACACCGTGATAACGCTGCTGAGAGTGAGAATGCTGCTCTGGGCATGGCACCCTTCCCAGAGAGTACTAAAAGCACATACATTATGTTGATTCTTTGTATGCTGCTATGCACTGAAGAGGGCATTATGTTGCTATCCTTCTGGTTTTTTCTTGCTGCTAGTTAAAATAGACCAAAGGAGTTAATGCATACCTGTCTACTCGCTAGCCAAATGGAAACTTCTTGTCATCCATGAACTGGTGTGCAACTCCAATTTATCAATTAGCCCTAAAGGGCAAATTTGGATCAGCAGATGTTTCTGAATGTTGTTTTCCTTCTGTAATTCTCTCCTCTCCCTTCCCCCATTTCCCCCAGTAGATATTCTGCTGGACGCTGCTTTTCCTTCCCCTTTTTGGATAAGCACTTTTTTAAGACTAGTGGTTTGAGCTCTGACATTTTCTTATGGCCCAGTGTTATCTGCAAAAGCGATTTGTCTTATGGGGAGGACCCTAAATCTGAGGCATGTATTAGGCATAAGTGTTTGGAAGTTCGTTTGTCCTCTGCATCTATTTAAGATTTTTCAAAGATTGGAAGATTTTCCGGCTTTCATTCAGTTAAAATGCGTAAGCAGCGTAGGGCCCAAAACATAAAGAATATCTCCTGAGTGACATGAGAGCCAGTTTCACAAGACCATTTAATTTCTATGTGTTTCAGGGCATAATCCTAATCTGGAGTTAGGCCAGCAAAGTTTGACTGGCACAAGGGACACCGTAAAGTATGTTTGGACCACCCTTGGAGCCAGAGAGGTCAGCATACAGATGTGCGCCATCCTCCCTGACTCAGAGAGAGGTCCAAACGTGCTTTATGGTGGCCCTTGTGCCAGCCAAACTTTGCTGGCCTAACTGTATCGGCCTAACTCCAGGTTAGGATTGCGCTCCCCGTCACACTTGTACAGAAGCAGCACCAAGTAGATTGAGAACAACCATGTACCTGAATGTGAATCTTCTAACAAGTTGACCGTTTTTCAGACATAATGTAGGTTTCAGCGGTAGTATGAATCTCTTAAGATTCATTGACAATCCTTGACAATAATTTGCTAGCTGTTTCAGGGTGCAATCCTAACCTGCAGTTAGGCCGGCACAGTTAGGCCAGCAAAGTTTGGGTGGCACAAGGGATACCATAAAGCCCGTTTGGACCACTCTCAGAGTCAGGGAGGATGGCGCACGTCTGTGTGCTGGTCCCTCTGACTCTGAGAATGGTCCAAACATCCTTTACGATGTCCCTTGTGCCAGCCAAACTTTGCTGGCCTAACTGTGCCGGCCTAACTCTAGGTCACAATTGCACCCTCAGTGACAAACATAATAGCAAATAGTACAGTTCTCTATTTCTTTGTTTTGAGCCGAGATCAGAGAAACTCCTCCTTTTTTTAATTTATGATTTCTTATAGAAAGATATTTGTTTTTATTTGTGCATTAGCACCCTATACTACTTGTTGTTTGTTTGAGGGTGCAGTCCTAACCAACTTTCCAGCACTGACATAGCTGTGCCAATGGGGCAAGTGCTGCATCCTGCAGTTGGCGGGGGGGGAGGGGAGGCAGTCATGGAGGCCTCCTTAAGGTAAAGGAATGTTTGTTCCCTTACCTCCGAGCTGCGTTGCCCTTACCCCGGTGCAAGTAAACTGGTTAGGATTGCACCCTCAGGATGGTTTAAAATTAGCAAAGAATTTAGACATGCATGGAATTTATGGATGCTTCAGAAAGATTTTTCTAACTGCTATAGTTGACTTTTAACATCAACTGCTGAGAGGTTATCAGAAACCCAAAGTAATCCTGTTCTTTCAGAGCTAAGGAAAGCCAAAAAATTATGTAAGCAAGCAAGCAAGAAAAACATTCAAGTATAACTAAGTTTGCATCATTCTCCAACACATGTTTACTTATAGAATGTAATGTGGCCAAAACTGTGACCACATACAAACTTCTTCATAGCCAGCATGTGTTTGGGAACAACTAATTGCAGATAAAGATTTGTGAAGGTTGTTTTTGCCAAAGCATAACTGGAGAATTTGGGACTTAAAAGTGTATTCTTAGCAACTCTTTTGTGCATGAATGGAAATGAATTGTTCAGTTCAATCCGTGTTGCGTTCAGATAGAAAGAACTTAAGCCAGTTTAGTCCGTTCAGAGAAATTAAGGTTGCAGTCCTATACACACCTGAGAGTAAACCTATTGGAAACAGTGAGATTTATTTTTGAGTATAGGATTGCACTGCAAATCCTTTGTGCATTTACATGGATGCAAGTGGGACTTTCTTCTCAGTAAATATGAGAATTAAGTTGTAAATACTTCAGTTTAATCGAGTTGTATTTTATGCTAATTTTGATTTGTAAATGACTCATTTTGAAACGTCTGTTGTTTGAACTTCTAGATACTGGAACAATTTTCCATTTCCTGTAATTCACAAGTAGAGCACAATCTCATATTTATAGTAGAGTGAGAAACATTATATGAATCGTAAACACCCACAAAGTCATTCATTGTACAATGTATACACTCATGGTGATTTCCTGAAGGGAATGATCATTTTTCTTATGAAGTATATCAGAGGATTGTTCCTCTGAAGGTGACAAGAAGAAAAGCACAAATGCCCCAGATAGAAAAGTCTGTTATAGCTTCTTCCTCTAATAAACCAGTTTTACACTTTCAGTGTATGGGACTGTAAACAATTGCCTAAGAACCAAGCATGTAATATACAGTCAGTTATATACGAACTCACTATCTGCGAGGGGCAGAATTGCTACTTCCCTCGTTATTTGCATCTCTGTCTTCATCATTCACAGCAGACCTACCAAAGGCTGCTGGGACCTTAAGAATGGGCCCTACGACCAGCATTGACCTCTTTAAAATGGCCAGCAGAAGCATCTGCCACTAAGCGTTCCCTGCTGGTTGTCGGTGATATTCTGAAGATCCTACAGCCTCTGGAAGGTCTCTGCAGCATTCAGAGGTCTTTTGGCACGTCCTACGGCACTCTCCTGGCTTCCAGAGAGTCTCTGCTAGATTCTGCTGATGGCAGATAAGGTACTCCTTGCACCAAACGCCATTGATCCCATAGTTTGTTATCTGCGAATTTGCTATCCGTGAGGATTTCCTAGAACCTAACCTTAGTGCAGCGGTTTTCAAACTGGGGCATTGTGACACCCCAGCCTGAAGAGCCCTGCCTGTTTCCCCTTAAGGGGCGGGGACTGGGGAATGGCAGCGACACAATTGCTATGATCATGTTGCTTCTGAACACATGTTGGGCTGGGGTGACTTACAAGTGCCTACTCCAGCATCCAGGAGGGTTGGGGAGCCCTGTGGACCCCCCTGCAGATAGAAATGTAAAACAATACTATTGCGACCCACTTCCTGGTTGTGATCGCAAAACAGGAAGTGGGTTGCAATCTTTTTTAAAAAAATTTCTAACGCACAGGGAGCCCTGCAGAGGGGTTCTCAGTTCTGCTTGTGGCAGTGGTGGCTTGATGATGCCGTTACCAGTCCAAACAGAGGGATCTGCACTGTGCCATGCAACTTGAGGTTCGCTGCCATACAGCCCTCATCTCACCTGGTGCCATAGCTGGGTTGTGGAGAGCTGAAAAGGCAAGCTGCATGAAGAGAAGTGACACAAATCAGGCTAGGCATAACCCAAGGAACAGTGCCTGTCTTCCTCAGTTTACCTGACCTCTCCTTATGAGGGGCAGAGAAAGAGAGCACACCACCTCCCTCAATTCTCCGCAGCTCAGCTTGTTCATTAATGGCAACCGTGTTGAGACCCAGAAGGCAATGCCTCTATTGTCCCTTGGCTTCACAGCTTCTTCCAGTGTGTGTGTGTGCATGCGTACGTTTCCCCTGCTGGACTGGAGGATGCACTGCACTGGAAATGCAGCAAACCAGGTGACTGGAACAGAGACTTATTTTTATATAGCAATGATGGTGTGGTATCCTGGCAATTTGTATTTGCTACTAAGAGATGATTGAATATAATACAGTAGTTGACTGAAGACCAGAACATCAGCTATTTGCTGTATGAGCTGATTTCAACAATTGGCCCCTCCAGTGTTTCCTCTTCAAAGACAAAACACTTAACAAATTAAAATACACTCATCTTGTACATCAGCCATTTTACAAAATAATCATTTTGAGGAGTGTTGTCAATTAAATCCACATCACCTTTGACAACCTTTGACAATCCTTAGGGCTAGTTTGTCCAAGTAGTGGCTAGTTTGCTATAGGCCATGATGGGTTGGGCAATCTCCTTACATTATTATTATTATTATTATTATTATTATTATTATTATTATTATTATTACTTAGTTTATACCCCGCCTTTCTGCCCATAGGCACCCAAGGCGGCTTACAATATTAAAATACAGTAAAACACAGTATTTGACAATTAAAAACAATAATTAAAAACAGTATTACAATAATTAAAAATCTAAAACAAACCCCGTGGATTCTAAATATACAAAGCCAGCCAGCCAGCCTGTCAACAATTAAAAGCTTGGTGGAATAAAAAGGTCTTCAGCCCCCGCCGAAACATTGCCAAAGAGGGAGCAGTTCTTAATTCAAAGGGGAGGGTATTCCAGAGTCGGGGGGCCACCACTGAGAAGGCCCTATTCCTGGGCCTATTCCTGGCCTAATAGGGAGTGGCAACAGGATGCAAGCATCTTGTGGTCTACTGAACTCCCTTAGGCACCTGGTGGGCCACTGTGAGATACAGGAAGCTGGACTAGATGGGCCTTTGGCCTGATCCAGTGGGGCTCTTCTTAGGTTCTTAAGTATTATCTTAAGGATGAGGATCTAATATGTTTTTCTTAAAATGGTTAATTTGGAAGGAGGCTGATTACATACTAATGCATGGTTTGGTCTTCTAGCAAGCAGTTGGAATGGTCTTACACTACTTTCCTGCTTCACAATTAAGGATACCACTTTCATTGCAGGTTACTTTTCCATTTGTGTTGCTAATAGGGAGGAAAGAATGCACAGAGGCTTCTTAAAGATGCATGAGCACAACTAACTACAGAAAGCACATTAGTTTGCTAGCAGTTTTTAGTCTCTAGCTTTTTTGAATTATCTCAGGGCCAATTCTCATGCTCCACACATTGTTCTCAAGTATAGGTGCCAAACATAAGATAATTGGCTCTCTTGTATTGGCTGGTAACTTTAGTTTACCCACTGTTGCATTGTAATTGGATGGATGATGTCATGGTCTGACAGCACAGTAGCCAGCTCTCTACCCCATTGGTTCTCATACCACACATGGGAACCCACTGGCTGCAACCTAATTTTCCTGCTGGATCTTCCTGCTAGAAATAACACAGTTTATTTACTGAATATATTCTGGAGGAGCTTAGAGTTTTTTTTTCATTTTTAATTTATAAACAAAATACTTTTTTTTACAATTAATTAATTAATTACAATTTTAGTCCTAATACTAATAGTCAGCTGATATTCTAGTGAACTATTCAACAATGGGATCTACAAATGAACAAGGGGAATGCTGGGCGGGACGTAGGCGGGACTTCTGCTTGAGTGGCAGCCCGTCCGTAGCATTCCGCGGCTGCCCTGGCCTCGGGGGGGCTCCTGCTCGCTGCAGGGGACAGGTGAGGGTCGCGCCGGGTGCCTGGGCGAGCAGCGGGGGGTGCGCTAACCGGGGTCAGCCCCCCCCCCCACGGCCAGGACAGCTGCGGAATGCTACGGACAGGCAGCCAATCACGCGGAAGCCCCGCGTAAGTCCCGCCCAGCATTCCCCTTGTTCATTTGTAGATCCCATCGCTGGAACTATTGTCCTAAATATCACCCTGATCTCTTTGCTCCTAGGGCAGGTTTCAGTTCCTAGTTTCTTGCTTTATTACAGGCAATTTTGTGGCCAAGAGACAAATATAAGTCATACATGGTCTGTGTAAGCATCAGCTTTCTCTCCTGCTCCTTGCATGATTTAGCACTAAATTGGAGCTGTAAGAAACAGTCCTGGGGTGGGGGTTGATAGACCAAGTTATGCAGGCAAAAGCAATTGCATACTTATCCCAGGAAAATATCTCCAAACTCGCTTGAGCTTTCCCCATCAAACTCTCGAGTTTATCGTGGGAATTAGCAAGCATCGGCACACAAATTTACTTTCTCAATCCGAGACTGCAGTTACAGAGGGTGCTGAATCTGCACACCTGATTCTCCAAACCCTTCCATCTGGGAGGCCTCTGTCTCAAGATCACTGTCTTCCATATACCAAGCTATAGCTAGGTTAATAGAGTCAGAGGCAGATGTAGCACTGGTCACCTCACCTTCCTCAAGTATTGCAAGCAGTTTAATGGCACATTATGATGTTTGACTTTTGTGAATCCATATGGTCCAAAGGTTTTTGCTCATCCGCAAAAGTTATAAGAAAGGCAATTCCTGGCCTCCAGGAGTGAATGCTGTAAAGATTAGTCTGGAGACAGCAACTGTTAAATCATAGTGTGATTGCGGAAAATCAGCTCTTTCTGGATTGTGTCCATAGCAATTACAAATGAAGGTACTACTCCCATCAAGGACAAGTTCCAATAAAACATTGTACCTTGTGAGTTTCCTTCTCCCCCTGCTTTACCCTCTCATTCTAAATGCCTTTCCCTGTTCTGAGTGTTTAGCATGTAGGAACATCCTTAGATTCACCTTCATGACCCCCCATCCGTCATAGAAGCTCCACGTGATGGCTTCTGCATTCAAGTTATTCCATGTCTGCTGTCCTGGGGATGGGGTTGATATCTTAAAGATTCAGAGCTGGCAGCAATGCCCACTGAGTTATTCCTGGGAGCGTGGCTGTGTGTGCAATCAGATCACAAACTTTAACAAACCAAGGCCAAAGCTTACTTGTGTATGAGAAGGATTTGTGTCAAACTCGGCTCATACCACCATTTTTCACAGTATTGAAAGCCTCAAAGAATTATATTACAGCTTGTCCGGAGTATAGGATACAGCAATACCAATGAACTTCTGGGGAAGTTCTGCACGTGGTTGTGATGGAAGTTTTGGACTCAGTCCTTTACGGAGCAGCCTTCTGGCAGGATTAAAAGCTCAATAGGTATAAACACAGGTTGCACCCTCCTGTGCTATCAGTGTTTCTGTCTGTTATGGGTTAGCTCTCCTGAAATGCAAATCTGACATTTTATTAAACTGTAGACTGCAGCAAGTATTATTCCAGTGAAGACAGAAAAAGAAAATGTAAAAATCCAGATAGCTAGTGACAGGAAGAGAAAGGTCCTGTGCATGGGCTGATCATGTCAGCTGCAGCAAGTTAGAGAGTCTTGTGAGTACAAAGATATGCATCACACTTAGCTCTAGAATGTGTGATGTCCTAACAGGGGTGTCAGATAACATATGGCCTATGAAAGCACTATATCTGGCCTATGTAATAATTGGGCTCTCCCAGCACCACCATCTGCAAAATGATGCATTGGCAGAAGTTGCACTGCTGAAAAGGCGATACTCAGAGAGCCCAATTATCACATGGGCAATCCTTTCAGCATTACCATGCTGAATCCTTTCAGCACTCTACCACAATGTCAGTATTGAAAGAGCAGCCTGCATAGTAATTGGGCTCTCCCAGCAATTCCCTTTCAGCAGTGCTGCATCTGCCAAGGAGAAATGGAAGGAGGCCTCAAAAGGTAAGGAATGATACAAGGAAGAGACAGACTAAGAGGGATGAGGAAGCCAAGACACTGGGAGAGGTCAGTTATCACACAGGCCACTCTTTCAGCAGCGCTGTTTCTGCTGAAGCATCACTTTGCAGAGAACTCTCAGCTGTCCCGGCAGAAGTGACGCTGCAGAAGGGTGGCCCATATTATAATTGGGTTCTCTTGAAAATATAATCAAGATTTGTTTATTTTTTCATGTGCAGTTAATGAATTCCTAAGTGAGAAAAAAGTGCTTATTTCTGGTCACTTCCTGCTTAATGGCATCACATAATTATATTGTCTCTTCTATTGCACTAATTTTTGAAATTGTTATTTAAACAGGCAGTATTTAAATTACAGCTTTATTTGCTTATGAGTTAAGTTTCTCCCCAGGGTCTGCAAACCCTCAGTTTTTGTTTTGATTTTGTTCTTGCTCTTGTCTTTTGTCATATCTATTAAACCCAATAGTGAAGGGTTTTAGGAGAAACGAGCAGATCTATATAAAAATGAGACATAACTGGACTTTTGATTATATTTGCATATGGACTTGTGTAAAATTACTCTTAAAAGAGGTCTATGTTTGTCTGTGTTTGCATCATAAAATGGTACTTGGGTTTTTCTGAACAAGTGGTTTTAACACATGTAGCATCAATTTGACATTTAAGATTGTTTCCAATGAAATTATGAAAAAAAAAATCATTACCCCTCTCCCCCATGAAATGTAATCATTTTTACATTTTAAAAAATAAACCACACAGTGATTTAGGTAAAATTTTTATCAGTATGTATCCCTTTTATATAAAAAAGCACTTTCATAGTAACATAGCATGTGGATGAATTTTAGATTCTCATATTTATCATGGTCTGTAGCAGGAGTGGTGTAAAATTTTCTTGTTATTAACTTGTCTGTCCATGGATATACTGATTATACAAATGATGAATCAAAGCACCTTATTCTATTGCTGCTTCAATTTGCTTGTAATTGCACCTTTTGTTATTGGCACACTTTTTCTTTTCAAACTGAGTATTCTTGTGTGGTAACATTTGCTTCCTGTTGGATTAAATATTTGACTTTGGTATCACCCACTTGGTTTATATTTCAACTTTACATTATAATTGTGAATTCAGTGCTTCATAAATAAAAGTTACTTCCATTTGTCTAGATGGACTGATTGTGTTTCCTTCCAGCATTTCATAAGGGAGAACAGCAGCCATTTGTTAAAACTATGAGTTTATAAATATGTATAAGTATAATATGTATAAATATAATTTATAAATTATAGTTCTAAATATTTGAGTTTATACCTCACTTTTCAGCCCACTGAAAATTCTGAAGATGGCTTACAATAGCAGAACACAAAAACAAATTTAAAAATACACCATCTGTAATACAATTGGTTTTAGTGAACACCACAGAACACTAAATAATGAGAATTTCTACTGAAAACGCTACATAAAACGAAATTTAGGTCAAAAGGCAGAAAAATACCGCTTTTGCTTTTTTTGACACAAATTTAGATCAATTTCACAAAAATAACACCTCTTGTTTATATTTGACAAGTTTTGAGGAATCCACAAATTTCAGTACGAGATAGGAAAGGGGAGGGGCAGAATGACGAAGAAGCAGTTTTCTTGACGCTCCAAACAGCAAGCAGAGTGCATCTTGGGAATTGTTGAGCGGGTTATTTCGGGCTGGGGTGCATGTGCCGGTAATTGCTTGCCTTTGTAGGGCCATTCACCCTCATTGATTGCACTGGTCGTACTATTTTCAATAAAAAATTTGGATAAAAACACATAACACGGCAATTTGCTATTTCTATCAAGACATTTTGGAAAAAATATCACCAAAAAACCCCATGTCTAACAAGTGGTAAAATAAAACGTTATCCAGGAATCATCAAGCAGCAGAATAAAGAGACAAACCAGTCTGCTTCTGAAACCAAAGAGTTGGGTCATTAGTAACCGGATAATAACTGCAGCGCAATCCTATTCTTTCAACACATTCACCCAGGTGCAGCAGCGCTAAAAAGTAGCACACTGTATCCACTGGGGAACACATCAGGATGCTTCGAAGAGGAAAGGGAAATTATTTATTCTTCTTTGCAAGACCCCCACTCTGCAATGGATCTCCCCCAACCTGTGCCAGAATCCCAAGGACAGAAGAAAGGGGTGGGGAGGCTACAAAGAGCATAAAGGATATGGTGTACACCATCACTTTCCAACAACCTTCCAACCCACGTTCCTCTGCCTGCCACTTTCTTATCTTCCAGCAGGTACAGTGGAGTCCGCTAACATACACGGAGTGCTGCACGACCGAGGAAGGCTCTTCTGCTATTGTAAAGCTCTGCCCCCAACAGCCTTATCCCTCCCGTCTAGGATAGGATTTGGCTATAAATCCCATTGAAATCAATGTGTCCCCCTTCACATGTGCTGCAGCCAATAGCCTATCAAAAGAAGTCTTTGCTCATTTCCATGGAAATGAAGGAGGTTGCACAGCAGCAGAACATGGCAATGTTCACCCTTAACCTCATTTCCCATTCATGTCGCTCATTTGGAAAACTGCTTCAGGATAGTAATTCACACTGCAATCCTATGGACCTGGGAGAGTCCCACTGAACACAACAGAACTTGCTTTGTGTGCGCCATGATGGGCCTTTGGCCTAGCTGGACTCTTCTTATGTTCTTAAGCATATACAAGATTGCACTGTTGAGGCCCAATCCTATCCCAACTTTCCATCACCGGTGTAGCCGCAATGCCTCCTCAAGGTAAGGTAACAAATGTTCCCCTACCTCGAGGTCTCCATGACTGCACCCCCACTGCAGGATGCAGTGCATACCCCATCGGTATGGCTACATCAGCGCTGGAAAGTTGAATTGTTCAGTCGCAAGTCGTGTCCGACTCCGAGTCGTGTCCGACTCTGTGGAACCCATGGACCACAGCACGCCAGGCCTCCCTGTCCTCCACTAGCTTCCGGAGTTCACCCAATTTCATGTTCATCGCTTCGGTGACACTGTCTAACCATCTCATCCTCTGCCGCCCCTTTCTCCTTTTGCCTTCCATCTTTCCCAGCATGAGGGTCTTTTCTAAAGAGTCCTCTCTTCTCATGAGGTGGCCAAAGTATTTGCGCTTCAGGGAAAGTTGAATAGGATTGGGCTTTTAGTCAATTGTGATCCAAGTTTCACTGAGATCCAGCTTTGTGTGCTTTATTTCCATTTATACCAATTGACCTGACTTGCTGGATTGCACCCTTAGTTATTACCATGAAACCTGGTTAATAAAAAACATTAGGCATTGTTGATGGTATGTTTTCATTTAGTCTTTATTTCAAAACATGTACCCGTACTGGAAAATATAACTACAGTCCATTATAGCCACACATGCACCAAACTTACACAGTAGTGGAGCTATTTTTTCAGCCTTGTTTGTGTATTTGGACCTCACTTCAAGAAAAATATGAACGCAATACAATCCTCCCAACATAATATTGTGCCGATTCAACATTCTTTTCTTGCAGCAGCCCATCAGCAAATTACAGTTTTGGAGGTGGATGTTTGAGCTTTATCCGTATTCTGACCATTGAAAGGGACCACACAGAATTTCCAGCTGACAAATGGATCGACATCCCAAGTCTCTTCTGACACCTTAATATGCCGCCTGCGCACCCAGTATGCAATTGCAATAAGAAAGCTATTGACAAAATAAAGCCAGGGAACATTCATCTCGATGAAGGCAGGAATCTGAGCACCGAGTAGCACAATGAGTATTTGAAGGAGGACAAATGGCACCCAAGTACCACTAAAGCAGATTAGAAGCCGCGCCAAGAGATGCTTTGCACAGTCTCGAGGGCTGCACTCTGGCTCGTAAGGGAAGAACAGAACAGTCTCACTCTCATAGGAAATTACCTTCACTGAGTGCACCGTGTCGACAATTTCTGACCAACAGAGTATAAGAATGAGACACATAATCATCAGCATTCCTAGCGAGAGCCAGTAGGTCTGACTGCTGATGTAGAACGGGCACTTGTAGGCAGAATTGTAATGGTCTACATCCAGTCCGATGGCACTTCCCGGAAGACTGAGAACATAGCACAGCGCTGAAATCCATGTGAAGAGCACAGTGGCTGTGTACAACCATCTCCGACACACATCAGGGGACTTGAGGGGTTGAGTTATTGTGAAGTAATAATCCAGGCCAGCCACCAAAGAAACGGGGTAATGTAGGATCCCGTAGGTTAAGGCTATTATCTGAGTCAAGAGGCAGCTGTGATACTTGGTCAACCGGACACCCAAAAGCATAAAGTTCTGGAAATGGGAAATGAAAGATATGGTCACCAGAAGCACCAGATCGAGGATGGCTAGTGAGATGCAGAAATAGCCCATAAAACTCTGGTGTAGATTCTGTCTTCGGACACACAGTAGAAACACATTGAGTAAGACTTTCCCCATCATGATGAACAGAAGAACTCCACTGGCATCAGATGGCTGGAAAACATGGCCATGTTGAAGGAAGGGCAAGAAATTGTTTTCGCAGAACACAGTCATCATTCACTGCTGAATTTTACTTCCGACTCATACCTAAAAGGAAAAGAGACCAGAATTATTTGTTTGTTACAGTTGGATCCTTATAATGCAGTGGTTCTCAAACTTTTGGCGCCGGGACACACTTTTTAGAATGGCAATTATGTTGGGATCCACTGGAAGTGATGCCATGGCCAGAAGTGACATCATCAAGCAGGAAGTGCCGTCATTGTGATGTAATCAAATAACATTCCTGGAATGCAGTAATTGCACAATCATGAAACATCCCTGACGGAAAGCAAGATTAGGATTAAATAAAAAAATTTAAACCCTCACTTAAAAATTCAAACTGTTAACACTCACAAAAGGAATATAGCAAGAATAAGGTCTGCAGCTTCCAAGATGGCTGCTTCTAACTTTCCGCAACCCACCCAATATCAGGTTGTGCCCACCCAGTTTGAGAAACAATGTTAAAATACAAGACATGGAAGTACTTCTTTCCCTTCTGGCCTATGTCTTGGGTGCCTATACTGGCCTAAGAACCTGTTCATCCATTTTTGCTTATCCCAGTATGTCTATCAGCAACACATGAGGCTCACTGCAACTGGCATACAATAGATAAGACAATCCAAAGCACAGATATAGCAAGTCCTTCCAACTAAAAACAAGGTGTTATTTTGCTTTCCTTAGCCCAGCTGGCCTTTAATTGTGCCACAACGTGTGCTGCCAACCTCCTCCATTGTGATGGCATCTGGCCTAGATGCCTTGAAAAGCGGGATTGGAGAGATTTATGGAGGAAAGGTCCATCACATGTTCCAAGCCACAATGACCATATGCAACCTTCTGGCTCTAGAAGTAGGCTACCGATTCAGCATAAGAAGCCATGCTGAATGCTCTGTTTTTTTCCTGCATATTTTTCCTTGTTTTTGGACATTCCCACCACCACCACCTAGCAGTTTGAGATTCTGTAGCTTCCCAAGGAAACCGCCAGGCATCCTACATGCAGGAGCCATGACCCCAGGACATTCTTCAGAAGTCTTTTGGGGGATGGTGCTTGAAGCACCATCCCCCAAAAGCCACACGTGCAGACTGTTGAGCTGTCAAAATGTCTAGGCTTTCACAGTGACAATCATTCCTAGCCAACCTTCCTGCTGGAATTGGCGTGCGCCCACTGACTGGCCAACCAAGCCCACCTTTCTAGGTAAAGGGGGTGAGATGGAATAGCTAGGGGGTTCCCCTCATCCAATCAGATGACCCCATGACATCATCAAACCTAGGTTCCTCAAGGTCAACCACAAGGATGTTGCGAGTGTTTTGTCAGCTCTGCCATTGGAACCAACTGCAGTTTAGTTGAAGGCACACTCACCCCTCAGCAAGTGCAGAAGGCCAGTACCGTAGACCCCCATATCTGTGGGTCCAGTTTCAGTTATCTGTAGATCAAAAATATACCCTCACTCTCCCATCTCTCTCTCTCTCTCTCTCCCGCCCCCCTTGTTCAGGCATGTTCCAACTCACCTGCTTTCTCCCCATTGAGTGGAGGTGGCTTTGCGCTCCCTGACGCACAGAAGCCACTGGAAGAAGCAGCCAGGGCTGAGCGAAGTGGCCAATGGGGGGAGGGGAAGCAGAAGCAGCAACAGGAAAAGTTGCAGGGAAACCTAACTTGGTCTCACAAGTGTCACTAGCTAGCTAGGGCAGGGAAAAGTTATCCGATTTACATTGTGGAGGCGAGACACGCAAGTTAGGTTGCACCTGGGCAAACGAAAAATGACTTGTATAGAGGGGGTTCACTGCTACTGTGGTTTTGGGTATCCACAGTAGATCTTGGAATGTTTCCCCCATGGAGGGCAGACCGCTACTGCATTCCTTGGATAACATAAGCAGCTAACAATACAGATTGCATTTCTAGCTACTTGTATTTAAGGAATTAATTTTGTTTTGTTGCTCTTTCCACTTCAAGCCACCCTGCAAACTTCCAGTTGGTAGTGAGTGACCTCTCTCTCAATCAGTGATCTGCAAGTCTTAGGTCAGGCCTGAACTTTAGCTTGTCTTTGGCAATTTCCTATTGCTCACATACATACTGGGCTGAAGGAGAGTTTGGCGCGTTAGGGGTGGACACGTTGAGTGACCTTTAGGTTCTTCCAAATAAAGATGCGGAGACTTGTTCTAAATATAACTTTGTATTATAGAACATATTTACATAGAACAGCTTTCAGAAATCATATCAAGCTCTCTCTCTCTCCACACATCTCTCTCCAAAGACAGCTCCTCACACACTAACACAGACTAACTGATACAGTCCAGTTAAGCCCGTACAGAATTGCAACATTTACCTGTACACATCACATGATCAGGTTCCCGCCTAAAAGCTTAGTTGCTAACTCATTTCAGCTTGCAAATTTATACCAGTGTTCAAAATCACATCCCAACATGGGCTTTATTATATAGTCAGCCCTTGGCATCTGCCAAGGATGCCAAAAATCATGGAGAATTGAATCTGTGGGTAGAGGCTGTCACCCACTTCCAGGAGGTGTCCGAGTCCCGGGGAGGCTGCATGTGGCCCTTAAAAGGCCTTAGAAACGCACTTCCGGTTTTGACATCCAGGAGATACAGGTTAGTCCTCCTGATGTGGGTCAGGATCTGTGTTAGGTCAAATCCCAAATCAGCGGATAAGGAGGGCCGATCTGTTATGAAGTCCAATTTAAAGCTCAGGTCCGAAACGGCAGTTGCACCATCTAAATCCCTTGACACTTGCAGTGCTCAGTCAAACTACATTGCAGTGCACATCCCACAGGCCAGCAGAGCATTGTTCCTATTAGGAATAGTTATATATCACTTTTCAGCAGGAAAGAAGCTCACAAAGCGGTTTGCAGAGAAAATCAAACAACCCAGTGGTTGTCTGTCCCAAAAGGACTTGCAATCTAAACAGATGCAGAAGACGCATCAGCAAGCAGCCAGTGGAAAAGACACTGTGCTGGGGTGCAGAGGGATAATTGCTCCCCACGCTTGCACCACTTGCAAGAGGAGCACCACTTGCAAAAGTGCCTCTTTGCCCAGTTAGTGTGGGAAGCAGCCATCGCATAGCCAGCATTCAACAAAGTCACTGACTTCAATGGAGGTCAAGGGACAGTCTTATCAAACCAGTCAGCACCAGAGCTTTGAGTCAGCAGGACCGAACACAGTGGATTAACTCCTGAATAATACAGCCTTTATTCAAAGAGAGACCTAGTTCCAATCACCTCTGGCTGAAACAGCTGTTTTCAGCCTTTTTTGCATCAGCATTCCTATTGTATCCTTTTCCCCTCTATCCTGAGCCTCACTCTTACATTTTAAAAAGTTATGGCTCAGCCTAAAAAGCAGCAATGAAACTCCATTCAGAAGGTCAAAGCTCCATTCAGAAGATAAGGGCTGACCGCCGGTGCTGGGTCAGCACAAGGCCCTCCTGCCTGGAGGACCCAGCACAAAGCTGGCCAGCAGAAAGTCTCACTGCCGCCAGTGGTGAGTTCTTTTGGGGAAGGGGAGAGGACGGAACTGGGAGGGGCAGATTGGGGGTGGAAAGAGCACTGGCCTCCACTGCCAAATCCTAACCTCTGTAATCGGGCCACACAGTCAGAATGCCAGATGCAGGGGAGTGGCAACAAGATGCAGACAGCCTGTTGTCTTGTGTGTTTTCTAGATGGGCCTTTGGCCTGATCCAGTGGGGCTGTTCCTATGTTCTAGGAGTACATGTCTGAAGAGGAGCATCTGGTTCTGGTGGCTGTCAAAGAGAAATGCTGTGGAGAATCGTGACTAGCCACAAGTGTGTTTACCTCATAATTTACCTCAGAATGCCAGATGCAGGGGAGTGGCAACACTATGCAGACAACCTGTTGTCTTGTGTGTTCCCTGAGGCATCTGGTGGGCCACTGTGAGATATAGGAAGCTGGACTAGATGGGCCTTTGGCCTGATCCAGCAGGGCTCTTCTTATGTTCTTATGAGATGCTCAAGTCTGTGTTGGCAAAATAGCCAGCGCAGACTTGAGAATGCCCACTGCCCGGGGGAAGGGAAGGGGATGAGCTTCCTATGGCTGTCACAACACCCATAGGATGCAGCGGTAGCCATTTTGGCACCACTGTACCTAAGGGGGCTGGGCAGCTTAGGACCGTCAACTACTGTGAAGCAGACCAGAACCTTCAGGCTCAAATCCCTGGAGTTTGTGAAGAGCTCAGGGCTTGCAAGGGCAGGGAGTTAACCTATAGGACAGCAGATTCCTGATCTGTGCACTGCAATGCTCTGGGCATCGATGTTGGCAGGATGTTGCAGGCCCCCTGCTGCCCCAGCAGGGAGGCCATGGTACGAGCCTCCAAGCAGTGGCAGGGGGCTCAGCATGGCAGGAGAGCTGCTGTGAAGAGCCCTCCTGCCTGACCTGATCCTCTTACACCTGTTTAGAGCAATGGTTCCCAACCTGGGGGTCAGTATCCCAAGGGGATCACTAACCCATTTTTTCAAGGGGGTCACGCTTGGGGCAGCCATCTTTAAAAGCTGGGCACCACCATATTGGAAGCTTCGTTTTGGCCAAGGATGTTAGATACACTGGATGAGCCATGACGTCACAGACTTGAAGCCATGGGTGTAAGCTCAGATCATTGCCGCGAAGGAGGATTGCCGCTGCGGCGTCATGAATAAAAATCTCCCTGCCCGTGTGGTAAAGTTAATCTCAACGTCTTTAAGCATGCCTGCGTGTTCTGCATACGGGTGTGCGAATTGCTGGACGAAAAATGGGATTACTTTGCACAGGTAATTAAAATCATTGTGATTCGTTGCTACAGAAAAATATTACTTCATAAAGTATGCAGCCCTGCACAAACTGAAGTAGATATGAAGAAATAAAATAAAAATAAAAATAAATTCCCCCCTCCTTTTTCCCCCCTTCCCGTTTACACATTTTTTCCCCGCCTTCCATTTTCTACTGTAATATTTTTGAAATTCCGAACATTAACAGAATTTGTTTTATGGGGGGGGGAGTGAGTGTAGAAGTTTAAAAAAATACACTTAATAGCCTAGAAGTGAAAAAGAACTACTCTCCTATTGACAACTACTTGTGTTATACATTGAGAGATTTTAATGTAATTTTCCTACATATTTAATGGCATAAATGACTAAATAATAAAGCATAATAAAAGTTCAGAACAAATAAGATTGGAGGGAAGAGCGGTAACCGGAAAAATTTTGTATCCCGCAAAAAAAAAGACAGCTAAAGAAGTAAAAAATAAAAGTTGTTTTATCTAATGTCTGTAACCTAATTAAGTTGTTTTGTTCCACAGTGTAAATAAAAGTTTAAAGTTCAAAGTTGCCCCTGTGGAAGGCAAGAAAACAAAATGTAAATGAAAAGTGTTACGTTTCAACAAAAATCCTAGTTCGCATTTCCAGTATCCAAAAAAAAATTTCTCTTTGAAAAATTGTAGTTCTAGCTCCAAAAAAAGAAATAAAAATAGCCACCCCTTCTAAAATGTTGTATAAAACTACGTTGTATTCTTTATTTTCAAATCCGAAAAAAGGTAGTATTTTCGTGAATTTAGCCAAAGCCAAAACAGCAGAATAACTGCCAAAATGGCAGGCCTAGATGTTCCTTTTGTTTGGCAGCCTGCCAAGACACTGGGCAAGATTCCATATTTGTGGGCATTGCGTTCCCTTCTTATCTCTGAGCTCTAAAAAAAAAAACTTATCATTTTAAACCTTTTAAAAATTCTGTTTTTCATACAAGCCTAATGCAGTGTTTAGTTAATGTTTTTTCCTTTATAAGGTTATGGGTTTGTGGAATTTTGTTTTAGTGTGTGTCTCTGTCTCTCTCTTTGCAAGTGCAAAAGAAAGAGTACAATTTCAAACAATTGATAAAAATATGGAATACATAAGCCAATCTAGTTGTGTCTGGCAGTTGTCCAAAATTGTTTCCGAATTCAAGAAGGTGTTTTCCTGCCTCTGAAAAATTATGCCAACACTACGTGAGGAGGGAAAAATAAATAAAACTCTTGAAAAAAAAATGTTAGCTAATAAAAACGTTTCCTAAACTAATCCAGCTTCCAACCCAACACCAGTCTCAGTCTTCTGCCCTGGAGCCCTGTCGCCAGTCCAGTGCTATGGCTCCAATGCTCAGCCAACCGTGCTCAGAAGGCAGTGGGTACTCAAAGGTGCTAAAAACCAAAAGTGCCAACCCGGCCAGTGGCACAAAGAAGTCCACCCCTTGAGGAGAGAACCATTACCGCCACTCTGGTGGTGCCCATGGACCCTGGAAAGCTGAGCGGGAGACCTAAACCCAGCAGATGAATTTCATCATGTCTTGTGTTGGCTTGCTGTAAGGCTAGGCAATGTCTAGTACTTCCCATACGTCTACTACAAGAATGGAGAAAGTGTCTCCTTGCTGCTCATCAGCTTTGTTTAAAAAATCCCCGTTTTCGTTCTAGAGGTGGCCCTGAGGCAATTCATGAAGTAAAGTAGGATCGCTGCCTGAAACATTGTCCCCTCTCTTCAAAGGATTGGGCCTGGCCTCCATGGTGGAGTAAATAGGACAGGTGGAGTTTAAGATCGCAGTCCTAACCTGGAGTTAGGCCTGCAAAGTTTGGCTGGCACAAGGGACACGGTAAAGTGTGTTTGGCCCATTCTCAGAGTCAGAAAGGCCAGCACCCAGGCATGCGCCATCCTCCCTGACTCTGAGGGTGCAATCCTAACCAACTTTCCAGCACTGGCATAGCTGTGCCAGTGGGGCATGTGCTGCATCCTGCAGTTGGAGGGCAGTCATGGAGATCTCAAGATCAGGAAATGTTTGTTCCCTTAACTCAGAGCTGCATTGCCCTTACCTGGTGCTGGAAAGCTGGTTAGGATTGCACCCTGAGAGTGATCCAAACACGCTTTATGGTGGCCCTGGTGCCAGCCAAACTTTCCTGGCCTATCTGTGCTGGCTTAACTCCAAGTTAGGACTGCGCTGTCAATATTTTAAATAAAGGGCTGTGTCTAGTACACCTTGTACAAGGACGGGATGTTTCCATAGAACTGATTAGCTTGTAGCCCTGGTTTGTTGGCTTCTTTCATTGTTCTTTCAGCACCTTGACCCTGCCTACGTTGACCCTGTTGGGAATGGGTGGGGAGCTTCCATGCAAGCTTGGGTCTGTTTGCTAGGAGAATCCTGCCTATGGCAGGATTGCCTAAGGTTGGGGGTTGACTGCAAAGATGGGCTCGTGTGTGTGTGTGTGTGTGTTTTCTAACAAGTCAGTAGATGAAGGAGGGAAATAATGCATTGAGCTGCAGAGGGCTTCTTTGTAAAGGGGTAAGGAGAATCTTGCCCACCCACACGTCTACCTGGGGTGTCCATTCTGCGTGGCAGGAGCTTTCCTGAAGAGTTTTGGAGGAGGGCCAAAGTACATGAAAACCTAGGGGCCCAGACATTGGTTGATACAGCCCTGCCTCAGTGAATCAGAAAAGCATGCTCCCAATAAATGTTCCACCCTCTCGGGAGCAGTTCCCAGGCAACAGCCAAACAGTGAGTACAAATTCTTGCACACCTCTGCCTGACTAGTCAAACAGGTGTGTGTGCAAGTCCTAAATATTCCTATGGTAGGTGCCGCCATCCCTTCTTACTGCCAGCCTTCCAACCACTGGAAAGCTGAAGTCCTACAGCAGCTGTTCCCAAACTTGCTCAGGCTGTGATGCCCCTGGGACCAGGAAGTGAAATGTGTTACAGTGTATGTCACCGTTCACCTAGCTCGAGACTCTAAACCAGTGGTTCCTAACCTTTTTTGCACTGGGACCTCCTTTTTAGATACGACCACCTGTCAGGACCCCACCACCACCACAAGACCTAGGCCCGGAAGTGATGCCACTAAGCAGGAAGTGAAGTCATTGTTTTTAATAAATCACACATTTTGAAAGAACTGCACATCCTTTTTAGAATGTTCTGAATGCTTTGTATCTAAGACCGTGTTCATAACCTGGAGTTAGGCCAGCAAAGTTTGGCCTGCACAAGGGACGCTGTAAAGTGTGTTTGGACCATTCTCAGAGTCAGAGAGGCCAGTACACGGATGTGCACCATCCTCCTAACTCCAAGAGTGGTCCAAACATGCTTTATGGTGGCCCTGGTGCCAGCCAAACTTTGCTGGCCTAACTCCAGGTTAGAGTTTGCCATAAGTGACATTTGAGTTTTGAGTTCATTGATTGATCCAGCATCGAGAGCAACATTGCACAGAATGCATTGTGGCTTCTCTGTGCCATTGCTGATCAAGGTGGTAAAGTCAAATTTTAGATAGTCTTCAGAATATTTATGTTCCGCTTCACCCTGTGCTGAGACTCACCAAGACATGCACATGGAAGGTGTGACATGCTCACTTGTAAAGAGACCTGGGAGAGACTTGATCGCACAAATACACACACACTAAGGTGAGCCCATAGCATGGCTAATTTCTCTCACAGCCACAAGCATTGAGGAAGTAGCAGTTTAATGGGGAAGCCTCTTCCCTAGCAAGGCTAATTTCTCTCACAGCCACAAGCATTGAGGAAGTAGCAGTTTAATGGGGAAGCCTCTTCCCTAGCCAAAACCAACCCCCGGCCCTGCTTGTTATCTGAATGCGAATGAAGTGAAGCTAGTGGGCGGGGTTAGCGGTGACATAAATACACCCAAAACAATGCTGATTCCAAGCATTTCAAATGGGTTTTCGCATGATGTTTCGGACTTAATAGTTTACTCCTGAAGTAAAAACTTACCAAAATAACAATGTGTGATCGTGGAGAAACATCAGTGGTAACCTAATTATGATTCAATATGCAATTCCAAGGTTTAATTCCGCAGAATTATATTACTGAACACACCGGACGAAATGCTGCTTGCTGTCTATTCAAACTCGGATTGCACTGCTTTGACAGACTTATTTTTTGAAATCTACACAACCAAAAATAAAGTGTGAACAGGAAGGAAAGAAAAAAAGAGGAGGGTGGGCAAAAATGAGATAACCCTTCTTACCCCAGACTTCTTGGCTTTTGCATGCCAAGGATGTCCAGGGTCCAGCCATGTGCCTCCAGCCCCTCCTTTCAGCAACAGCGAGTCTTTGGGATCAGCAGAGGCTTTTGGCCACAAACTTACCCCCGTAGCTTTGGAACAGAACTCTTTCCTTTAAACCTTCAGCCACTGCGACAGGCTGGAACCAGTTTCCCTTCTCTTGAGGGTTAATTTTCCCACCGCCGGAGTGGAGAGCTGATGATCAGAGCTCCAAGAGCCGAACAACTATTTTTTTTTTATTTTTTTTGCTTGGCCAACCTTGTCGGGCTGGTAAATTACACTTCATAGGCTCTGATAACTGCTGGAACAATTCCAAAACCAACTTGCAGTTTGCAGCACATTATACATGAACATTCTGACACATACTTTTTACGTTCAAACAACTTTGCTAGAACCACTAATTAGCTCTTAGAAATTATACTTACAAATTTTTACAAAGCTCATTTATTTCATAGCATGGACTTTTGCAGGCTCAGACTCCAAAACGATACGTTGGCTTTCACAGCGTTCCTTCAGCTCGTGCACGTTAGAGCTGCTCAAAGCTCTTTACCTAACACTGAATACTAAATTTTTTAATTGAATGAAGGCCAAGAACATGTAGCAGAGGAGCGTCTTTTCCTGGATATGGGGAAACACAGCCAGAACATTTTTTTTCTTTACTGGCTGTGGGGAAGCCGGACAGGCTTAGCACTGGACCAACTTTCTTCTCCTTTTGCACAGTCATTAGTTGGAGAAAACTAATGTTAGGCATATAGAAATACAATTGAGAATTCTTACTTAGATTAACAGATTTAGGCTTATTATTGCAAATGGTCACTTTGAAAACTTTTTTCAAAGACAGAACACAGATAGGCAAACGCACAGTGCCTCAAAAACATGTTACAGCCGGCTGAGACAAACAAACAAACAAACAAGGATATTTACACAGATTTTTATACCTTGTACCTTGAAGCAACGGGAGGTGGCTACCATGTTCCTTTTTGACTCTGGGGGTCTCCCAGGACACAAACAGAACGCCACAACAGACAATGCTTAGATCTTAACAGATGTACGTACTTTATTTTTATTTTTAACATTTTAAGAAGGTGGATTTTTTCTTTTGGCTACTGAAAATTCGGGACCCAACTTTTACTGAGTCATTCAAAATGTGCACGTTTTGAATGAGCCATTTCATGAACAATTGGTTCATGGAACAATTGGTTTCTTAGATGAGCATTTCTGTGGAATTGGTTTGTCCCATTTTATTTTATTTTTAGCTTTTGCCCGCTGCCTGGGAGCTGCCCAGCTGCCCAAAACAACGCTTCATACACTTCTGCGTTCACTAGCTTTTTGCTGGAGCCAGGACCCAAACAGCTTTGCATGTAGCTGTCTAGATGGGACCTTGCACACTCATTACACACAATACACATGCAAATCCAGCAACTTTGAATACCTACATTCACGCACACACTCAAGTTTCTTCACACTTCTTTCTCACGTACTCTTCTTTCTTGTCTGACGCTCTGGCCTAGTTTTGGCTGCAGTCGCAGTGTATTTAAAAAAACTGGCCGCCTTGTACCTTTCCTGACTAATTGGCAACAAATGTTGTATTTTTAAAATTAGTCTCCCCTTTACCTAAAGAACTCAGGGCTGACTTACACCCACAAAACACAAAGCACATGCACACCCACTGATTTAATCCAATCAGTACTAGCCAACAGGTGCTAAATCGGTTTATTCCGATCCGGATTTATTCCCCTGTTTTGGGCGTCCCCAAACTCCTCACACCCTGAGAAGTGGCTCTTACCGGCGCCTCCTCCAAACCTTTCATCTCTCGCAGCCCCTGTTAAGCTTTTCTTTGCATAGGGAGGCAGCTCCCCCAATTGCCAGCCCAAGCAGATAAGAGTTCCCTCTACTCTTCCAACGAAGAGTGCCGGCTGGAACTCTGCCTACAGGACTGATTCTTGGTTGGCTGCATCCCTTAGAGGCTGAACTGCCAATTGATATTAAAAAAACAAGGCAAGCCCACCCAGGGACGCCAAAGAAACCTGTTGCCGAAAGTAGGCAAAGTATGGTTTCTGTGGTGGGGATTGCATTTTAAAAAAAGGCAAACAACTAAACGAGAGAGTATTAGGTTCATGTTTATTTACACCTGCGCAGGCAGACCAATCTCAGAGAGAAAGGCGAAAAATATATACATTACAAGCACTTTTATACTCCCCCCTCCTTTCCCCCCAAGTTCCTGCTTGGTTAGAAATTACATCATAGGGGCTGGAGCATGAGATGCTCTAAGCTAACTGGGCCATGAGAATGCCGTGACAACTTTGATAAGGGAGGAGGTTCTGCTAGCTGGAACCAGCACCTTATCTATTGTGCAGGGCCAACAGCCCTGAATCATGAACTTTAGCAACATTGAATTGAGAACAGTACAAGTGAGGCCTATGTGAGAACAATGAGGGCAAAGATGGAAAACAGTTACATACTTCTGTAGCCATAGACAAGTTACTATGCAATATGGCTGTGCTTCGGTAAGCTGGGAACCTGGTAAATTGGCAACAGTATTTTGTCCTAATCTTGCTTTCTGTCACGGATGTTTCATGGTTGTACAATTGCTGCAGTCCAAGAATGCATTACGGGAGTGTCATTTTATTATGTCACAATGTCAGCACTTCCTGCCTGATGATGTCCCTTCCTGCCACAACATCACTTCCAGGTTAATGACATCATTTCTGGTGGTTCCTGACACGAGTGCCATTCTAAAATGTGGGTCACAGTCTAAAAAATTTGAATACCACTGTGATAAAGAATGAAACGGCTTAGCAAATCAGAGCAAAACTCTTGGAAGGTCTCTGCACCCAGCATTTAAATGCACAAAGACTTTTCATTTTCATGCTCCCAGAGGCTATTAAAACAAAACAGACTGAAGGTTCAAGGCAGCCCTTTTCAGTCTACCAAGATTAAAGGCAATCTCAGGAAACATTCTTAAAGCAAAAAGAGCAGTATATTTTGCAAGAACAAGTTAGCAATCCAGGTATTGCATTATCAGAAATAAAAGAAACATGGTACTTCGTTCTAATTTAACTATACACCAATTTAACTTTAAAGCATTGTTCTCTATACCTTGGCCTATGGGCCAGGATTTAGAGAACTCCCTGCCCCCAAGTGAGCGGCATTTACTGTTCTGCCACAGCACATCCATGTGCCGTCCTCCCTGACTGTGAGAGCGCAAGTCTAACCTTGTGTTAGTCTGGCACAGTTAGGCCAGCAAAGTTTGGCAGGCACAAGGGACACAGAAAAGTATGCTCGGAGCACTCTCGAAGTCAGAGAGGCCAGCACACAGACCGGCACCATCCTCCCTGACTCTGAGAGTGATCCAAACATGCTTTAGGGTTGTCCTTGTGCCAGCCAAACTTTGCTGACCTAATTGTGCCGGCCTACTTCCAGGTTAGGATTGCGCCCTGAGAGTGGTGCAAATGCACTTTATGGCACATTTGCCAAATCCAGGTTAGGATTGCACCCCTAGCTGGCCAGGTAAATTGCCCTTTCCATCACAATACCTGCCATGTTCTTATAAGCCATTTCCCTCAAAAAAAGATAGCCTTTACAAGAAAAGCTTCTGGTTTAAATTTAGTTGATGACCTCATGAATCCAAAATTTTTTGAGCAAATCCATATTAGATGGGACAAAGACTTTGAAACAAGCCACTGAGAGAGAGTAGAGCCTGCTTCCCCATAGGGCAGTGATGAGCACGTACTGCAAGGCTTTTTGCATAATGCAAAAATGCACCTGGTCAGCATGACGACCAGAGAACTGCATTCTCTACCTGACATTTTCCCTAAACGAAGATCCTATTGAAAACAAAAGCATGTGCACCACCACATATTATGTGCAATACTAGGGTTCATTCTAGTAAACGGACAAGATACTTCTCTTTTTAGAAAACATCTGGGTAAGTGTTGGTACAAACAAGTTGCAACATCCAGAAAGATTGCCTGGCAGGGTGAACTGTCTTTCCTTGGCTACTGAGATCTTTCAGGACCTTCTCATGTAGTCAGTAGAGCAATTAAATAGAATAATGATCTCTGAACTCGCCGACCTTCAATTTGTTTACATAGACAAGTGAGTGAGTCACAAAAACCCTCAAGCTTGGTCATAATGAACCTCCTTAAGAAAAGCAAAAAGATTGACGGCCCAATCCTATACTGTGGTGGAACAGGCAGACTGGGAGGTCTAAGTTGTATCCAGCACAGTGTAGGGAGGTGGCTGGAGCTCACCTTGGGGTAAGGGGATATTTTCCCTTACCCTGGAGTAAGCCCCAGCTGTCCTCTTGGGGCTTCTTGGATCTGCATTAGCAAAATCACTGGTACAAATCTGAGACGTTTGTGCAAGGTCCACTGTGCCGGGGCGGGGGTTAGGATTGGGCCCAGGTGCCGGATCTGCACCCCACCTCTCCCATGGGCACATCTTCTCTCTGCCCTTCCTCTGCTCCAATCCACCTCTCACATAAGATGAAGAGCCCTGCTGGATCAGGCCAAAGGCCCATCTAGTCCAGCTTCCAGTATCTCCAATCCCCTTTTAAAGACATCTAGGCCAGATGCCATCACCACCTCTTGTGGCAAGGAGTTCCACAGATTAATTACCCACTGGGTAAAAAAATATTTCCTTTTATCCGTTCTAACTCTCCCAACACTCATTTTTAGTGGATGGTTCGGGTTCTGGTGTTGTGGGAGAGGGAAAAGAACATCCCTCTATCAACTCTATCCATCCCATGCATAATTATGCATGCCCTCCCCAAGGCCCTGCACAGATCAAACTCAGCCAACACAGCCCCAGCTTACCTAGGCAGCACGGAGGCTGCATTTGGCTTCCATAGGCTGGCGCAACTGCCTGCACCAACCCTTCTCTTCTTCTGATTGGTGCAGACATGCTTGCAACACTCTTTTGGCTGGCGCTGCTGACTCTGGATTAAGCCCTGAAGCTCCCTAGCCTGCAACAGGAACAGAATCTGACTGCTGGTTCATCTAGCTAAAGTTATCAACACTGGATACTCTGAAGTTATCAACACGTGTTGAGCAATAGTCAGAATTAAGAAAGAATGGTGTTGTTCATGGGAAACAACAAGATGCACAATTAGGAACACATGTTGGTGGCAGCCATTCCCCTTACGAAACAGACAAGGCACTACCTATTCGACTAGAATAGTGGAAACCACGAATTATGGTTTGCAAGGGAGTGGTAACAGGATGCAAATATCTTGTTGTCTTGTGTGCTCCCCGAGGCATCTGGTGGGCCACTGTGAGATACAGGAAGCTGGACTAGATGGGCCTAGGCCTGATCCAGCGGGGCTCTTCTTATGTGGGTTTAAAGGAGTGATTTGAAGCAAGTGTCACAAGAGTGAATTTCGTTACAGTTCTTCTTACATTCTTATGAGTACATGTCTGAAAAGGAGCATCTTGACAAGCCACCAGTGTGTTTACCTCAGAATGCCAGGTGCAAGAGAGAGCCAACAGAATGCAGGCAGCCTGCCATCTTGTGTACTCCCCGAGGCATCTGGTGGGCCACTATAAGATACAGGAAGCTAGACTAAATGGACATTGGCCTGATCCAGCGGGGCTCTTCTTATGTGGGTTTAAAAGAGTCACAAGAGCGTCACAAGAGTGAATTTCAAGAGTTACAGTAGTTCTTATGAGTACATGTCTGAAAAGGAGCATCTGGTTCTGGTGTCTGTCAAAGAGAAATGCTGTGGAGAATCATGACTAGCCTCCAGTATGTTTACCTCAGAATGTCAGGTGCAAGCAAGTGGCCACAGAATGCAGGCAGCCTGTCATCTTGTGTGCTCCCTGAGGCATCTCGTGGGCCATTGAGAGATACAGCAAGCTGGACTAGATGGGCTTTTGGCCTGACCTAGCTGGCCTCTTCTTATATTCTTATGATGCTCCAGTTGCGCAATTATGTTCCTACAAATGCGCACAGCACTCTTGGATCATGGCCATTGATTTTTTTTTATGGGTCACTGTCATGCCAACAGAACATGCCAACAAACGAAAACAAGTAACAGCTAGGTTATGTTGGCTTTCACAGCGTGCTTCAAATCTTTGGGAGGTGAGCCCCATGAATGAGGGCCCACCATATTATACTCTTGTATAAGTAAAAAAAATTATGCCTTAAAATTGACCCTGAAAACATGGATCGACAGCAGCTTGGGATGGCTGGGCTAGGAAACTGAACATGGGGGAGAGGGGGTGTCCAAAAAAACCTTTTTACTTTTTTTTTACTTACCAGTAAAAAACAATTTTACTTACCTGTAATTGTTCTCAGGCACCAACAGAAAGCAAGCAAGAGAACAAAAAATGGTAGCTTTTTTGCTTTCTTCAACCCCTGGCCCTGCCCATGGAGTTAATACGGACGGATTGAAGTCAGGGGGCGGGCTTAGCGGCCATGTTGTGTGTCCCAAAACAATCCTCATTCCAAGCATTTCAGATTTTTGCTCGTAATGTTTAGGACTGAATCGTTTACTCCTGAAGTAAAAACTTACCAAAATAACAACGTGTGATCGTGGAGAAACATTACTGGTAACCTTATTATGAGTTAATATGCAATTCCAAGGTTTAATTCCGCATAATTATGTTACTGAACACACCGGACGAAATGCTACTTGCTGTCTATTTAAACTCGGATTGCACTGTTTTGACAGACTTATTTTTTGAAATCTACACAAGCAGGAATAAAGTGTGAACGGGAAGGAAAGAAAAAAGGGGAGGGTGGGCAAAAATTAGATAAATATGTAGGAAAATTACATTAAAATCTTTCAATGTATAACACAAGTAGTTGTCAATATGAGAGTAATTCTTTTTTACTTCTAGGCTATTAAGAGTATTTTTTTAAACTTCTACACTCACCCCCCAATAAAACAAATTCTGTTAATGTTCAGAATTTCAAAAATATTACATATTATTATTTTTATTTTTATTTTATTTCTTCATATCTACTTCAGTTTGTGAAGGGCTGCATACTTTATGAAGTAATATTTTTTTTATTTTATTTCTTCATATCTACTTCAGTTTGTGAAGGGCTGCATACTTTATGAAGTAATATTTTTCAGTAGCAATTAATCACAATGATTTTAAGTACCTGTGCAAAGTAATCCCATTTTTCGTCCAGCGATTCGCACACCCGTATGCAGAACACGCAGGCATGCTTAAAGAGGTTGAGATTAATTTTTACACACGGGCAGGGAGATTTTTATTCGTGAATCCACGGCAATCCTTCTTCGCGGCGATAATCTCAGTCAGCCATATTGTGTGTCCCGGAAGCATCAAGAATGTGACGTCATGGCTTCTCCAGTGTATTAAAGCTCCTTGGCTTTCTTCTCCAAACAAGCAGAGAGGTGAAGGTGTTTATGGGAATTGTAGTCCTTATGAGGGCTGCTGATATGGGCCTTGTGAGGAACTTGGAGGAAAGAAGAAAACAGGAGATGGCATCTTGGAAAATTTTTGAAGCTTCCGGACGGTCCAATATGGCCACCGGAAGTCAAGAGAAATCGGAGGAAAAGTGCGCGCGGCGCGTGTGATAGCCATTTTAATCTTTTAATCATTTTAATCATTTTTTCTTTCCTCCGAGTTTTAATCATGCCTTCGTGTTCTGCATATGGGTGCACAAATCGCTGGACGAAAAATGGGATCACTTTCCACAGGTCCGTAAAATCATTGTGATTCGTTGCTACAGAAAAAAATATTACTTCACAAATAATAATAATATTGTGAGGTAGATATGAAGGAAAAAAATAAAAATAAAATATTATTACTTCATAAAGTATGCAGCCCCTCACAAACTGAAGTAGATATGAGGAAAAAAAATAAAAATATGAGGGGGGAAAAGGAACTTAATCCACACACAACCTTCAGCCGTTATTTTTCGGATACAAAACGTTTAGTTTGGTTTGAATTTTACACCAAATGTTACGTGCATTGTAGTCAATAAGACTACGGTATATAATATGTAGGTATATTATTCCGATGCACATCCGAATACTCACTGTCCACAACCTTCTAAGCAGCGCATTTCCCTAGTCTCCACGGCAACCTGCTCCGGAAATAGCTACGACAGCCTTCCTCGAGAGCCTTGGAGGAAAGAGCTCTTTGTTATTTTGGTAAGTTTTTACTTCTGGAGTAAATAAATAAGTCCTAAACATCATGCGAAATCCCATTGAAAATCATTGGAATGAGCAATGTTTTGCACATTGCAAGATGGCGGCTAATCCCGCCCACCGGCTTCAGAAATCAGATAACAGAAGTCTATGGGATGGCCTCCCCTTGGTGAGGAATACAGTACAATTCCCATAATCACTTTCACCTCTCTTCTTTCCTGCTTAGAGAATAGCTCCATTTTTGCGTTGCCTCAAAAGAAGGTGCAATGGCTCCAAGGTTTGTTTGTCTTTCTGTTGCTACCTCAGAACAATTACTAGTAAGTCATTTTCAAAGCATTTATTTAAAAAATCCTATGTTTTACCCTTGACTTAACCACAGATTATAGCAAATTCTATTTTTTGACTTGAACCTTGCCCTCGACTTATACGTGAGATTGATTTATGTCACGTATGTCATTGATTTATGTCAGTCAATATACAGTAATATATGTACCTGTCTCATGGACTCCAGGCAATTCTGACAAACACAAAGGAACGGAGAACTTAGACTCTGCAATGATTCCATGGTTATAAGCAAACCTTTTCCAGATAGCAGCTGTCAAAAAAAGTCTGACACAGTTTTGCATTACTCTGATGGTAAGCCTGACAGCGTACAGCTACTTGGAAACTGGGGAGGTTCTCAGAAGAGTTGTGCGTGGTTAGGAAGTGGTTCTAGCAGGCACACACGTGTGCTTTGAGGGGACAAGAAGTGTGCAAGCCTGCCCCAACAAGAAAAGGCTTTTTCAAATGCAGGCTTTTATCACACCATGACAACAATTAGGGGAAGGCTTAAACATGCTTTGCATGTGGATGGGCCAGTCTCTGATAACTTCACGTCTTGCGTCTGGACTAGGAAGGTGCTGCCTGGGGCCTTAGAAAGCCACAGTCAGTCAAAGTAGTAAGAAATTGGCTAGTTGGACCAGTGACATAGCTAAGGGGATAGAGGGGGGCAATTGCACCAGGCAATAAGCTTTAGGCGGCAACTAGGGGAGTTCAACACTAGTGGCCAAAATTGTGAAAACCCTGATAAGTATGAATAACACTATCATGTTATAATGCAGAAATGCATTGGAATATCTGTATTCTACCAAAAGTTATGGCCACTTAGCCACAAAACTTTTTATTTATTTACTTAATTGACAGCGTAATCCTACACATGTCTATTCAGAAGGAAGACCCATTGTGTTCAATGGGGCTTACTCCCAGGAAAGTGTTCATAGGATTGCAGCCTAAATTTGATTTCATAGTGGAGGAGAGGGCTACAAAATCTGTTTTTAGCCCTGGGTAGCAGATGTCTTAGCTATGCCACAGAGAGCACAATCCTAACATACCTTCCAGCACCATGTTGCAAGAGCAATGCAGCTCCAATGCAACAAACATTCCCATACCTTGAGGAGGCCTCCCTGACTGCCCCCCAACTGCAGGATGAAGCGCATGCCCCAATGGCATAGCTACATCAATGCTGGGAAGTCGGTTAGGATTGCGCCCTGAGTTAGATTGGTTTTCCTCAGGTGTGAGGCTGCTCTTCAAGACCCAGGGTCCATAACACATCAAGGTGGTTTTTGTAGATGAGCTAAAATTAAGTTCAGGGCGCAATCCTAACTTATGCAAGTTAGGAGGCCGTTGTAGCTCACCACAGGGCAAGGGGAGTATTTCCACTTGCCCTGGTGAAAGCCCTAGGATCAATGGGATTATCAGATGTGCACCTGCTGTTTAGCAGGCACCTTGTGCAGCCTGGATCTGGGCCACACGGCCTTGGGCAGGGGGGTGAATCTAGCAAAATTACTAGACTGCAGCTCCTCCCCCTTTCTTGGGCCACCCCGCCCTCTCTCCAGCCCGTTCCAGCCTCCCTCCCACCTAGAAATGACCCCACGCTTGCTGAACTGGCCAGCAAGGGATCAACTTTCCTGATCTCCGCAGCATTGCTAGGCTGATGCAAGTGCCTGAAACAGCCCTGCGCCAGTTGTGCTGACACAAACGTGCCTTACAGCACATTTGCAACAACGTTGGGCCGATACAGATGACATGCGTTGGCCCAACAGGCCATTTGCATGGAGCTACCTGTCTTATTCCAGTGCTGATGCAGAACTTGGAGAGAATAATGCAAATAAGCTCTGGTTTATACAGAAAATTGACTTTCGCATCGTAGAACAGAAGCAAAAACCACCTTAAGCTTCATGTAAAACCAATCAAAGTATGAGAAGATCTCTGACAGGTTGATAATTGCAGATCAGCTAGACAAACGTTGGTCGAATTTGTCTATTCAGAATGGAAAGGCAGGGGAGAAATTTCAGAACGGAGTGCTCATGTCAGCTTGCAGAAAAAATTGGCTCAAAGGCTCAATTAAAAGCCAACATTAACATAGCTAATGGTTAACACGTCAGAGAAAAACATCCTGTCTAAACAAAAGAAATCTGCAGAGAAATTAAAATGAAGCTCTTGGGCAGCTGCCATGACTAATCAGGTCCCATCCCTTTCCCTTGTGCTCACCAACCACATTTTATGGATTAGAGGGATTATTTGAGAGGAAATGACTCTGACAGGTTGATCCTGATATTAAACCGTTTAAGGTGTTAAAAGGTTGTATGCAGTGGTGTCATTCAAATGATTTAGGAACAGGAACTCACTTTTGATTGGCACTTGTTGGGAACCCGGAACCAGCCATGGAGCCCGTTAGGATCCGGAATGCCCGTTCTGGTCTGTTCCCCCTGAATGACATCACTGGTTGTATGGAGCACTTTGAATGGCACTCGGAAGCAAACCAACAGCCAATGCAGAGGGTATAAAAGGGGAGTCTAATGTGCTTCACCCACCCCCAAATGGTTCTAGTTCTATTCTACATAGAAAGCTACTGCCTCTCTCACACCCCATTCACTAGCAGAGGGATGTCAAAACTCATTTTATGCAGCAGGCAGTAGTTAGCATCCATGGCACCAACTGAGGGCCCGGAAGTGACATCATTAAGCAGGTGAAGACCAGAAACAAGCACTTTGTTCTTGCCTGGGAACTCATTCGCTGCAAATGACAGAAGAGGAAAATATGCAAATCTTGATCATATTTTCAAGATATGGGAGAGCCCAATATCATGCCGACAATGCTGCTTCTGTCTAGCAGTGCCCCCCCTTCTAATTTTTCCCAACTAAAGGAGCAGTTAACAACCTGACAATGGCCACCAGTGGTGTGTTGCAGTTTCACATCTCACAGTCCAGAACTGGTTGAAACTGGCA
>JAJKFI010000044.1:7331661-7420627 GCA_029204185.1 Lerista edwardsae
GGTCAGCAAGCCCCCAACTCTGCTCTAACCAACACAAATTCACAACATGGTGTACAAAGGGGGAAGCAGGTGACACCCTCAGGGGGGAGGGGGGACCAAAATTGAGAAAATTGCTGTCTTAAGCAATAATACCATTGTGTTATATACCATTCAATGTGGAATTTCACCAGGAATTCAATGAAACAACCCGGAATGTAATGTCTTCATTCTATCAAAAGCTATGGCCAAAAGACTAAAAACCAAAAATGCAATGTATGTAAAAAAAATTACAATTTGTTAGAATTGCAGTTTTTAGGAATAATACACATCATTAGATGCAGAATTTCTTGAGGAATTCAATGAAACAAACTGGAGTGTAATATCTTAAGAGTGCAATTCTAACTGGGAGTTAGTCCGACATAGCTAAACCAGCAACACTCGACTGGCAAAAGAGACACCGTAAAGTATGTTTGGACCACCTTCAGAGCCAGAGGCCAGCACACAGACTTGCGCGATCCTCCCTGTTTCTGAGAGTGGTCCAAACGCGCTTTACAGTGGCACTTGTGCTGGCCAAACTTTGCTGCCCTAACTGTGCCGGCCTCCAGGTTAGGATTGCACTCTTAATTCAATCAAAAGTTATGGCCAAAAAAAAAAAAAAGATGAACCTCCAGTTGCAGGAGCAGTGTGTCACTATGTGCAGGAGAGCAAAAGCAGGGAAGGGAACTGACATTCAGCCATTGCTTGCGGGGAAATATTCACTGCATTTATTTTCTGTCAGTAATACTATTCATTTCACGTCATGACTATTACTACCTCTCAGACTCACCTACCTTACAGGGTTGTTGTGAGGACAGAAGGGGAGGAAACATGAGCCCCCTGGAGGAAGGGTGGAATAAAAATGTAAAAAATATAAATAAATGAATTTGTCATAGAGGGCTGTCAAAAATGTGTGAGCCCCAGGTGTCAAATGTCCTAGGTACGCCACTGATGGCCACTGTGACAACTATAATAACCAAATCACCCACATCTGATCCACCTTCAAGCAGCTTTCACCCTCCAATGCTGCCATGCATCATTTCTATCAGTAATCTGCACACTTTCCCTGGTTTTCCTTTCACAGATTCCAGCAGGCAAAAAAGAAAAAAAGACAAGTTCTTTCAGTTTCCATTATAACTGCAAGTCATAACCTTTGCAGCTCAGTTATTACGGGCCAAACGTTTGTGCTAACCAGCATCTCCTCACTCCCCGCTCAGCATCCACCATCCCCAACCCATGATCACCAATACATTCCATGCCAACACTTCCCTGCTCATCTGTTTGCAAATGGTTCTGCTGCCTTTTCTTTCATTATCATTCCTTGAACTGACTGGGGAAAGGAGGTAGAGGGGGCAGGGCAGCCTCTCAGCAGTCAAAGGAGGAGTACAGGGCCTCCACCTCATCATTGTAACAGCAAATGCAGTTAAAGCAAGACATACTAAACGGATGACAGAGAATGGCCACTGGAATACACTGGCACTTTCCAGATGACCATAAGAATTCACTGAATTCATTCCAGATGGCCATTGGCAGAGGAGAATTAGCTGTTTATGAAGAGTGCAATCCTAACCTGGAGTTAGGCTGGCACAGTTAGGCCAGCACAAGGGACATCATAAATTGCGTTAGGACCACTCTCGGAGTCAGGGAGGATGGCACACGTCTGTGTGCTGGCCTCTCTGACTCAGAGAGTGGTCCAAACATACTTTATGCCAGCCAAACCTTGCTGGCCTAACCATGCCGGCCTAACTCCAGGCTAGGATTGTGCCCTAAATTATTCAGGGACTGTCCCCAAATGGCAAAAACAAACGAATTCTGCCTTTCCAAGTGGCCATAGATTTGACATGCAATGGAGTGGATTGCAACTATCAAGACAGCCAAAACAAAATGTAGTGGAATGAGTAGTGATTCTGCATCCAGACCCAATTGTGAGATGCAGAATTGTGATTCTGCATCTCACAATTAAGCCAGATTAACACTTTTGTTCCCAGATGGCCAGCAGAATCCACTGGGATAGCTTGCAATTCTGCGCCCAAGCCTACACACCTCGCAATAAAACCAGATCAACACAGCAGAATAGCCTTTCTGCTCAGGTCAACATACCACTGTCTCTGTGGGGGCTGCTGGTCTTTCCCTGCCCCTCTCAATGCATTTACTGTATATGGTCAATTGCAAGTCTGCTAATTGACACGGCAGGGATTAAAATCTGGAAGCAATTTCCTGGAAGGGGCGGGGCAGGGAAGGCTCAATACATTCTTATGTCCACTTGGAAACTCAAATGACTTTTATGCAGAGAAAAAGAGGAATGGGAAGGGCAATTTAGCAGGGAAAATTCCATCTCGGAGTGTTCCAATAGCTGTCCATAGGCCCAGGAATAAATCTGATTTTATTGTGGGGAATGTAGTAGTTAAGCATTGGTTAAGTGCAACTCAGTGGTTTTATGCAAGGCACCATTCTTTCTATTCAGCCTTTTTACTGCTGCTTATTATTATTAGCTATAAGCCCCCTTAATTGCCCCCCATGTCAGTTTCATCACTAGTCTCTCCAACACAATCAACAGAAAGTAATAAAACAAATAAACAGGGAACTTTTAATTTAGAATTGATCTCTGCTGAACAACATGTACTTCTGAGTAAATATTACAGAACGATCTTGACCTGGGGGAATGATATTGCTGGATAAATATTGTATTACAGGTTGAGTATCTCTTATCCAGATTGCTTAGGACAGGGAATTTGTCCGGATTTCAGAATAATTACATAAATATAATAAGAAATGCTTCTTCTTGTTCTTTTCACTGTTACCCATTTGGGTATCTGCTGGCCTCTGACATTTTTCAAAATGGCACACACCACATAGCAGAGAATAGAACTTACAGCCTGCATGTGGGAATGAGCACAAGACCTTCTAGTGTACCCAATACATAAAGTTTTTAAAAAGTCCTGGACAAAAATGTCTGGATTTCGGATATCCGGATAAGGGATCATTATATGAAGAAGACAGGAAGATGCTTTATACAGACCCTTGATCGAGCTCAATATTATTGACACTACTTTGTGAACTACTCCTGCTGGAAAGTGGAATGTAAATATTCTTAATATCATGAAGATCTATGGCAGACTGATTTATACCCTTATATACCGTTTCATCAACTCAGAGCGGAATCCGAAACTGGAGTTAGGCCAGCATAAACTAAACCAGCAAAATTTGGCCAGCACAAGGACCACCATAAAGTGTATTTGGACTACTCTTGGAGTCAGGGAGGATGGCTCACGTCTGTGTGCTGGCCTCTCTGACTCTGAGAGTGGTCCAAACAAACTTTATAGTGTCCCATGTGCTGGCCAAACTTTGCTGGCTTAGCTTCTGCCAGCCTAACTCAGTTTAGGATTGCACCCTCCATCTGGATGATGTTTATATTCGCACACATTATATAGTCTCAGAATGTCAGTATTGTCAACCAGATTGCTATTTACCTTCTGTTAATTATTCAACATTGGCAAGTGGCAGTTATTCTTTCCCCTAAAGCTTAAAGGTCCTTTACAGTCCTTTGAGCTACGTACGGCCCTTCCCTGAAAGTGTTGTTTGAAACCTCTGTTTTGATTTCATGTCCAACTAAAGCTGGCAAAGTAATGCCTCACAGCAGCATTGAAGGATATTTAACCACATTAGAGCATTAAAGTCTTTAACCTCAAGTGGGTCTATCACATTAACAGAACATTAAGCAGCCTTGAATTTTTGGGGAACGAGATCAGAATTTTTTATTTCAAACTAGCTTGTCCTTACCCAGCGTTGCCTGGGTATTTATTTATCCCAAGCTTCTATTAGACAGGAAGAGGAATGAATTCAATCTATAGTGTAAAATCAAAGTAATTTTATGTACAGGTAATTAAAAGTATAAGTACAGTATAAAAAATATAAAGTAAAATCTTTTACAAATTCACTATAATAACTCAAAAATAACTGTAACTCAAAACTTGATTATATGATTTTTAGTTTCACCTCCCGGAGCAAGAATAAATAAATTCTTGGGTGCACCCACCCTTGAGCAAGCAACATAAAGTTGTCCGTAGGAGAAACATGGTGATCTCAAATCCACTCCGCAGTACTTAATAGATTGCCCCGTGACCGAGAATGCAATCGTGATCAAGAATGCAAGTCTCACTGGAAATTGCAATCTCTTAAAATTAAAACGGAAATCCGTCGGAATGAGTGTTATCCATGGGATAAAAACTATTTCACCCTCTCCCTTTCTTGTTTAGTTGCTTCAATTACATTACCCAGCATCTTCTTGACACACAGCCTTGTGCTGTTGCAAAGTTTTGGCGAGTCGAGGTTCCGTAGTAAAATAATTGGAGATCCCACTTTAAGTAAAAGACGATGGGGTGGCAATGCAGCCGGATCAAGTGAGTTTAGGAAGTCTGATGGGAAATTGACAACCTCATAGGCATCTACTACGGTATCGACAGACTTGTACTCAGTGACTACGCCTGGTAACATGGCAAGTATTTGATTGGAGTCCCAGACCGGGGTATAGATTTCAAAAAATTTCCAGAAGGTTCTACAGAGTTCTATTCGTTCTATTTGACTACACTTGGACTTTAATGTCATCGGGACTGTCACCCATCAGCTTAGCGACCCCGAAAACTATGGATTTGACACCAATGTCAATTTGTGTCATTTTGGACAATGTCATTTTGGACATTTTATGTTTCACCCCTTCTCATCCCCCATGCTGATGGGGGCTGAATGTGGACTTAAACGGCATCGGGAGTGTCACTATTCATCTCAGTGACCCCGAAAACTATGGATTCGACACTAATATCTGCAGTTTTCGATTATTTTTACATGTCACCCCCTTTGCACCCCCACCCCTAGGCGTGCTAGAGGTGTCTCACCCCACAGTATTTCTTTCCAGATTGTAAGGCATATGTGTACCAAGTTTGGTGTAAATCACTCCAGGCATTCCAGAGTTATGCTGGAACACACGCACGCACACACGTGCACACACACACACCCATCTATATCTATATCTGTAGATAGCTAGATAGATTACAGTGAAACCTCCTTATTCGAAGGCATGGCATACACAGATTTGACCCACCATGGATGTCAGCCCACAGCAGGAGGGCCTCAGAGACCTCCTGAATGTGACCTGAGGTGTCTCCCAGCCACAACTGGGAGGTCTTCTGACGGGCGAGGAGATCGCACACGGCCTCCCCATTTCTCAGAAGGAAGGCCATCTAGATGTGACTGGAAAGCGCTTCCAGTTTGCTGGGTGGACCTCCCCTGCCCCCGAATTGATTATCTGCGAAATTTGGTATCTGTGGGGATCCTGGAAATGATTCCCTGAGGATGCCAAGAGCCCACTGAACTCTAGACCAGTGGTTCTCAAACATTTTAGACCGGGACCCACTTTTTAGAATGGCACTCATGTCAGAACGCACCAGAAGTGATGTCATTAACCTGGAAGTAATGTCATAGCTGGAAGTGACATCATCAAGCAGGAAGTGTGTCAGTGTGTCAGATTATGTCAGTGTGACATAATCAAATGACACTCCTAGAATGCAAACTGGCATTCTTGGACTGCAGCAAAGGCACAACCATGAAACATCTTTGACAGAAAGCAAAATTAGAACAAAATATTATGCACTGAACTAAAAAGAAAATTCAAAAAACTTGAAAATTCAAACTGTTAACACTCACAAAAGCAATATAGCAAGTTTTCAGTTTCCAAGATGGCTGCTCCCAGCTTTCCGCAACTCACCTGACATCAGGTTGCGACCCACCAAGTGGACCCACTAATAGAAATAAAGCGGTATACATTTTCAAGCAGAAGACTCCAAACTACAGCCTGGGGGGCCACATCAGGCCCACCACAAGATTTTATCTAGCCACAGCAACTTGGTGGGTTTTTTTGTCAGAACATCTCCTAATGTTTGACATTTGTAGTCATTGTATATCATTTCTCAATATAAGCACAGCATTGCTTCATTGTAATTGTCACATTTCTCTTTTGTTCTGAAATTATAACATGATGATTAGAAAAACGATTACAAAAAACGATCTAAATAAAACTTATTCAGGGCACAATCTTAAACAACTTTCCAGCACCAGGAAAAGGGCAATGCAGTTCTGAGATAAGGGAACAAACATTCCCTTACCTTGAGGAGGCCTCGGTGACTACAACTCCACTTCAGGATGCAGAACATGCCCCATTGGTACAGCTATGTCAGTGCTGGAAAGTGGGTTAGGATTGTGCCCTCATTCATTTAAATTTCATTCATTTATTTATAAAACTGATTTTTTTTCAGCCCACAAAAATGTGTAAAATATGATGCAGCCCTCGTACCAAAAAGTTGGGAGAACGCCTGTTTCAAAGCTTGTACACCACCTTGACATTTTAAACTGAAAAGCAGGCTATAAATGAAAAATACCCCTTTCCCTATGGTTTAAGCGACCGGATTATGATAAGGTGATTCCAGTGTGTTAATGTGACATGATCCACTTCATGTGATCTTGAAGATGTATTTGTCCAGTTTCACATCACAAGTTCTATCACAGGGAATTACATCATAAGAGTTACCAGAATTCATAGACATGTTCTTAGATGTCCTACCAGAAGCTCTGTTTCAGGCATGCCATCAAGAGCATTACAAAGTAGTTGCTTAACAAGGGCACAACTCTCACTATTGCTTAACACAGATTAGATAGGCTATCACAACTAGTAGCCAATGACAGACTTGGCCTCCATGCCCTTTTGTAGTTCCTTAGGAATCCCACAAGCATATCAAAACCACAATATTTATGGTGACCAGTTTGCTTCCCATCTAATAGTCAACTTGGTCAGCTGAGCGCTCAACAATATAGTGTACTAGACGTGATTCCACAAATTGTTCCATCTCTCCAACCTAAGTGCCCAATAAACTCAATCAGGTCACTGTTCTGTTCTTGGTTTCAACCAACAGATAGGATTTTATGTTTCCTCGAGGCCCTGAGCATGCTCAGTTTCATAGGGCTGTCTTCCTCTTTTAGGAATTTATGCACTCCTATGTACTGGACTACTGAATCCCCCAACTACATAGTAATCACTATTTTGTCTGTAGGTGGAACCTATTTGCCTTGCAATCTGATAGACCCTCAACCACCTGACGGCATTTCACATGTTTGCGATTTAAAAAACATTTTAGGCGCCAGCATCAAATTTTTAGTAATGCATACAACTGGCCAGTAGAGATTTTCTATCCTATGCCCTGGCCTTAACACACTTTTGTATCCTGCAGAGCTAGTGTTTTGATCCAGCACGAACACATTCAGAGCACAACCCTTACTTGGAGTTAGGCTGGCACAATCCTTTGTGCCGGCCTAGGAGTATCACGAATGGACCATAAAGCATGTTTGAACCACTCTTGGAGTCGGGGGGGGGGGCTGGCACACAGATGTGTGCCATCCTCCCTGACTCTGAGAGTGGTCCAGACACACTTTATGGTGCATTTGCAACACCCCTAGGCTGGCATAAGGGACCTGTGCTGGGCTAACTCTAGGTTAAGATTGTGCTCTCAGGGAGAGACACCTATCATTGCTAGACACCATACTTAGTTGCAAACATGAGAAACAGAAATAGCTTCAAAAAAGAAAGCAAAACCCTTCAAGAAGAATCTTATCTTGAATCTTTTGTCCACCTGAAATGAGCAAAAAACCCAAACCATTTCTCAATGTGCACACATAACAGAAAGTAAATAAAAGTTTCCGACACAGAATTAGAAAACTGAAAGCTACAAATAAAAAAATCTCAATCTCTCATACACAAAACATGAAAAACACGCCTAACAAGTCATGTTTTAAAAAATCTTCCATAGGGGGAAAAAGCATGTTAAGTAGAACTAATAGTGAAAGACTATAAATCATTTACTCTATTCTAGGCCCTAGGCCAGTGGTTCCCAAACTGTGGGTCAGGACCCACCAGTGGGACGCGAGCCAATTTCAAGTGGGTCGCAAAGCACACCGAGCAGCCATATTGAAAGTATAGGAAGATGGGATGCTGGAAAGGGGAAGGGGCTGTGTGGTTGGCTTGCTTGTGGCAAGGTTGTAAATAGCCCTGTTTTTCTTTCTGATTCACTTTGCTATTATTGCTGCATTCTCAGGAAAGCAGCAGGTTCTGGCGTCACAATGATGGCACGTCCAGCCATGACATCACTTCCGGTAGGTCCCGAACAGACTCTCACTCGACAAAGTGGGTCCCAGTGCTAAAAAGTTTGAGAACCACTGCCCTAGGCTATTACAAAATATTACATCTCCATACTGGTAGGCTGATCTTGTTCCAACTTTAAGTAGTATACTGGGGCAATAACCCCTCCATCATAAATCATACTGCAGTCTAGGTAATTTTCTAGAAAAACATGCATCATTGGACAATTACAATAAAGTAAATAATGGCTAATATGCTTATGATGGGAACTATCAAAACTTAAATAAATTACAGTCGTTATTTTTTATAGAAGTCTCCATCTGATGACTAGATTTGTTAACCAGAACTCCAAATAACAGAGGAAATGAACATCTGAATTAATGTCAAAATGAGTGTACATACTGTGTATTTCTAGTAGTGATCCATTAGTAAAACTGATCCAAACTAGCCAGGTCACCCATCCAGATGGGAAAATAAATTAATCTATCTACGTCAAAAGATACAGTATATCTACGTCAAGCTAGCTTAGATAAAGGCAGGAAATTAATTAGATGGTCTTGTGGCTTGTTGTATGCAGGTAAAACCATCAGACCACTTAAAATGGTTTTAGTTCATCATAGTAATATAGCATGCACTTTAAACATTGGCCCCTTTAATTAAACATTGGATAGAATAGAAGCATATTGCTAGAGGTTTGTCCTTCTGAGCTCTTGAACATATCTGTACCCATAGAGACAAGATTGGATTTAGCAAAGAAGCCCAGTAGATATTGAGGCTAAGACTGCAATCTTATAAATATTTACCTGGAAGTCCCACTGAACATAGCAAGCCTATATAAGTTTGTTTTACGTTGCCTTAGGGGTTAAAATGAAGGTTTAGAGCCACACCCTCTAGCATGATTTAGCTGAATGCTAATTAATTAATTCTAATTAATCCAGCTACAGTACACTTTGGGATCTTGTTTTTTAAAAAAATATCGAGGCTGTTTCAGAGAGTATCGTAAGAGAGCCCCATTCTGTTAGAGGGCACTCTCTTTTGGGTGTGAATATGATTATTATGTTTGAATTGGCAACTTATTCAAGTTTTCTATTACTTGATTTGTTTGCGGAAACAATCGAGTTGCATAAGTTTTTACACCTTTTTTTTTTAAACAGGCTTGTCTTGTTGTATAACCTGAAACAGTGTTCTTCCACCTTGGGGTCAGGACCCCAATGGGGGCCCCAAAGCCTCAGTTTTGGGGTCACAGCAACTTACAGGAATGAAAGGGGTTGAAGACCACTGAACTAGAGCCCCACCAGGTAAGTGAGAGGCATTCAGTGTACCCCTTCAGGTACCGGGAGATTGTGCCCCAGATCTGCTCAGGTTCTTGGCAACTGTGCTAAATCAGTTTTCACTAGCGCCAGGTTTCAGGGCAACTTTAGTGAATAGTGCTGGGAGGACATTCCAAGCGCAGCAAGTAGATGGTAATGGGTATGGGTTGGGCAGATAGTGGAGTCTACTTTATTATTTATTTATACTTTATATATCAGGGTCATGGCATGAGAAAGGTTGAAGACCACTGGTCTAAATATTCTTCACATTTTGAATACAAGTTTGATTTTGTTTTCTATATGCATCTTTCAGTCCCCTAATGCAGAGCTGTGTGTCTGGACATGTGCTGGGACCTTTAATTTCTTCTGCACCTTTTTAAGCATTTTGTTTTCTATAGTACCGATTCCCTCTTACTCCCTGACCACATTCATCAGAGCTCACTCACCTGTAGCTACAAGGATGTGGTCATGTGTATGAGAAGAACACCTGTGTATGAGAAAATGTGGAACTTATCTCAGAAAACTCAAGAGTAGAACCACTCAACAAGGTTATTTTCATTCAGCAGGGAAGGAAAGTTAAGTGTGCCTCCAAAGGAACGCACAAGTCCAATGGTGGGCTACTGGTACCGGGTGCAAGGGAATGGCAACAGGTTGCAAGCATCTTGTTGTCTCATGCCTCCCTGGGGCACCTGGTGGGCCGCTGTGAGATACAGGAAGCTGGACTAGATGGGCCTTTGGCATGATCCAGCAGGGCTCTTATGTTCTTATGTGACTCAGGTGAGGTGGGGGATTTTGTCACGCCAGAGCAATGTTTCCCAAACTTTTTAGCACCGTAATCCACTTTTTTAAACACTCTGTCGGGACCCACTTAGCTGCCCAAGACTAAACAAGAAAAAGTTTCATTCTACCAGCCAGACCTGGACCATTCTTGCATTTCTGTTTGCCTGGTCTTAAAAGTGGACCAAGGTGTTTGCCTACTCACAGGTAAATGCACAGGTGCACCTCAGTTTCACTTTCCATATAGCTCAATGCATTTTTCCTTGGGGGGGGGGGGAGAAACATCCTTTGTTGTAAGAGTTTGTTGGGGCAAGAGTTTGATTGGGACTATTCTGGTGGCTTTGCATTCCTCTTTGCCTGCAAAGTGCACTGAGGCATGTTCACCTACTTGCCAGTAAATGCACAGGAGCAGCTCCCTTTTACTCTCTATAGGGCTCAATTCATTTTTCTTGTTGGCTACTTGCTTGTCAGTTTCAGTTGCTCAACCCAACAACACTCAGGTCCTGTTTCACAGCTTGGGAAACACTGCACCAAGCATACTTTTAGCATTACACCTCATTAAAAAAGGTCTCGTTCTCATTGAGTTGGTAAAGATGGTAGACAATGGTAAAGAGACGGTAAAGGTGGTAAACCAAATACTTTTCTCCATGTAGAAAACTAGCATGTCAAGGTAAAAGACATTGTTTTGGGCTAACCACCCTGACCTCTATGCTGCTATTCAGACGGGGATTCTCCCCTCCTCTTCGAAGGCACATTCAGCCAGAGCCCATACACGCTGCATAGCAAGAAGTGTTACTGGCCAGCCATTTTCAACCACTGTGCTGTGGCACATTGGTGTGCCACAAGTGGTTCACAGGTGTGCCACAGGAATTTGGGGAAAGGTCATTTAGTAGTAGGGCCAGTGGTGGATGTGAGCCCCCCCCCGCATGGTGTGCCTTATCTACTGTCAAAAAACTGATGGTGTGCCTGGACAAAGTTAGTACCTTCTCAGTGCGCCATGAGACGGAAAAAGGCTGAAAAGCACTGCTCTATGGAAAGCCTCAGACTGCACCGTGCGTGGAACGTTGCCGTGCGGAAAGCTGCAATCTTGTCAGGAAGCCGAGCCCGAGAAGAGGCTGCTGGAGCCTTTCCGCCTCCGCCGCCGCGTTTTCGTAGCAAACTCCCCTTCCCGATTGCTTGTCTCCCACCCCGAGTCCCTCACGTGAGCAGTTTCGAGGGAAGCGGCTGCCAGCCCCCCGCTCCGCACTGCAGCCTCCTGGTACTTCTGGCCCGTTATCACACCCACCCCCGTGGACGACGAGCACCACTCCCTGCCGCCCACCGAACTCGCCAAGGAGCACGCGCCTCTGGAGCAACCATCATCAGCGGCACCTCCGCTTCGCTCCTCCCCGAGAGCGCTCCCCGTCTTCAGCCGCTGCGGGGCAGGCAGCTACCCCACAGGCGAAGCGCCGCCGCCGCCGCGAGAACTCAGTGCGCGCCTGCCTGCGGGAGGTGCAGGCAGCGGCCAGCCCTGCGCGCTCCATCCGTCGTGCCTGCCTTGCCGAGGACGCTCCCGCGGTGCGGGGAGGGGCACCGGTGGTCTGCACGTGCTCAGAGGCACGCTCGCCTTCGGGACGCCCTGGCCTGCCTTCCGGAGCAGCCCCGCCGCCCACCACGCGCGCGCGGAAGGGGGCGCGCCGGAGACCCACCTGCCGCCTCCGACCGTGGCCCGCGCCGAGCTCCGTTGCAGCTGTGCCCGCCCGCCGCCACTCCCCCGCGGCTCTTGGGTGGAGCTCGCTCCGGAGGCGGCAGGACCGGTCTGGCGAGGCGCTCCTCGCTCGAAATAGCCCCGCGCTGAAGCCGCCCCTCGGGGCGAGGACCCGCGCTGCCCCCTCGGCGAGAGGTCCGGGGCTGCTGTGCGCCCGCGGGAGCGGCAAGCTCGAAAGAGGCAGGCGAAAGGGAAAGCTGGACGGGCTCCCGCGGAGCGCATGGCAGGGGGAAGTGCTCGGTTTTGCAGGAGCCTGAGCAAAGCGGCCCCTCCCCGTCGTCTTCACAGCCATTCGCGGCTCGGAGGCCTGCCTCTGTGAGCCGCGAATGGCTCTGGGGAGGGGCTGCTTTACGCAGGAGCTCAGGTTCCTGCAAAGCTTAACGTTTTGCCCCTCGTAGGAACACCACTGATCAGCTACTGAAGTGTCGCGCACGCCGCTGCGCAGGAAAGTCCCGTCCTCTCCGGATGCCGTCGAGGAAAACATCGTAGCCAAGGCGGCTTTCTGCAGTAAGTACACTGACTGGGGAGAATAAAAAGGAAGGCAAACTGGGGCAAAAACAAAATGCAAGTTGAGGATAAGGGATGCAAAAAAGGAAATGAGGAGTGCCTGGCTGAAAACATTATTTTCTGCCTGGCCTTATATTATTACATAAGGTAAAGGTAAAAGTTTCCCCACAACCAAATGGTCTAGTCGTGACTGACCGTAGGGGAGGTGCTTATCTCCATTTCTAAGCTGAAGAGCTGGCGTTTGTCCAAGGACAAGCTTCCGTGGTCATGTGGCCAACATGACTATATGCCAAGGCGCACGGAACGCCGATACCTTCCCACCAAAGGGGTACCTATTTATCTACTCACATTTTTGCGTGCTTTCGAACTGCTAGGTTGGCAGGAGCTGGGACAAGCAAAGGGAGCTCACTCTGTTGCGTGGTCTTGAACTGCCAACCTTCCGGTCAAGCTGTACTGTTACATGCAGTACATCAAAAGCAGGAGATCTGCCAGGAATTGCCAGGAGTGCCGTGGAATAAAAGGGAAGCATAAAAGAATCTGCCTTTGCTTACAGAAGGCGTAGGACAGACACTCATAACCGAACTGAGCTGCTTGAGGAGGAAGTGGACTAGGCAGATTTCTGGAGGAACCCGATCTTTGCCTGCCGCCTCTGCCACCACCCTCCATCTCTCCCTCACAGCTCCTCAGCAGAAGCTGCTGAAAGGGCAGCCCTGGGAGAAAGCGCAGTTACCACATGGGCTGCCCTTTCAGCAGTGACACCTCAGAAGAAGCAATGCTGCTGAAAAGGGTGGCCTGCATGATAATTGGGCTCTGCCAGCTCTATCCTGCTGTGTCACTTGGCAGCTCAACAGCTGAGAGCAACCAATGATAGGGATGGGAGAGCCCAGATAAAGAGCTTCTGCCGGCCATATCCTGCCTGCAGGCCTTATATTTGACAGTCCTGTTGGAGCACACTGACACTTAAAAGGGCATCATTCCCCCCCCCCCAATTCTGAGGAACTCAAATGTGAAATTGTTGGTCTTTTACAAAAAGATGCAACAGGTCCTTGAAATCAGCCTTCCACACCAGAAAACTGGAAGGAAGCCAACATAATGGACAGTTTAACATTTGTTCCAGGTAACTGGAAAGCATAATTAAATGCAACATTTTAGGCATATAGATAGGCCTTGCTAAAGATGAACCAGCTTGGCTTCTGCAAAGTGAAGTCCTGCCTTGCTAACCGTCTAGCATTCTCTGTGAGTGTCAGCAGATGTGTAGCTAAAGGGAATCAAGTTGACATTGTATACTTGGCCTTTTAAAATATTTTTGACAAAGCCCCCCCACCAAAGGTTCTTGAGAAAACAGAGCCCAATCCTATGCGTGCCTGCCCAGAAGTCAATCCCATTTTAGTCAATGGGCCAGGTAAGTGTGGATAGGATTGCAGCCTTAGCAGTCATAGATAGGGTTAAAGGTAAAGGTTTCCCCATGACCGAATGGTCTAGTTGTGACTGACTGTAGGGGGTGGTGCTCAAAGCCTGTAGAGCCGGTGTTTGTCTGAGGACAAGCTTCCGTGGTCATGTGCCTGGTGTGACTATAGCCGTAGCGTACGGAACGCCATTACCTTCCCACTGAAGTGGTCTCTATTTATCTACTTGCATTTAGGTGCTTTCAAACTGCTAGGTTGGCAGGAGCTGAGACAAGCAACGGGAGTTCACTCCGTCATGCGGTCTTGAGCACCCAACCTTCTGGTCAGAAAGCCCAGCAGCAGCGGTTTAACCTGCTGCGCCACCACGTCCCTATAGATAGGGTTACCAGATACAGACTGGGACAGAGTGGCTATACCTTTTAACCATTGCATAGAAGAGGGAATTTGGGCAGGTGCAGCTTTTGAAACCCTTCCATGATGAGCTGCACCTGCCAAAATTCCCTCTTCTATACTGTATAATGGTTAAAGGTAGAGGCACTCTGTCCCCATTTGTATCTGCTAACCCTAGTCATAGAGTAAGATAAGCCTTTCAAGGAATTGGGAACTGCTGAAAGAACAGGAAGCTGACAAGAATACGTTGGTAATTTTCACAATGGGGGGGGGAATATGGGGCCCTCAAGAATTTGTTGCTAGCACAGCTAATACCATGTACTAGGGGCATAGCTAAAAAAGTGCAGGGGGGTGCAATTGCACCAGGCAACAAGCTGAGCTTGACACTAGTGGCAAAAATTGTGACAACCTTGATATGTTTTTTTTTCATTATCTACAAGAAGAAGTAGAACTAAAATTAGAACAAAACCCCTGAATTTTAAAAATTGATATATTGTCCATTTGGTGGTACGTAACTATTAGGAAGAAAAAAGGCTTCTAAAAATTAGATTGTCTTGTTACAGTCTTGGGATTTTACTGAGTGATTGAAAATTCAGCCTTCTGCTTTTTAGCACAAAGACAGGACAATACGAGGATCAAAACAAAAGGACTGGGAGGAGGGAGAGTTGTGGTGTATCAGCTTACATATAAAAATAACTTTTAAAAAAATTTCTCCTCATTTGAACTTGAAATTCAAAAGGTCTCAAAGTTCACGTGCAGCATTTGAACTCACAAAATGGAGATACCCAAAGTAGTCAAGAACAGCTTTTAAAACTGCCAAAATGAAGCTAAGTTATATAAAGGCAAACGGTACAACAAAGCAGCAATAAAACAAAACAAATGCGCAAGGCAGCCCAAGAACACACAAAAGAACTCTATAAAGCAGCAGAATGATGAAAGATTTGCCAAGACAAGTTTTTTTTTTTTTAAACAGCACCAGAATGCCAACACGAAGAGAGCAAATCTGGTTGCTAATGCTGGGAAGTCAATACTTGCAATAGGAGCCAGTATAGAAAGGGCTGCAGGACCTCAAAGAGTGGACAAATATGTATGGGGGTCAGCCTTTCAAATACCATAGTCCAAAGAATTTAGGGCTTTAAGTGTAGTAACCAGCAACTTGAATTATATCCCAAAATAGACTGGCAGCAGTTATACCTGGTATAAGAGAAAACAGCACAATCTCCGTATTATTTATTAATATTATTATTATTATTATTTATTAAATTTATACCCTGCCTTTCTGCCCATAGGCACGCAAGGCGGCTTACAATAATAGAAATAAATACAATAAAAAATTACAATTTTACATTAAAAACAATAATTTAAAAACTACATTAAAACAATTAAAATTTAAAAAACAACAGTAAGCCCCGTGGATCATAAAATATAAGCAAGAATATCAAAAACCAGCCAGCCTGTCAACAATTAAAAGCTTTTTGAAATAAAAAGGTCTTCAGCCCCTGCCGGAATGTTGCCAAAGAGGGAGCAGTTCTTAATTCTAAGGGGAGGGTATTCCAAAGTTGGGGGGTCACCACCGAGAAGGCACTCTTCCTGGCCGCCGTCCCTCTGACCTCTCCTGGTGGCGGCACAGTCAAAAGGGCCCCCCCCCAGATGTCAGAGTTCCAGCACCAGAAACTAGCTGAAGTTTCCGAACAGTTTTCAAAGGCAGCCCCACATGAAGTGCATTATTCACATTGACATTTTTATCTTATATTGCCCTTCACGCAAGGAGCTCAGGGTGGTTACATGGTTTCTTCCCTCCTTTTGTCTTCACAACAGCCTTGTGAGGTAGGCAAGGCTGAGGGCGCAATCATAACCTGGAGTTAGGCCAGCAAAATTTGACTGGCACAAGGGACACTGTAAAGTATGTTTGGACCACTTTTGAAGTCAGAGAGTCCAGCACACAGACATGCACCTTTCTCCCAGGCTCCGAGAGTGGTCCAAATGTGCTTTATAGTGCCCCTCGTGACAGCCAAACATTGCTGGCCTAACTCCAGATTAGGATTGCGTTCTGAGAAAGAGTGACTGGCCCAAGGTCACCCAGGAATCTTCATGGCTGAGCAGGGATTTGAAACTGGATCTTCCAGGTCTCAGACCAACACCAGAACTACAGTAATTTATAGAGTACTAGCCTTTTGTTGCCTGGCGTTGCCTGGGTAACAAATTATCCCAAGCTTCTAGGCAACCCCGGAAACTATGGATTCGACACTAATGTTGGCCATTTTTGAGTATTTTTACATGGCACCCCCTTCGCACCCCCACCTCTAGGGGTGCTAGGGGTGTCGTACCCCCCACAGTATTTGTCACCAGACCGTAAGGCATACACGTACCAAGTTTGGTGTCGATCACTCCAGGCGTTCCAGCAGGCCATGGTGGACATTTTATTTCACACCTCTTCTTGTCCCCCATGCCGACGGGGGCCGAACCCGGACTCCAATGGCAACGAAGCGTCACTGCTCGTCTCGGCGACCCCGGAAACTACGGATTCGACGCCAATATCGGCCGTTTTCGATCATTTTTACGTGGCGCCCCCTGTGTACCCCCACCCCTGGGGACGCTTGGGGGGTCATACCCCCACAGTGTTTGTCGTCAGACCACAAGGCGTACGCGTACCGAGTTTGGTGCCAATCGCGCCAGGCGTTCCAGCAGGGCATGGTGGACATTTTGTTTTGCACCCCTTCTCGCCCCCCATGCTGAGGGGGGCCGAACCCGGACTCAAACGGCGTCAGGAACATCACTGCTTATCTTGGCGACCCTGGAAACTACGGATTTGACACCGATGTCAGCCGTCTTCGATGATTTTTATGTGGCACCCCCTGCGCACCCCCACCCCTGGAGTGCTAGGGGGGTCTGACCCCCGCAATGTTTGTCGCCAGACCGCAAGGCATATGCGTGCCAAGTTTGGTGTCAATCGCTCCAGGCGTTGCGGAACCTATGTGGAACACACACACACGTTCTCTTTTATATATTTAGAAGATAGATGTAAAGCACACATGCGTATGGCCCCATCCTACTGTTCCAGAAATGGGTACAATTAGGGCACCAGCAAGGTCTACAGAGCAAGCTGTTGTTAAAGTCACAGGAACTAGTAAGAAAGTTGGCAACCCCAATTGGATGCGCAGTAGTTACATCTGCAGTGCCGCACTCCTGTACACGCTTGCAAAATTTGGACTCACAATACATACGTATTTAAAACTGATGAATCACATCTTGTAAACCTTGTTGCCAAACCTAAAACAATTTGTTCTCTTTCAAACACCTTTATGATGGGAATGAAATGTAGTTGTGCCAACACGTTTTCATTATTTACATGTGCAGCAAGTGAACTTTGTGTGAATTACACAGACACACCCATGCAGGAGGCTCAGAAGTTTTTCAGTACACATTAAACACATGTGTGTGTTTTTATATTGTGCCTCTTATCCCAAGGGGAAGGCAGGGTATACATGGTCTAAAATGAAGGGCCTAAACTTCTTTAGAACTATTCCACAAAAGGTCTGGACAATATGCAGGGATAAGTCCCAGTATCTGTTAGAGCAATGGTTCCCAAACTGTGGGAACCAATTGTCAACCAATTTCAGGTGGGTCACAAAGTGCCTAGAGCTTGAAAATATGGGAAGATGGGATGCTGGAAAGGGGGAGTTGGGCTAGGTGGTTGTTTTGCTTCTGTCAAGATTGTAAATAGGTTTTTTTTCCCTTTCTGATGCACTTTCTATTGGAAACTAGTGACTACATTATGAATATGTCCTTTTGTTGTACTCGTTCACACGGGTACAATGATAATAAATTTTCTATTCTATTCTATTCTTGGTGTGAATTAGATTTATGTTAATTATCAAATGCCAGTAACCAGGGGCATAGCTAATAAAAGTGTAGCCCAGTGCAGAGGGCAAAATGTTGCCTCACAAGTGACATCACAACAGGAAGTGATATCATAGTTATATTTTTATCTTCTCTAGTTTTTTGGCCATAACGTTTGATAGAGTAAAGATATTATACTCTGGGTTGTTTTTATTACATTCTGCATTAACTATAGGCTCATTCAGATGATTCTCCCAACAACTTCGCAATTAGGATTGAGGATGTGCACCTCTCACTACTTCGCCTTCATGCTGCCTCTGTGGCTTCTGCACAGTCTTGTAAAGGGTAGAACATCTGAACTGCCCAATAGACGCACTATTTTAAGTGTATGAAAAATGTGGTTGGAGCAATTGAGACATTCCGGCTTACATAATTAGGCAGTGGTGGGGCCAGTGAGCTGGAGGGGAGATATGTGCACTCTTGCTTCTCCTTCCATTTTAAATAGGACCAGTTGAACCTATTAATTGATAGTTGTGATTCTCTCCCAGAACGGAATGCGTCAGTAGTTCTTAAACCTTTTAGATCGGGACCCACTTTTTAGAATGGTATTTGTGTTGGGAATCACAGGAAGTGATGTCATTAACCTGGAAGTGGTGTCATAGCCAGAAGTGGCATCATCAAGCAGGAAGTGCTGTCATGGTGATGTAATCAAATGACATTTCTGCAATGCAAACTGGCATTCTTGGACTGCAGCAATTACACAACCGTGAAACATTCCCAACAGAAAGCAAGATTGAGACAAAATATTATGTAAAAGCACTGAATTTAAAACTAAAATTTTAAAGACCGTCACTTGAAAATTCAAACTCTTAACACTCACAAAAGGAATACAGCAAGAGTATGGTTTGCAGCTTCGAATATGGCTGCTGCCAGCTTTTCATGACCCACCTGACATCAGGTTGTGACCCACCAGGGGGGTCCCGACCCACAGTTTGAGAAACACTGGAATAAGTCATTACAAATAATTGGCCATTTTTCAATTCCATTAAAACTTAATCATTGTAAATAATGGGTGTTGTGAGTTGAGGTTGGGCTTAATGTCCACTGATATCACTTGGGGGGAGGTGGAAACACACACACACACACACAAACATATTATTCTTTCTATTCTCTAATTCAGTGAGAAGCAATGTATGAGTTGCAGCCAATATTCTCTTGGAATTTTCCATTTTAGGTGCAGCTCACTCTTAAGCACTCCAAGTTTCAGTTAAGTTAAACCAGCAAGTATTAAGATGCCGTTAATGTTTTGTCAAATAAATGTAATATATATTTGAAAATATATATACATGGGTGGGGGGATGATTGCATAATTTGCAGTTTGAAGAAGTAGAATACAGCAACTTTCTTGCTAAACTCTTTCTATTTCTATACTCTTTTGGCTCCAGCTGTAAACATTTTGAATTTGCCCAGGCCTTTTAGATCATGTGATGCTTATGTTGGAATTGTACTTGCTTCTCTGTTTTGGCCTTTTATTTTTGATATGTTTTACTAGTTTGTTTTTTTAAATTTACTCTATGCTGCTCTGAGAGCTTTGGCTGAAGAGCAGCTAATAAATATAATAGATAAATTCTCAAATATTTCTGCTTAATGAGGGGCTTCAACCCTTTAAAATGAGGAACACAGTTTCAACAAGGTTTGCATTCAAAGGAACAAATAATAAAAAAGGTAAAGGTTTCCCCACGACCAAATGGTCTAGTCATGACCGACTGTAGGGGGCGGTGCTCATCTCAGTTTCTAAGCCGAAGAGCCGGCGTTTGTCCGAGGAAAAGTTTCTGTGGTCATGTGGCCAGCATGACTATACGCTGTAGCACACGGAACGCCGTTTACCTTCCCACCAAAGTGGTACTACGGTGGGTACTTCCCACTGAAGTTATCTACTCGCATTTTTACATGCTTTCGAACTGCTAGGTTGGCAGGAGCTGGGACAAGCAACAGGAGTTCACTCCGTCGCGTGGTCTTGAACTGCCAGCCTTCGGATCAGCAAGCTCAGCAGCTGCGGTTTAACCCACAGCACCACCACGTCCCTATGAACAAATAATACAAGTATTATACAATAATACAATAATTATAATACAAATAATAATTATTACCTGGTTTAACCTTGCTTACTTGCATTTTATGTGTCTCCTACACCTTTGCTATAATAAATGAATAAAAAAGAGCAGATTAATACCACTAACCTGAGCTTCTTCCATAACTACTTTCACCACCTGTTGGTCTACCACAGTTTATTTATCATTGGTCTACCACAGGGATGTGGTGGCGCAGTGGGTTAAACCGCTGCTGCTGGGCTTTCCGACCAGAAGGTTGGGAGCTCAAGACTGCATGACGGAGTGAGCTCCCGTTGCTTGTCCCAGTTCCTGCCAACCTAGCAGTTTGAAAGCACCTAAATGCAAGTAGATAAATAGGGACCACTTCGGTGGGAAGGGAACGGCGTTCCGTGCGCTACGGTGTACAGTCATGCCGGCCACATGACCACGGCAGCTTCTCCTCGGACAAAACGCCGGCTCTACAGGCTTTGAAACGGAGATGAGCACCGCCCCCTACAGTCGGTCATGACTAGACCATTCAGTTGTGGGGAAACCTTTACCTTTTTTACCTTTCCTGATAGTTCTAATTAGCACCAACTAGGATTGATTGGATTGTGTGTAGATTCCCAGTCTGAACAGAAATGAATACCATATTAGTGAGGGCTGTCACACTTCTTTCTGAATAGCAACACTCATGTGCATGATAGGTAGGGTTACTGGATACAAACTGGGACAGAGTTTCACTGTTGTATAGAAGAGGGAATTTTGGCAGGCGCAGCTCAACATGGAAGGGTTTACAGAGCTGCACCTGCCAAAACTCCCTCTTCTATACAATGGTTAAAGGTATAGGCACTCTGTCCCAGTTTGCATCTGGTAACCCTGATGACAGGAAGAAATTCAACAGGCAACACTTGTGCGTGGAAGTGCAGTGTCGGAAAAGGCTATTGGTTTTCTTCCCATTTTGCAACTATTAAAGGAACCTTCTCCCAGTAATGGCGATACTAACATTGGTATTGCCATTGATGCAACCATTTCTACCTAAAATGGTCATAGATATGAGGTCCTAAAGCAGACTTAGGGCTCAATCCTGAGCCCTCCAGCACAGGCAATATGGTTGTACTGCCCATGCTGGTGTTGCAAATAAGGCACATCCAGAGCAGGCGCTGCACTGCAGCAGCATCGTCCTTGCGCACCCAGAGGCCCCCCCCCCCCCGTAGAGCTAGCAAATGGTACGCTTTACCGTTGCCAGCAATGCAGATATTCTGGATGGGCAGGGAGGTGCGGGGATGGGACCACTGATGACCTTCCACTATTGGATCTTATCCCCTGCCTTGGCCTGGACACCCGGAACAGTGCAAGCAAATTAATCAATCAATCAATCACTAGTATTTATATACCGCTTTTCAACATAAAGTTCACAAAGCAGTTTACAGGCAAATAATAACATTAAAGTTAAATGGCTTCCTGTCCCAAAAGGGCTCACAATCTAAAGGAATGGAGAACACCACCAGCAACAGCCACGAGAAAGACACTGTGCTGGAGTGAAGAGGGACAATTGCTCTCCCCTTGCTAAATATAAGAGGACACCACTTGAAAAAGTGCCTCTTGCCCAGTTAGCAGGGGTTATTAAGGGCAATATTTCCATTTATGTGTTTCCTGCATCTATTCAGCCATAATGCAGCATCAAGAGATTTGAGTGCATCCATCACTCAGGATTAATTTAACACAAGTGTAGGGGTAGTACATATCAGTCACACCTGCCAGTGTGGTGCTTGTTGGACTACAACTGGGGAAGCCAGTGCTTCAAATCCCCTCTCATCATGAAGATTGCTGAGTGACCCTCCTGGGCGTTCACTGTCTCTCAGGGCGCAATCCTAACCTGGAGTTAGGCCAGCAAAGTGTGGCTGGCACCAGGGCCAAATGTAAAGTGCATTTGGACCACTCTCGGAGTCAGAGGGGCCAGCACATAGATGTGTGCCATAATTTTTGACTCCGAGAGTGGTCCAAATGTGCTTTACGATGACCCTTGTGGGTGGGATGGCGCACATCTGTGTGCTGGCCTGTCTGACTCCAAGAGTGGTCTAAGCATACTTCACGGTGGTTCTCAAAACGTTTTAGCATCAGGACCCACTTTTTAGAATGGCAATTTGTCCAGGACCCACCAGAAGTGATGTCATGGCCGGAAGTGCCATCACTGTGACGCCAGAGCCTGCTGCTTTCCTGAGAGTGCAGCAAGAAGTTGGGTTGTTTCTCAGCTACTTTCCAAAAGCAAAGTGAATCAGAAAGAAAAAAAGCCTATTTTGACACAAGCAAAACAACCACACAGCTCTCCCCCTTTCCAGCATCCCATCTTCCCATATTTTCAATATGGCTGCTCTAGGTGCTTCGAGACCCACCTGAAATTGGCTCACGACCCACTGGTGTGTCCTGACCCACAGTTTGGGAATCACGGCTTTACTTGTGCCTGCCAAACTTTGCTGGCCTAACAGTGGCAGCCTAACATACAGGTTAGGATTGCGCCTTCAGTGTAATCTACTTTGCAGGGTTGTGGACACAACCAAAAGTGAACAGGGTTCCCCTCCCTAATCTGCTTTTCTGGCTCCAATAGACTGTGTGGAGTTCACAGCCAGCTGCCTCCATCTGTACAATTCTATGAGCAGGTCATTGTGCCGAATTTCTATTGTGCAAACAATATGCTGGCCCTTCTAGATCCTGTCTCATACAGCGGCATGCAACACTTCCGCATTAGGCTGAAAAGCTTCAACCAAGACCAACAATGGGAATAAAACGACCTTTAGAAACCCATTACAAATGCAGCCACCACCAAAGTGGAGATGTTTTAAGTAGGTTCGCTGAACTTCAGTGCTGTGACTGTGATCGAATAGAAAGGAGCAGACTGCAGGGAAACCTCATTTATGTTGCCCAAACCAAAATGGCAAAAGAAACCGCACCTCTTTCTCTTCCATTTAGTTTACAAAGAAAGTGCCTTTCAGAGAGCAGCTTTCTCTGCAGCCGTTTGAAGCTGATAATGCGTATTTTCATGTTGTGAAGAACCTGAACAACTAATTACTGAGGAGCAGGCTGATAAGGCACAGCTGCAGGGGCTAGTTAAGAAGCTGGCACCTCTGTCTGTCATGTGGAATGAGAGAAAAGATGAGAAATGATGAGAAAAGAGCGACTGAAATGATTACTGGGCTGGGTCACCTCCCATACGAGGGCAGGTGCAGGGTTTCGGGCTCTTCAGTGCAGAAAAAAGGCGCCTGAGTAGGGACATGATTGAGACGTACAAAATTATGCAGGGGATGGATAGAGTGGATAGAGGGAGGTTCCACCAGAACCAGGGGGCACCCACTCAAACTGAGTGTTGGGAGAGTGAGAACGGATAAAAGGAAATGCTTTTTTACCCAGAAGGCTATTAATCTGTGGAACTCCTTGTCACAGGAGGTGGTGATGGCGTCTGCCCTAGGTGCCTTTAAAAGAGGATTGGACAGATTCAGGGAAGAAAAGTCCATCTCACGCTACAGGCAGTGATGGGTGTTTGCAACTTTGTGGTTTTAGATGTAGGATACCTCAGGCCAGGTATAGGGAGAGGCAGAAGGATTCAGGCATCTTGTTGTCTCGTGTGTTCCCTGAGACATCTGGTGGACCACTGTGAGATACAGGAAGCTGGACTAGATGGGCACTGGCCTGATCCAGCTGGGTTTTTGTTCTTATGTTCTTACAAAGCATACCACACTAAACAGAATTCTTTGGGGGGGGGGTGCCTTGGTTTCCTTCTGTCTTCAGGATGATTTGATGGACTAAAACAGGGATCTGCCTTACACCTTCCTCCATGCTTCAGGAGGACTGTCATACATCATCCAGATGCATCATATGCCTGCCCACCACCTGCAGTGTTTCCTTTTCAGCGGTGCAGGCAAGCAGAGAGGCAGCTAACAAGACTGTTACAATGGGGGTGGGTTGCCTGCTTTGGAAGCCCAAGCATCCAATGGAGTTATTTCAGCAATTGTAGGCAAGCTGGACTCTTGCCCTACCTGCTTCAAGCCTACTGCCAGTAGAACTGCAAAGTATGGCATAGCTGTTCGCTGCTAGCTGGACAGAGAGGCACCTTTTAGTGTTGTCCTCTGATGTTTAGCAGGGGGAGAGCTACTGCCCCTCTTCACTCCAGCATAGCAATAGCCACCTTGTCCAGTGGCTGTTGCTAGTGTCTTTTTTTGTGCCTTTTAAAAATTTTTGTGAACCTTTTGAGGGACAAAGAACTGTTCATTTACCTATGTAAACAGCTTTTTGAACTACTTTTTTTGTTGAAAAGCAGTAATTATTCTTTTTATTCTAATAAATATTCTTAATAATGATAGTGCATCCCAGGAGGAAGCACGTATTATTACCATCACAAGTTCATGGTTTGTTCAAGGTAGCGATAGGTAGTGTTGCCAACTTACCAGGTTCCCAGCTTACCAAAGCACAGCCATATTGCATAGTAACTTGTCTATGGCTGCGGAAATATGTAACTGTTTTCCATCTTTGCTGTCATTGTTCTCACATAGGCGTCATTTGTAATGTTCTCAAGTCAATGTTACTAAAGTTCACAATTCAGGGCTGTTGGCCCTGTACAATAGATAAGGTGCCGGTTCAGACTAGCAGAACCTCCTCCCTTATCAAAATTGTCACGGCATTCTCATGGCCCAGTTAGCTTAGAGCATCTCATGCTCCAGCCCCTATGATGTAATTTCTAACCAAGCAGGAACTTGGGGGGAAAGGAGGGGGGAGTATAAAAGTGCTTGTAATGTATATATTTTTCGCCTTTCTCTCTGAGATCGGTCCGCCTGCGCAGGTGTAAATAAACATGAACCTCATACTCTCTCGTTTGGTTGTTTGCCTTTTTTTAAATGCAATCCCCACCACAGAAACCATACTTTGCCTACTTTCGGCAACAGTAGCAAGAAGATGGGATGATGAACTAGATCAATGATGTTCAAATTTTTTAGACCAGGACCCTCTTTTTAGAATGGCACTCATGTCAGGACCCACCAGAAGTGATGTCATTATCCTGGAAATGATGTTGTGGCAGGAAGTGACATCATGTGGCAGGAAGTGCTATCATTGTGACACAATAAAATGACACACCTGAAATGCAAATTGGCATTCTTGAACTGCAGCAATTGTACAACCATGAAACGTCCCTGACAGAAAGCAAGATGAGGACAAAATATGATGCAAAAGCACTAAACTTGAAACAAAATTTAAAAATAGCCCTCATTTGAAAATTCAAACTGTGAACACACAACAGGAATATAACAGGAGTAAGGTCTGCAGCTTCCAAGATGGCTGCTCCCAGCTTTCCACGACCCACCTGACATCAGGCCCCACCCACAGTTTGAATAACACTGAACTAGATCATTATACGCAGGGTGGGGGGGGAATTGGGTATATGCACAAATATGCACATTTTGACTCTGTGTGCCTCAACCTGACTCACTTCCAGACCTCCTTCCTTAAACATTGCAGGGGAATAGTTTTTCTGCAATGAGCTGAAAGCAGAATTAAAAGGGAGGTACCTCACAATACTTTAATCAACACGATCTTTATTAAGCAATGTCCTTCCCCTTCTGTTATGTTTGTTCACAGGAAAGTTCCATTCAGCAACGACCCTTTCCAATGCCTCCTCATTGCAGGTCCAGGCAGATTGTGTGCCTTTCCTGTGCAGGTGGGATAAGTGCTAAACAGAATTAGTGTCTATTCTTTTCTCCAGTTTACTCAGGGCACAATCCTAACCTGGAGTTAGGCCGGCACAATTAGGCCAGCAAAGTTTGGCTGGCACAAGGGACACTGTATGGTATGTGGTATGTTTGGAACACTCTCGGAGTCAGAGAGGCCAGCGCACAGATTGTACACCATCCTCCTTGGCTCCAAGAGTGCTCTAAACGTGCTTGATGGTGTCCCTTGTGCCGGCCAAACTTTGCTGGCCTAACTCCAGGTTAGGATTGCGCTCTTATACATCCAGCCCAACTGCCTAACTCCCTATGTGCCAATGCAGCCCTGCCAATGGGGCATTGCTGTATCCTGCAGGGGAGTTTCAAGCCAGAAAGGCCTCTTTGAGGTAAAGGAACGTTTGCTCCCTTGCCCCAGAGTAAGCCCTTGCTTCCTTCACTGGGTCTATGCAGACTTGTGCCAGCTATATAGCTGGCACAAGCCCAGGTGGACCAGGGAAAGGGAATCAAGGCCAGGAAGGGGGATACGAAATTGGTGACACCAGTGCCACTGATCTCAGCCTTGACCCATCCTCCTCCCTGTTCCGTCCCCTCCCTGCCCACTGACCTCCCACCTGCCACCTGCTCCCTGCACTGACTTACAGCTGCCAGGGGATGTGGATAAGCTGCTGGCACGTGGACCTGGCCACTAACCGCTTGAGTGGTAGCCAGGCTGTGCTGTATGATGCAATGGTGTTCCTACAGGGGAGCAAAATACGAAGAGTTGCAGGAGCCTGAGCTCCTGTGTAATGTGGTCCCGCCCCTTTGCCTTCAGAGCCATTCGCAGATCAGAGAGCAACGCCTCCGAGCCACCTCTTTGTGCCGCGATTGGCTCTGAAAGTGAGAGGGAGGGGCCGCGTTACACAGGAGCTCAGGCTCCTGCAACACGTAGCATTTTGGCCCCCCCCTTGTAGAAATTCCACTGGTATGATGTGTTGCACCTTGCAACAGTCACAACAGAGCCTAGTCTCTGCAGTGTAAGGCCGTGTTAGAATGGGATCATTATTTTCTCATTTTCTTTCCTCCTTATAGCAAAACAGTGCTATAAATAGCATAATCCCACCGTTTTACAAAATAGAATTATAATGAGAAGGAACATGTAATCAAAGCCTCCCCCCCCCCCCCCGCAGGAAGAGAAATTACATAGTGGAACTAGAAAAGACACAGAAGAGAGCGACAAAAATGATTACTGGGCTGAGGCGCCTCCCTTACGAGGAAAGGCTGCAGTATTCGGGGCTCTTCAGTCTAGAAAAAAAGGCACCTGAGGGGGTACATAAATTCTGCATGGGATGGATAGAGTGGATAAAGGGATGTTCTTTTCCCTCTCCCACAATACCAGAACCAGGGGACGTCTACTGAAATTGAGTGTTGGGAAAGAGAGAACCGATAAAAGGAAATACTTTTTCACCCAGTGGGTAATTAATCTGTGGAACTCCTTACCACAGGAGGTGGTGGTGATGTCTGGCCTAAGTGCCTTTAAAAGGGGAGTGGACAGATTTCTGGAGGAAAAGTTCATCATAGGCTACAGGCCATGATGGGAGGTCTTACGTTGGAGGTAGGCTGCCTCAGAGTCTTGGATGAGATGGACTGGCAATGGGATGCAGACATCCTGTTGTCTTGTGTGCTGTCTGAGGCATCTGATGTACTACTGTGAGATACAGTATTCTTATGTAACTTTGCAGAAAGGCAGTTAAGGGAGGCCATTCCTGGCACAAATTGAAAGCTGCTGATACGCCAGCCAAACTAAATAGGCAGACAATAACGTGGGCTGGAACTACAAACACAAAGTGTCCAGTTTAAAAGTCATGGGGACCCTGCAGAGCAGTCATAGTGCTGCCTTGTCAGTCCACACCTAGCAAGCTGAAGCAGCAACTGTTTTATTACTACAAAACCACACAGGAAGTCTGGAAAAAAGAAACATCAGTGGGGAACACAGAAGACGTCGGAAGTCAACTTGGAAAGGATGTCACGTGGATGCTCAGTCTCCAGTGAGCCAACAGTGAGCCAACAGAGAGGCCATCCCAGAATAAACGCTCATCTGGAAGCCCCCACTAAGATGTATTCCTTTGGTTGCTCCCTGAACTTGTTGGCTTTTGTTTTGAATTCGGAATAATTTGTCCCTGTGCGGTTGGATAAGAACATAAGAACGTAAGAAGAGCCCTGCTGGATCAGGCCAAAGGCCCATCTAGTCCAGCTTCCTGTATCTCACAGCGGCCCCACCAGGTGCCCCAGGGAGGCATGAGACAACAAGATGCTTGGATCCTCTTGCCACTCCCTTGCACCAGTACTCTGAAGTAGCCTACTACTAATGTAAGGAGGTTACAACCCATCATTGCCTATAGCCCACGATGGACTTTTCTTCCAGAAATCCGTCCAATCCCTTCTTAAAAGCATCCAGGCCAGATGCCATCACCACCTCCTGTGGCAAAGAGTTCCACAGACTAACCACCCGCTGGGTAAAAAAGTACTTCCTTTTATCTGTTTTAACTCTCCCAACCCTGAGTTGTCAGAGAAGAAATTGTCTCAGCAGTTTGCTGAGCTGTGCTACTCTCTCCAGGAGAAGAAGGTGAGGGCTGACTGCAGTTGCCTTCTCAGGCTGCCAGCTGGGTCTGGGAAGATAATTCTGTTTACCGACCTGCAGCTCATTGAGCTTAGGTAGTTACCCAACGTCCTTTTTCAGCCAGTTATTGGAACCATTACCTGTTGCTCCAGGAATGCTACCTAAACGACACTCTTGCAAAGGTTTTTCCACCAGCAGCCTCCCCAGCCTCCGTGCAGAGGCCAGTGGAGCAAGCAGAGCAATCTGGGCCCACCAGGCCTCCCCTGCTTCCAACTAGCCCCAAATTGGGCCACTCTGGAAGCAGCTGGCGATGACACAACAGCACCAGCATGTCACAGCGGATCTACTATCGCGGGCGGTGCTGGCACCTCCCAGTGCCAAACCTGGCCCAGGCTGCCACTGCTCAACTCGTAATGGTACGCGGGGGCCATGCAGTGAGTGTTATATGTATTGGGGTCCATGCAACAGAAACTCAGACAAGGCAGGTGCAGCTTGAGTGTTTATTGCAATAGGCAATAGTTAGAACTGAACTGAACTGAAGGGCAACAGCCCATCCTCTGTATATAGTTAACTCCGCCCACAGGGCTCCTGATTGGAGGGGTGATTAGCTCAACCCCTCCAGCTCTCTTGCTGTGGCTTAACCCCTGGCTATCCCCCTGAGGACATAACAGTGGGGGAGCGCAAAAGAGGTGAGGGCTCCCACAATGACTATCCGGAATTGGGCCCTGCACCTCCTAAGGCCAGCCCTACAGGCAGATGGTGGCCACTCATAATGTGCTCGTTAAGCCCCTGAAGGGGTCTCTGGAAACTACAGGGCTCCTAGGAGGCAGACTTTGAGAAACACGGTTGGAATGCAATGAACTGGGGAAGCTGACACATATTTCTGTACAAGTGTGTCGGTGTATTGGAAAAGGCAGGAGCTACCCCAAGGAGTGAGGGAATCAATCAATCAATCAACAGGTACTTATATACCGTTTTTCAACACGAAGTTCACAAAGCGGTTTACAGGCAAATAGTAATAATAATAAAGTTAAATGGCCCCCTGTCCCAAAAGGGCTCACAATCTAAAAAAAGGCAGACCGCCAGCAACAGCCACTAGAAAGACTGCGCAGGGGTGAAGAGGGACAGTTACTCTCCCCCTGCTAAATATAAGAGGAACACCACTGGAAAAAGTGCCTCTTGTCCAGTTAGCAGGGAATGGTATCAGCAATGGCCCCTTGTCCCAGATAAACCAGGGATTATGGGGTTAATCTCAGAACTCCTGCAGCAGGAATACAACCAGTAGTGTCATTCACAAACGATCCGCCGGAACGCGAGGCGGGACTTACGACTTGATTGACAGGCAGTCCGTGATGCATCGCTGCCTGCCCGCCCGCCGCGGGGGCTCCTTCCGGGTGGCGCGCCCCTCCGTGGCTCACCTAGGCACCCAGCGCGCCCCCCAGGCAAGCAGGCACCCCCTCCGAAGCCAGGGGTGCCCGCGCAGCGGTCGGGCAGGCAGCGACATGTCACAAACGGCCAGCCAATCAGGCGGTAAGTCCCGCCTCGCGTTCCGGCGGCTCGTTTGTGACTGACACTACTGAACACAGCTGCAGGCTGATCAGGGCTCTGGCTCTGAAGGGAGGCCAGCACAGGTGCAGATGGGTGTGCACAGCCTGCCCACAGGTGCAGATGGGTGAATTAAAGCCTGCCCACTGATTGGCTGGCCTCAGTATACAGTTGGAGGCAGAAGCTGTAGGAGAGGCACCTGGGAAGGTGCTGGATGAGGACCTGGATAGGTGCTGGAGGAGGGCACCAGGTAGGTACTGGATGGATGGATGGATTGCTGGACTGCCTGCAGGACTGGCTGAGGAACTGGTTAAGGTAAGGTTGTTTGGGGACCATTGGGAATTGTTGTATGTCTGCCACACCCCTGGAGCCACCAAGTGGAGGAGGCAGTTATGACTTGGGCAAGATGACTGCCTGTTGTTTGTTGGTGGGGTTAGTTTGTCCTAGAATGAAGGTAGTTTGGAGCTCAGCCGGTGATGAGGGCAGTCTGGAGGAGGCTGGCCAGCCAATGATCCCAATCAAAGCTGCTGGAAGAGAGGAGGCCCAGTGGGTGACTGAACCCCCTCCCTCTTGCCTATCTCTGAGGCCGCTCTGTGGGGAAACTAGTTAGCCTAGTGTGGGCATTGGGGAAACTAGTTAGCCTAGTGTGGGTATTAGGGCCCTTGGGGTGGCCCAGCAGGGAATTCGGCAGAACAGTCGGATGTAACAAGGAAGCAAAGGAAGGGATCTTTAGACTGCAAATTTGCAGGCAGGATCTTCAACACCTTACTTATATAGCACTAGGTACTTAAGAAAAATAAACTAACACAAGGCAACAAGAAGGCTGAAGAGGGAAGAATGGGAGAAAAAAGCCTTTTTACAACCTGACACAAACAATCACTCAACTATTATTACAGTATTTATACAGTTTACAACCTTTTTTATAGACTCAAGGCAGTTTACATCAGCAGGCTGACCATAAACCATTTTTTTTTCAAATGGGGTTTTTCGAGTGTTATTCTATGAGAGAAATATAGTACAGAAGACTCAACACTAAAAATTAAGTAGATCCAGATTCACCTGTGCACCTGCCATGAAGCTCACTGGGAGTGCAAACCAAACCCTGGACTGTAATAGGCAAGTTGGCTTCTGGCTCCTCTCCCTTCCCAGGCTGTGTCGCCCATGGGCCTGCTCATTCCCCACCTCCCCCCTGCCCTCTTCTGCCTCCTGCCACCCTCCCGGAGTCCCTGTGCCAGCCTCACAAGGCCGGCCTTACCTTCAGGCCTCCAGGCCTGGGAAATGGGACAGCATTAGCAGACATGTCATGTAGCGGGTACGCGGGGGTACGCAAGTACCCGTTCCTAGGATTAGGGCTGGCCCTGCCCATTCACTCGCCTACTCGTCGACTCTGTTGGCACTCCCCTCCGCCCCATGCAACGTTTGAATTGCCTGCACGTTTGAGTTGCCTGCACGTTCTCAGAGCCAGGCAGGCAGGCAGGCAGGCAGGCAGGCAGCGGAGTGAGGGAGACCGACGGCAGCAGCAGCGTGAGCAGGTAGGCTGCCTGGGGCTCCCTCCCGAGGAGGCGCGGCGGTTCCTGGGGGGGAGAATCGGTAGCCTGCGCGGGAGCCCCGGAGAAGGCCCGGGACTCCCGGGCCTTCTCCCAGGCCGCCGCGCGGCCTACCGAGGAGGTGTGGCGGTTCCTGGGGGCAGTTCCTGGGTTCCGGCTATGACCTCACTTCCGGTGGGCGGGCCCCAACACAAGTGCCAATCAAAAGTGAGTACCTAAAACCATTTAGATGCCATTACTGTGCATTAGCAACATTTGGAAGCTGGCACAAGCAGCACGTGCCAGCCTAGAGAGCAGTTAGGATTGTGCTCTGGATGATATTGGACTCATGACTCATTTTCTGCCCAACAGACCTCACAGGATTGATGCACAGATAAAATGAAGGTGCCATACTAGGGCAGCATTTATTTGGTTGCCTTAGAGGAAGAGCAAATTAGGATATAATTCAAAACAAATGATTTTTAGAGCCCCAGTTATTTCCAATTGACAACATATTCTCTACCCAGTTGTCTGTGGGTGATTCAGGGGTGACTGACAACCCCGGAGCAAGTGGGGAAATTGTTAACTATATCCCCTTTCTTCATCTCCAGAAATGTTTTCTCACCATCCTAGAGTAAAATAATTTTATACGGCGCAATCCTAACCTGGAGTTAGGCCAGCTCATGAGTGTCTCAAATTCACCATTAAGTGTGTTTGGACCACTCTCAGAGTCAGGGAGGACGGCACATGTATGTCTGCTGGCCTCCTTGACTCTCAGAGTCATGCAAACGCGCTTTATGGCGCATTTGTGGTACTCGTAGGCTGGCACAAGGGACTTGCGCCAGCCTAACTCCAGGTTAAAAAGGTAAAGGTTTAACTCCAGGTTAGGATTGTGGTAAAACAGGGGCCTCTAAACCCCAGTCCACGGGCCGAATCCTGCATCAACAAGATTCCCTGTCTGCCTGTGGGGCGGCAGTGGCGGAGGCTTTCTGTTCCACACCACAGCCTCCACTTTTTCAGCTTTGTTATCTTTGCAGAAACTTGCACTGGGCAGTCCATTCTCCCAGGAAAATGGGGGCACAGGGCCTGTGGAGCCGACGGACAGTGCAAACAGCTGGCCAGCATGAGTTTCTGTAAAAATTGGCTGCAAAAAGTGGAGGCTGCAGTGTAGAATGGAAAGTCTTTGCTACCACCCAGCTACACTGCACCCAGATGATTTGGAGACAACTGATCTTGCAAACTTGCAACCACTGTGCAGTGGAAAACCCTTCCCCAGCCTGAGCAGCACTTACTGTTCCATGGAAGCGCCACTCCATTTTCAAGCTCTGGCGGCAGCAGGGACACTCTGGGCAGTTGCGTCTATGCCCGGTGTCCTGCTGCACAGTACTCTGGGATGCCAGATATAGATGCAACTGCCCAGAGCGTCCCTGCCACCAGTTCAGCTTTAAAATGGAGCTCCACTCATATGGGGGAAAGGGTGTTTCCAAACTGCGGATCCAGCCCTTAGGCCATGGTTTGGAGACCCCTGACCTAGAGTAATCAGGTCCTGTGATGAGGTCCTCAGCAAGATCTTAGATCTCCAAACACTGAATGACCATAAGCCAGACAGACACTCATACAGGTATATTCTACCCTCACACAACTCCCTCGGGCCTGGTTGTAAACCTTGCTTGGTTCAAATTACAGGAACACCCAGTGACCAGTGCTGCTGCCGAACCTCCTCATATTATTGAAGGGCTTTTAATATGGGAAACTGCATCAGGCATTGTAACAGGGCTAGAAGAATCCTCCTTGCTCAGAAGCAGCTTTCCTTTAAACATAAGAACCCCGCTGGATCAAGCCAAGGGCCCATCTATTCCAGTTTCTTGTATCTCACAGTGGCTCACCAGATGCCTTGGGGATCACACAAGACAACAAGATGTCTACATTCTGTTGCCATTCCCTTGCACCTGGCATTCTGAGGTAAACTCTGAAGTAAACACACTGGTGGCCAGTCAAGATTCTCTGCAGCTTTTCTCTTGGACAGCCACCAGAACCAGATGCTCCTTTTTAGACATGTACTCATAGGAATGTAGGGACAGCACCACTGGATCAGGCCAAGGCCCATCTAGTCAAACTTCCTGTATCTCACCGTGGCCCACTAGATGCCTCAGGAAGCACACAAGACAACAGGCTGCCTGCATTCTGTTGCCACTCCCTTGTACTTGGCATTCTGAGGTAAACTCTGAGGTAAACACACTGGTGGCCAGTCAAGATTCTCCACAGCATTTCTCTTTGATAGCCACCAGAACCAGGTGCTCCTCTTCAGACATGTACTCATAGATACGTAAGAAGAGCTCCACTGGATCAGGCCAATAGCCCATCTAGTCCAGCTTCCTGTATCTTACACTGCATCCTGCAGCCACTCCCTTGCACCTGGCATTCTGAGCTAGCCTACTTCTAAAACCAGGAGGCTGCACTTGCCAATCACGGTTTACAACCCATGCTGGACTTTTCTTCTAGAAATCAGTCCAGTCCCCAAACTGTCCAATCCAATCTTTGTTGGCAGGGCTCCTGGGTCTTCTGAACAGTAAGGCAAGAGAAAATCTTCCCCAGCACTACATCTCCATACTGGATAAAGCATCACCAAATGCACTTTTGCTCTTCGCACAGCACCCTGCTGCTTCTTTAAAACATAGGGGCCCTCATTTGGCAGAGGGGGGTAGGAGGAGTGATATCAATACCACACAGAAAAGGAAGTGGTGCTTAAGAAATACTGATGTGGGAAAAACAATAGAACAGCTAATTGTGTCTTGTCTAAGCACAGCAGATCTGCTTCAGATAGTGTTTGGAACGACACGCTGTTCCAATGCAAGAGACATCACTTCCTCATTAGGGTCTGCTGCCAGTACTGCTGGAAAATCCATTCTGATGGAAGTTTCAGATTACTGCCTTGGGAGTTAAGAAACACTTTTCAGCAAGTGCTGCCTGTTGCTGATAAAGGTTCCTCTTTGTCTTACTTAGGCTGCTCCCCTGAGATTGGTTACTTTCCGCCTCCACTGGTGTTCACAATGGCATCCCCCCCCCTGTGTTTTTTGAAAAGTGTGACATGAGGTGGAATTCAACAGATGAAGCTTTTTGCAGTATGCAATACCTGTTGTATTTATATTTCAAGGCCCGCAAGGTGGGTTGAGGGAAGCAGCTTAAGAACGTACAAAAAGCCCCTCTGAACATGAAATGTTGCCAGTACAGTCTTGATTTCCATTCACTCTAGCTTAGAAAAAGTGCTTGAGAGTGCAATCCAAACCTGGAGTTAGGCAGGCACAGTTTGGCCAGCAAAGTTTGGCTGGCACAAGGGCAGCGGCGTCATGCAGCTGGAACACTGGGCGGGAGGAACAGGTGAGCGGCAGCCCGCCCGTTGCGTTCTGGTCCATTTCGCCACGGCGGGGAAGACGGCGAAACGGACCCAAACGCAATGGGCGGGCTGCCACTCACCCGTTCCTCCCGCCCAGCATTCTGGCTGCATGACACCACTGCACAAGGGTCATTGTAAAGCACATTTGGACCACTCTTGGAATCAGGGAGGATGGTGCAGGTCTGTGTGCTGGCCTCTCTGACTTCAAGAGTGGTCCAAACACTCTTTGTTTACGGTGAAAATATGGTGGCCCTTGTGCTGGCCAAACTTTGCTGCCCTAGCTGTGCTGGCCTAACTCCAGGTTAGGACTGGGCCCTTAATGGGAAGCATGCCGGCCTGGGGAGGGGAGTGGAGTTGGGATCCAGCCATTAGGCTGCATCCCCAGACCCGCGTGGCCCCAATTTGGGCTACGCAGCATTTAGGCCACTACAGCAGGCACAGATCCGAGGAGCACATAGGGGAGGCTCCTGAGCCCACCGTCCTTGCTATTCCAGCACAGGTTAGGATTGCGCTCTTAGGAGTGTCAAGTTCTGAATCAGACACAGTAACTTCAGCAGCAGCTTAATGTGCCTGCAGGTGAACATTTCTTAGCCCTGATGGGGAAAAGCAGTGATGTCATCTGGTCATGAAGAACGGGAACTCTGGGCGGGACTTACGCGTGATTGGCAGCCCGTCCGTTCCGTTCCGCGGCTGCCCTGGCCTCAGGGGGCTGCCCCCGGTTGGCGCGCCCCACCCGTCCCCCCCAGCGAGCAGGTGCCCCGCCGAGGCCAGCCCAGGGCAGCCGCGGAACGGAACAGACGGGCAGCCAATCACACGTAAGTCCCGTCCAGCGTTCCCGTTCTTCATTACCAGATGACATCACTGGGGAAAAGTGCCCCTGCTTCTAATTCCACCCCTCCCCCATTTCTTCATTTACAGGTGCCAGTGAACCACCATCACACACGTTTAACAGCAACAAGTTGTTTGAGTCTCAGGATTCCTCCCTTAGGACTCCTCCCTAAGCTCTAAAACCTCCTTCCCCGCCTTCCCCCCTGCAACCTCCTTAAACGTGCATTTGTAGCCCAAGAGGCCTTCTGGTCTGCACTGGGCCAAATGCATCTTGTTTCCAACAGCAGCCAGCCAGATCCTGCCTGGAAGCCCACAAGCAAACGGAGAAGGCAGTGGCCCTTCCCAGCTGTTTGTTTGTTCAGCATCTGAAAAGGACATCCATGCCAAGGGTCATGTTCTGCATTTGCAATGGAATCATGGAAATAATGTGCAGAGCCTTGCTTATTCTGAGCAAGCATCTTTTGCCTAATGCTGATTTTTTTTTTTTTTACAGATATACGTTTATCCCACTCTTTCTGTAGGAAGCTCAGGACTACATTAAAGGGAATTATTTCATCAAGGCCTTGATCACTTCCATACCTTGGTTCTGGTGTTTGCTGGTTGTGTTGTTTCATTGTTATATCAGAACCAGGACTGCCTCCCCCCACCCCATCTGCCCCCTGAATCCACACTTCCAGTAAAGAAAGGAGGGAGCAAATCAGTGGGTTTGCAGAGGCCCTGAAAATATATACCAACCAAGCCAGGAGTGGAGCCTTATTTTTGTATACCCCGCCTTTACTATGCTGAAGCAAATGCCAAAGGTAGCTTACATGGGCAGGCTAATCTAAACCACAATTTTTCAACGTGTTTTTAAAAATAAATATACAATATTCTATGGTTCACCGAATCCTCAGTCCCAGATGTAGCCTTCACGGTGTGGTTCTCTGATTGCGTGCCATTGCTGCAGCAGACAATCATAAGTCCAGTCTGGACAGGTCCTTAAGTTTGTACTCCTTGTACCTTCTCACACGCTCCCCTGTTACACTCACTTGTGGTGACTAATCAGCTCATCAGCACCTCTGTTCTGCCACAGCAGGTACAGCAGCTTGTCACAGCCTCACATTCTGTCTCCCATCCAAAAACAAGACCACAGATTCTCCTGCTTGGCTTCAGGCTGCACCAGAAGCTCAACTATCAGTCCACACCTCCTGACAGACCAAAGAGTTCACAGAAGATGTTTTAACAACCACTGGGAACACCCTCTATTTTTCCACATATACTGACAGGTTAGCTTCAGTAAGAGCTGAACTCAGAACTGATCTCAAAAATACATATACAATGCAATGCTTTTATCACAGAAATGAGTCATTGGGGAACTGGGAGCAAATCTCACATGACAACACAACTCAAACAACACGCAAATTATCAATTCACCATGAGGTGAGTGTATTGTTGAGAGACCAATTCTTAGTGGAGAGATGGAGTGAAAAGCAAAGCCATGATGCACACAGACATATTCATATAAGAACCCTGCTGGATCAGGCCAATGCCCATCTAGTCCAGCTTCCTGTACCTCCCAGTGGCTCACCAGGTGTCTGAGGTAAATGAATGCTATGTGTACACAGCAACTTTGCCATATGTTGAACTGAGCAAATACAATGTCTGATGTTGACTTTTACTCTTATAAGTCATCATGCACAGCACACATAAAAATCACATAAAGAGCTGTGCAAAACCACCTGAACAACTTCAGCACGCCAGGCAGAAAATGGGTGATTCTGGTATGCAATCACTTTCTACATAGGGAGGTGAATGAAACCTGAACCTCAAAATCAGTTTGAAAAGATTACTTACTTAGAGCGCAATCCTAACCTGGAGTTAGGCCGGCACAGTTAGGCCAGCAAAGTTTGGCCGGCACAAGGAACACCTTAAAGTATGTTTGGACCACTCTTGGAGTCAGACAGGCCAGCACACAGAACTACGCCATCCTCCCTGACTCTGAGAGTGGTCTAAACGAGCTTTATGGTGGCCTTTGTGCCGGCCAAACCTTGCTGGCCTAACTGTGCCAGCCTCAAATCTGGTTAGGATTGTGCTGTTACTGACTTACTTAGGGCCAAATTCTATCCAACCTTCCAGCACTGGTGCAGCTGTACCAACAGGGCATGTGCTGCATCCTGTGGTGGAGGGGAACTCATGGAGGCCTCCTCCTGTTAAGGGAACATTTGTTCCCCTTCTTCAGGGATGCATCGCAACTGCACTGGCACTGGAGTTGGATAGGATTGGGCCTTCACTTACTTACTTCTGGCCCAATCATGTGGGCCATCACACATGGCAGTATGTGCACTCTGGGCACGCAATCCTAACCTGGAGTTAGGCCGGCACAGTTAGGCCAGCAAAGTTTGGCCGGCACAAGGGCCACCGTAAAGCCAAACTTTGCTGGCCAAACTGTGCTGGCCTAACTCCAGGTTAGGATTGCACCCTGGGTGTTGTAAACATGCCGTAAAGCAATGGTCCTCAAACGTTTTAGCATGGACCCACTTTTTAGAATGGCAATCTGTCCAGGAACCACCAGAAGTGATGCCATGGCCAGAAGTGCCCTTATTGTGATGCCAGAGCCTGTTGCTTGCAGGATGCAGCAATCAGTTGAGTTATTTCTTAGCCGGTTTTCCAAAAGCAAAGTGAAGCAGAAAGAAAAAAGCCCCACCTACAACCTTGACACAAGTAAAACAACCACACAGCCCTCCTCGTTTCTAGCACCCCATCTTCCCATATTTGCAATATGGCTGCCCTCGGTGTTTCATGATCCCCCCTGAAATTGACGTGCGACCCACTGGTGTTTGGGAACCACTGGCGTAAAGCACATCGATGGCCTGCATCGGTCAGTGCTGTGCCCCAGCGCTGGCAGTATGGATGGATGGTGCGCCAGCAGAACAGCCAATGGTAAGGCCCATCGAGGCAGGGAGGGGGTGGAACTGGACAAGGGGGGGAGGAGCAGGCCTGGCTGGGGGTGGGTGGGGACTGGGGATTCCCTGCCCATCTCTCCCCGCTCCTGGAATCCAATCCACCCACTCCCCACCCCAGCCTCTGCCCACCCCCACCTGCCCCAATTCCCACTACCTCTTGTGTCTTAGACAACCCTCTGGATAGTAACCTGAGGAGGGCTGGCCTTAGGGGCCGCGGGGCAAAGTAGCGAGAAGATGTGGGGCGAAGTGCAGGCGTCACTTGTAATGGTGTTACAGCTTTGATGAGGCACTAACATTGGAGCGAATCCAGTGGTGTCATTCAAATGATTTAGGAACAGGAACTCACTTTTGACTGGCACTTGTCGGGAACCCGGAACCAGCCACGGAGCCCGTTAGGATCCAGAACGCCCGTTCTTGTCCGTTCCCCCTGAATGACATCACTGCGTGAATCCCTCTTTTGCACGGGCTTTGGCGTAAGGCAGCTCCCTCCTGAATCCAACCTTCCCTTCTCCTCTCCCACTTCCCCTTTCCCCTTGAGCACCACAAGCCACAGCTCAGAGCACTGGGTTCCCTTTTCTTGCTCCCTTCCCTGAAACCGGCTGAGGGGGCTGCCTAGCCTTCTCTGTAGCAAACCCTTTCCCACCTTGGCACCCCTTCTGAATTAGGAGATCACTGCGGCATGGCTGGCTAACTCTGCAATCCCTGCATCAAGTACAGCAGATGTGGATAGGAAACCTTGGCCACGAGCAGCCCTGCCCATTGGCCCCTGCATTGTCTCCTCCGTCTTATGTGCAGTCAAATTGGCGACCTGCTTACTGTTTCCGTCGGGCTTAGCTATATGCCGGTATTGCACGTTATCTCATTCCCCCAGTGGCATACAAAGAGAGTGGCTAGGGGGTGGCATTCCCAGATTCAGGGCTGCAGGAGGGTGCCAGGAAGATCATCTCTAGATGGCGGTGGCAGCAAGGTTGACCCTGCCTGCAGCTGCGTTTTGGTTATTGCACAAAGCCGTATCTCCTTGCACCCTTCCCTTTGTGCTCTTTCTTCCATGCCAATCCACTGAGTTGCAGTACAGGGCACGCCAGCTAGATCCCTGCACACATAGTCAGTCTCCCCCCACTCCCCCCGTGCCATTTTCATCACAGTAAGAGTGTGGCTGCACCCTATGCTTAAGAAAAACTCGGCGCTTGCTGGAAGGAGCGGCATAAAAGCGTTGTGACATCTGCTGTGGAGGTTTATGACAAGGAAACAAACCAGAACAATGAAATGCACCGCAAATGCTTTTCGAGAAGGGGACCCTGCTGTTGCCGTCGAACCAAAGTGCAGCCATCTTAAGTCTTCTGCTTAGTCACTTGTCTAAAGCTGCTGAAGTATGTAACTGTTTCTCTCTTTGCTCTCATTGTTTTCACTCACTTGCCCCCGCCTGTAACCTTCCCCAATCTAGTGCTGCAAGCCCTCACAATAGATAGGGAACTGGTTCAAGCCCACAGAGCCTCTTCCCTTATCAAAATGGTCACAGCATATTCTCAAGGCCCAATTAACACAGAGCTTTTCATGTCCCAGCCCCTGTGTAGTCCCAGCCCCTGTGTATTTTCCACCAAGCAGCAGCTGGGGAGGGGGGGAGAGGGATATAAAAATGATTTAAAATTGTATGCCTTTGCCTTTTTCTCTGCCTGCCGAGTGGGGCAGGGAGGTGTAATTACACCTGTCCGCCTGCACAGGTGTAATAAATGATAAATAAATGATCCTCATACTCTCTCATTTAGTTGTTTGCCTATTTAAATGCTTTCCCCACGATAGAAACCATTTTGAGCCGATTCTCAGCAGCACTGCCACAAGCAGGAAGTTGGTCTAGTATTATGCAAAATCCTTACCGAAAAAGCTCTTCTGGATGGGTAGTCTTTTCTTGTGCATCTGTGCATCTGTGAAGAGCCACTAACGTAATGACAAGGGTTGTTCGCTCTATGGCAGTGAAGCCTTTGCAACAGAGGATGTGAAGGAAGGGCCTCGTTTCTTCCCCTTTGTCTTGCAAAATATAAGCAAAGGGTATCCCTTTGCATATATAAGGTTATTATATATGCCTTTTTAGGCAGAAAGGCGGGGTAAAAATCTTTAAAATAAAAAATAAATAAAATATATAAGGTTATTGCCATTTCTTTTATGTTACCTTGTGCGCTCTCAGATGCTTTTGTTTTGTTAATTTGGTCAAACTAGGCTGCATCTCTTTTAAAATTGGAACCCAGCATAAAGTATTCAGTAACACTTTATTTGTGCTATAGAAGTTGCCTTTGCTTTGGAGTTATGTTGTTTTCCTTGTGGAGTTCTCACCCAATATCCAGTAGTCTATACTTGAAATGCCTGGATGCCGAGCAAAACAGAGTATTACCAAGGTAATAACTGGTCAGTGGAGGCAGTTGTAGAAAATGATAACTCTCCACTTGGTCCAGAGGGGGAAATAAGTTTTGCTCACTTTCCCCCTCACCCACAATGCTGGTTCTTGTGAGATCATAGCAGCATCCGTTAGCTCATGCGAAAATCCATCAAACAGTATTTATATACTGCTTTTCAACAAAAAGTTCACAAAGCGGTTTACAGGCAAAAAAATAAAGTTACATGGTGTCTTGCCAAAGCCCCTGCTCCGAACTTTCCTCCCAAATGCTATGCCCGCTTAGGCTACTTAGTCACCCAGATACAGACAGTCCTGGCAATATCTACAAACTACCGGACCCCAGCACCAACAGAGAGCTCGCCCCACCCAGTGGCTTGCCTGTGGGCCACAGGTCTCCTCCGGGAGCTGCAGAGCAGGTGTCCTTTAATAATGGCCAGTCCTCAGTCCAATAGTACTTTGTCAATCAGTCAAGCCAGTAAGTTAGTCCATGTACCAGTTCATATATCAGTTCACCATGCCAGTCCGTTGTCCAGTAAGCCAGTCTGTTGTCCAGTCCATTAGTCAAGCCAGTAGTTCAGTCCAATATGACAGCAAAACCTCCACTCCTTCCACCACTCTCTCCACAACTATAACCCACAGCTTCTCCTTCCTCCAGGTGCTCTTTATATCCCTGCTACAAGCTCCTAAGTGGCTGCAGCTGTGCAGCCCAGCCTCTGCTACCTCCCTGGTGTTAATCCTGCATTTCTTGAACCAAGGGCCACTGCTGGCACCATCCACTGCCTCCTGGGGGTGATCTTCCGCGTTTTCCACTACACATGGCTCCTTCTCCCAAAACGGCTCTGTCATCTCCATCGACCCCAGGTGTGTGTGTGTGTGTGTGTGTGTGTGTGTGTGTGTGTCAATGTCCCCCTTGGAGGCGGGCGGGCTGTGGTGTGGTGCAGGTCAGACACAGCTCCCCTCAACGCGAAAGGAATCTCTAGACACCAGCTCTCTGTTTACTCTTGCGGTTTAATCGTGTCAAGGCTTTGGAATTCATGAGGCCCTGTTAACATCACAGGCCGATGAGGCTTACAGCGAGGTCCAACGAGGGCGAACCGTTCCTGCCTTCCCTCCTGAGTTCACTCCACTTGCTACTCCGGCGGCCGGTTGTCTGGTAGGGACAAGCCTGTAAATCACAGGCTCATATGCCCTATAACCAGCCCAGGGCCCATATGAGCTGTGAACTTTCAGCAGAGTGTGACCTGAAGCACTTACTATCCAAGGCAACAAGGTACACACCCTCTGCTACCAGCCTGCGATCACAGCTAATAGTAACAGCCTCTAAGAGCACTGAACAGTCTCTTAACTTTAAAACTCCCCAGGCTAAACTAGCCCCAAATACTGGGATCTATCCCAAGTTGTAAACTTTAAAGTTGGTAAGTGTGCCAAAGTAGCAAAACTTAATTTAGTCTGGTTCCAAATGCAAACAAAGCTTTATAGATGAACTGTAATTTATTAATAAACAAGTGGTTACAAAACTAGGAAGGCATAAAAGAAGCAAAAACAGAGATGAACTTTAAAATTTTAAAAAAAAGAAATGAGGCTCCTAACACTGACTAGGCCCTAATAACTGCAAGGTGGTTAGCCTTGCTGGTTTCACCTTCTCAAGTCAAAGCAGCAGGTCCATGCTGGGCATCTTGGACAGGCTTGGAGAATGTGATCTGTAGGTCTGGAGATCTGAAGGGTCCTGATGGTCTTGAAGATCTGATGGTGGGTGATGAACTGTACCCCCAAACCTGGGTATTTTTATACCCCTCTGGCGCAATCAATTATCCTATCAGGATAAAGGTCAGCCATGTCCTGATGGGATGATGGAAACTTCAGAAGTCACAGAATGGTCAGAAAGGTTACATAAACCACTTAAGTGATGGGTCTCAGTGGTGCGGAATCTTCCTGATTGCAGCACTAGTTGGATGGAACCTTCCCGATTAGATTAGATTCCCAGCTATGACCTCACACCTTTTTGCAAAAACAAAGGCGATAGGCGGGTTACACTCCTGATTACGTTAGGAAGTGAGCTGATTACCACCAGCTGATATTTAGTAGTTTCAGCTCTTTTCCACACACTGGAGTTATGTTCACAAAATGGAGTCAAGCCATGGCCTAGCCTTCTTGTGCTCTTTACAAAGCCCACTTGCTGCTGGTCCCTGGGTCAGAGAAGGGTGAGGGCCTTCCCTGGCAACCCCCATCCTACACCAGGTAGGACCCTTACTTCCCCAGTCTTGCCTCTGGCTCACCGCTGAGGCAAGCCCCCCTGGGGCTTCTCCTGCCCCAGTCCAGTATGGGCTGGGTAGCCCATCAAAGTAAGGTGGTTGGGAACCTCCCTGCACATCCCTCTCCCCAGCCGGCCAGCCAGAGACTGCCCCTCTGGGCCAAGCTGGGCCTCCTTTTAAGGCCCAGGCTCTTCTTCCTGGCTCCGCCCCTTCCTTCCAGAGGCCTCCCTTCGAGGTTTCCCCTTGCACAAATGTAGGGCCTGGGGCTGGCTCCTGCACCTGCCCTCTCTGCCAGAGGCCAGGCTAGGCCCTGCTTCTCCCTCGATCTGAGTTTCTCTGGCCCTCCGAGCCTGGCGGGGTCCTGTCGCCTTGCCCCCTCCCGGGATAAGGGCGTCCCCCAGGGTTACCTCAGGTAATCCCCCCTAGGCTGTGGCCATCCCGGTCCTGTCTGGGGTGACAGGCTCACATCTTAAAAAAAAAAATGCAGAACACCACTAGCAACAGCCACTAGAAACGACACTGTGCTGGGGTGAAGAGGGACGGTTACCCTTCCCCTGCTAAATATAAGAGGAGCACCACTTGAAAAAGTGCCTCTTGCCCAGTTAGCAGGGGAAACATCCACATACTCCCTTCTTTCAAGGGAAGGAAAGTGTGGATGCTACCCAATGTTGTTTTTTTCATAGCTATAGCTGCACATCAAATGGTAGTGTTTGTGTCCTGTGTATGAACCTGTAGAAAATGAGACCGAAGGAACCGGGAAACGAGCCTCACATGTTGCTACGCTACAAATAAAATCATCCAAAGCTTGATTGAATAAAATGAAACAAAAGAAGTCATTAAACTATTGTTACTAGGCATTATTGGGAAGTTCACCAATCTCAGCAGGGGTCTGGGGCAAAAGTTCATTTGCAGGAATGTAGTAGCATAGCTACAGGAGCAGCGGTGTTCCCATTATCTACCTTTTAATGATCCCATGATGGCACCTAGAAATTACCATGTTATTTCCTAAGTGCTCACAGACATTCTGCTTAATAATCTATTCTAGGATTTTTCTGGGTATTGACATCAGGTTGAAAAGCTGGTTATCCCAGGTATTTTTTCCTTGCCTCCAATCCTCCTACACTTTACCCATTTCTCCACGTGCACTCCACGTTTCCTCTCTTTAGCACCAGGGAACAGCCCAGGTTACAGTCACGGTGTGCATAGGAAGCATTCTCCAGCTTTGCCAAGAATGGAGGCACATTCTTCTTGAGCAAGCTATCATACGTGAATCGGGTATTTGCAGAGATTTTTGTTGCAGTCGTTGGGTTACAACACCTGCTAACTTCAATCATTTTTAAGCACCTTTTTATTGGAGTGGTAAACACTCTAGAAAGCAACCCGTCAACCAACCATTTGAGGCTCTGGCAGTCACATTTTTTCCAAGCTACAAGCAGATGAGTTGGCTGATTCAACACATTGTGCCAAATTAACAATAGCTCAGGCCCTAGAATCCAATTATCTCTATTAAGCATCAGTGCACAAACTGCGCTCGAGTACCACATGGATTGGCAGTGTTCAGCCCACCACACAATAGCTAAAAGTTAGCATAAGCTGATGAAAAAAAATGTGGCTGCTAGGATTCAAAAGATCAAGCGAATACGTTCCAAGTCAGTTGACACGCCTATAAGCTGGCTAAAGTGGCTGTGAAATGTCTCTTCTATTGATGGGGAAAGCAAACATTTGTCACTGAACTCTTAAGAACTGGGACTTGCCTCAATATGTGTGATCAAGGCAAATCCTTGCACAGTTGCACTGTGGCAAGATGCAAATGGTCCAGGTAGCATTTTAGTCATTGTCCTTGCACTAGTACTAGTTGTAACTCCACTTTGATTTCACATCAAGCCAACTCACGATGTCATTACAGCACAATGCTGCAATGTAGCAGTAAACAGCTCAATGTAAAAAAGACAACTGTTTTAGCAGACTCCATCCAAATGTGTCATCTCTGCAAAATGACTAGGCTTGATGGGAAAATTTTAAAGGTGCGGACTGCTTTTTTAAGGAACTCCTTACCTGTGTTTTAAAGAGGCAGAAGGGTTTATGACAGTCATGTGATGTGTATAATCTGCAAATTTACCGACAGAGAAAGTAAGAGGTGACAAGCCTAGCACACGACTAAGCTTTACAATCCTGCAAGGCTACTTACTGTTCTATTTCATTTTCAATTTGTGTATACACTGGTTGTTTAAACCTGTCTCAGAGACAAAGTAGGTTATACAAAGAAATGCAGTTCAGTTTCCTGTACCTCCAAATAAAGAAGTAGAAGAGCAGAAATCAGCTTCTGAACACCGTGAATAGTTGGGGAAGAACTGCCTAGCTGAGTACTAGGACAGAAAACATGCACATCTTAATAAGGGCAAGGTGGCGGTGACAGGGCTTATAAGCAAGGAATCATTAAATACTGTTAACTGATAGAATTTGAAAGTGCTATCAAAATTGCTAGAGACATGAAAAACATACTATTTACTCTCCTAGCTGCTTTGCAAAAGGAACAGGTAATAAGCAGATCACACCACATTTGTGAATGGTTTTTATCAATGCACACATAAAATGCATATATTTGCACAGTCAGAAAAATTAACATCTTCAGTCAAAACACTGGTGATGGAAAAAGCAGTTCAAGGAGAAAAGAAGAGATCTGTTACGTCAACTATTGAAAATGCAAGCAAATAACTAGCATTATCTCCTCACAGTCACTTTGCTAGGAAGGAACTGAACCTGTAGTCATAATTTCAGTTTCAGGCTGAAATTCAGTGATTCAGAGGAATGATGTAAAGTCTCAACTTTAAAAATGTTTATAGAACTAAACACACAATGGTCTCCCAAGTCAGTCAAATAAGGGATGTGCAAAAGAGAAAGTGAAGAAACTCCTTCAAGATTTCAAGAAATTATTTGGTCTTGGTCATCTGTTGTATGAGCTTGTTTTTTTTTTAAGCCTACCCTTCTCAAAAGAATACTCTCATGTGGCAGTGTCTGCTCATCAAATACAGTACTCTGCTTTCTGAAGACAGAGAGAAATCAAAGATGAACATTAAGGCATACACTGAGCTACGCTGTCTGCTTTTGTTGAATTAGAATCCGTTTACTTGAATATGTGGAATGTTGGCACAGAACTAAAAGCTGCCATGGACATAGCTGCCAATCGCACTGATTCTGTGAGATCCTCATGACTTGCTTTCCCTAACACACGCACACGTACCCCAAAATGGCTTTTAATTATACAAATTGAAAACTGGATAAAACTTCCAAATAATAAGTAACAGGTAAAATAAGGGGTTTGCTTTATTTGTAGGTTATGTACAGAATACACTTTTTGTATTATGATGGGGCAGGTCAAGACAACAGCCATAACCTCCAAATTATGCTGTTCTTTGTCACCTGCTGGAGATGACTTCTTTGCTCTGAGCCTGGTGGACAGTACAGTCGGGATTTCCTAAATTGGTTGCACACAGTTAAACAATTCTTCAAAACCTACAGCAATTAATTGGTACTTTTTTTTAGAAAAAAAAAGTTTTCTTCTTAACAAAAGTTCTAAGAAAAACCTTACAGTTATATGACGATTAATGGTAGTATCAAAAGAATCAATTGAAAAATGCTTTGCTGTACGTATCAGTCAAATTAACCTACCAAGAATAAACTGAAACGTGGTCATTCAACGATTACCTTTTCCAATTACTACTACTCTGGAAGAGCTTTCGCTTACTGAAAACAGGCACTCTCTCAAAATACTACTAAGAGAACTACGTTCTTCAGCATGTTTTATGACTTACCTAGGAAGATTAGAAAATGTATTGACTGACAAGTTCTGAAACCAACAAGGTTTTTTTTTTTTAGTATATATTAAATTACTTAAAAATGAGACCAAGTAAAGTGGTTTTCTTTTGTTTGTAAAACAAATAAGGAACTATGTTATGAAGCTGTTTGGATAAGCTGTATTATGTCAGCAAAAAAGGAGGCAAGAATACTATCAGATGGTGTACCAGCCAACACAGAAATCCGACTGCCTGCACAATATTCAGTCCCAAACTAAGATGAATTATGATTGTTCATGTAAAGGCGTAGTTTCTTCCCCCTCTTCTTCTTCCTCCTCCTCCTCCTCCTCTTCTTCACAATCACCTTCGTCTGTTTGCTGGTCAAGTTCCTCTTTTGTGATCATTTCAAAATCATTGCCATTGCCACTACTGTGCTGCGACCGGTCGTCCTCCCGCCTGTCACTGTCTGTGTCTGAATGCCTCTCTCCGCCAGAACCTTCTGTCCCCAAATTTCCCAGCACATCTGCTTTGCCATCTTCATCTTCCTTTTTCTCGCTGTCGGACTTCTCCTCACTGTCGGACTTGGGCTGCTTTTTGGAATCAGGCTTTTCTTCTTTCTTTGAGTCAGCTTTTGGTCCTTTGTACTCATGTGTGTACAGGGGCCTGAAGGAGTCAATGAAGCCAACATCAGCAGTCAGGTTTGGCAGGAACCAGAAGTGATGTCTTCCACCGGTTATTAGCCAGATGATAAGGAAGAGGATGCAGCGGGCTGGAAGAAGAAAAACACTCAAGTGTTTATTTGTAAATTGGATATTTGCAGAACACAGTGTGGCATTTGTAACTGCCCATGACAAAATACCTGAAATGGGAAACAGAAGCAAAATTCTGGGTGCAATGAGTTATATCACCCAGCATAAACTTCAGGCTGGCACACTGAATGTTCAAGCACCTCAAGGTCCAAGACCCCACACCTCCAGTTCTTTTCCTGATGTATAAACCACACGCAGATAAAAAGTTTTAAATACAAGTGAAACTAGCTAGTACTTACACCACAACATTCTCAAACTGGCTTTTTCATTTACTAGAGACAATGTTTTGGTTATCTGCCATTCTTTAAAGGTAGTAAATAACTAAATCTGATTGACAGATAGTACACTAGCCTCTGGTCAAACTGGAAGATAAAGGCTGAACACACTAAATGCAAGAATTATACATTCAGCATTCTCTTTTGCATTTCATTCCCTGCATAGCTAAAGTTCCTCACTGCTTTTTATTTATATTTCTAGACCGTCAATGAAATCCCTAATGTAACAAAACTAAACCATAGAGAGATAAATACACCCATGGAAACATATGACAACATAAAACAAAGATAGATACGTGTTTGAAAACCATGTAACACTTCTAGCTTGGCTCCAGGCACTGAAAGTCAGCTCTAATAAAGGGGTCTGATTCCCGGTTTTATGAAGTTAGGCAGGTGGTGACCAAATACAGGGCTGTCTCAATTGTAATGTCTCACAAATTGATTGAATGGCTTGCCAAAGGATACAGATCTGATGTTTAACTTGATGTCCTTTTGATGCCAATGAGAGACCTTTTTATTTGCCAAACTCTTCCAGCACGTGACTGAAGTTGTTTATCAGAAAGTTTTATTAGCTCTGCCGGACTTTTGTTTGTCTGTACTTTGTTGCTCTCTTGGCTTTAACAGTTTTAACAGCTGAGTTTTAGTATGATTTGTTTGTATCATTTTATGTTGCTAACCATGTTGTAAGTTTTTAAACTGAAGGCCAGCACAAAAGCCCTATAAATAGTCTCAAGGGGAAAGAAGCAGCATAGCTGTGAAACAGTCCCACAGTTGTTCCCTATATGCCTATGGTGCATGGATGGAACAATTAAGAGGACATGCTGAACAATTCTTGAAATTACAGTGGGAAAAGTGAGCCACAGCTGTTTCCTAAAGTAGACAGGAACCAAGCCATTTAAGGCTAGATAGATGACAGCCATCATCATGAAGTCTGTCTGCTTGCACAAGAGCAATGAAACATCAGGAATGAAACCTGATCCCAGCAAACCACCTCATTTAAAAAAATCTGATTGTTTTGACCCTGTCCTTTTAGTTAATCTCCATATATTGCAGCACCCTCTAGATCAGTGGTTCTCAAACTTTTTGAACCCAGACCCACTTTTTAGAATGGAGTTGTTTTGAGACCCACAGGAAGTGATGTCATTAACCTGGAACTGATGTCATAGCCGGAAGTGACATCATCAAGCTGAAAGTGCTGTCAGTGTGACGTAATCAGATAACACTCCTAGAATGCAAACTTTTGGACTGAAGCAAATGGACAACCATGAAACATCTTTGGCAGAAAGCAAAATTAGGACAATATATTATGTAAAAGCACTGTACTAAAAACTATTTTTTTTAAAAAAAAAGCCTCACTTGAAAATTCAAACTATTAACACTCACAAAAGGCATATAGCAAGAATTAGGTCTGCAGTTTCCGAGATGGCTGCTTCAAGCTTTCCATGACCCACCTGACATCCCCAAGTCCCGACCCACCAAGGTCCCAACCCACCAAGTGGGTCCCAATCCACAGTTTGAATAACACTGCTCTAGATTCTTACTCTATCTCTTCGTATCATTTTTCCCCAGAGGCTTCATATCTTTTTGGCCATTCTGGCTTCATCTTCTGAAGTATAGATTCCACTCAGGATTTGCTTACAGTTCATGTTCATGTTTTAGTTCAAAGTTCATGTTTTAGTTCAAGTAAGCCAAGTGCCCAAAGTTTAGTAGATGGCATAATTTTATGCTTATATCCGTTGTACTGATTATACCATGTAAAAAGAGTTGTATGAACAGACTGTTAAAGACCACATTCTGTTCATGGTCACAAAACAAAACTCTGTACTGTTGTACTCTGAGCCCTACACCAAAGCCAAGCCCATGGCAAGACTGAATTATTCGCAAGAAGAAAATGGAACCCTTTCACCCTGGAATTTCCTACGGAATTAATGAAATTATGGTGTTTACCATAGGCAGGTCAAGTTCTTGCTGCAAGAGCATTAAGAGGAAAAGACAAGATTTCTCTGGAGTGACTGATGCACTTAGGTTGTCCTATGAGACAGAAACAGCAACAGAGCACCTCAGGGCTGGCTCTCACAGCTTGAAAACAACATGATGAATGCCCATTTACAGCCAGCAATATTTCAAATGGCACAATGGTGACATACAGTGGCCACCTGGGAAACATTCGCATTGTGTAAGTCTACAGGGAGCTTAAAGCAGAACTGGGATTGGAAGGGAGAAATAATACACACTTACCAACAGCCAGGAGGAGAATACTAGCCACAAAACAGCCTGCACCTACACTGAGATAGTAAACGCCTACTCGCATCTCTGCAGGCCAGAGTGGGAAGAGAGTTGCAGCGATAACAGCAATCACTATTGGGGAGGGGGGGAGGGAGAGAGAGAGAGAGTATAAGAAAATCTGGGGAATTTAACATCTAAAACAAAATTAATGGCACGAATTGCATTAAAATGAATCAGAATTGCCCAGGTCCTATTTGTTTCTATGGAGCAGCACGAGAGAACTTCTTGGTAGGTAACAGAAAAAGCCTTTGGTACAACTTCTTGTAACCCCAACTTTTCCTGGACCCCAATTGTTCAATTCCATCCCCCAACATCCCTTCAATATCACCTCACCCTATTTGTTTACTTCACGATTAGAACTTAAATGTAATATGCATAAAGTGTTCCCATGTTAACAGTCAAAACCCCTTGGATGAAACAAGCCTTTTTCCTTTGTCAGTAATCAACTCTAGAAATGGGGTCTGCAGATCGTGCTGAGAACTGTGTTAAAACACTCCCTGAAACAGGCCCAGTGATGTCATTCAGGGGGAACGGACCAGAACGGGCGTTACGGATCCTAACGGGCTCCGTGGCTGGTTCCGGGTTCCCGACAAGTGCCAATCAAAAGTGAGTTCCTGTTCCTAAATCATTTGAATGACACCACTGAACAGGCCCCATATAGTACTCAATAGTACTAAGGTTTTACAAAATGCAGGTCAGTCCATGGTATTTGTGATTTGGGATCAGCAGATTTCACTATCCATGGGTTCCAAATCTGCTGGGTTGGGTCAACCTGGATCCTCCAGAAGCAACTGGGACACAGCTCTGATTGCCTCCAGAGGGTGTTCTGGGGCCCATGGAGGCCAATGTGCAGCTTCCACAGGGCTTGGGAGGCCTCAGAAGGTCATTTCTGGTTTTTTCATAACCGGATTTTCCTAACCGGCCTCCCAAAGTCCTTAGAAGGCGTTACGAGTCCCATGGAAGACACGCAAGCCTCCATGGGCCTCCGAACACCCTCTGGAGGCGACAGGAACATAGCTCCCATTGCCTCTGGAGGATTGGGGACCCCCCCCCGACCCATGGATTTAATTAACCGCAGGTTTCTGTATCTGCAAAGGCTCCTAGAACAGAATTTTTACATATAATGAGGGCTCACTGTATGGTACTGCTTAACTAGACAACAACACTTATAGAATCAGTAAGAACTATACATTGGTTAAAGAAACAGTCTCTATTTTATTGGGAATTTCTAATGCACCTATTGTCATAACCATTGTTTTAGTTACAGAATACAGGAGGTGGTGATGGCATCTGGTCTAGAGGCCTTTAAGAGGGGATTGGATGGATTTCTGGAAGAAACGTCCATCGTGGGCTATAGGCAATGATGGATTGTGCAACCTCCTTACATTAGTAGTAGGCTACTTCAGAGTACCCGGTGCAAGGGAGTGGCAACAGGATCCAAGCATCCTGTTGTCTCATGCCTCCCTGGGGCACCTGGTGGGCCGCTGTGAGATACAGGAAGCTGGACTAGATGGGCCTTTGGCCTGATCCAGCAGGGCTCTTCTTATGTTCTTATTATTTTTTTCACTAGATCTGGGATCCTGAAGCAGATGGTAAAACATCATAACATTAGAGCCAACTGATTGGTAAACAGTAAAAAGGTTTTGCCCCCCGGGGAAGCCACGAATATAGGAAGGAAGCAGGACTGTTTGAAAGGATTCCTCATATCACAATATTTATTTATTCTTAATTAGGAACACTGGAAATGGTTTAATACCATTTTTCTATCTAGCTGAGTAATGTCGATAGGCAGTGGATCTTCAATGTTTCAGACAGAAATTTTGCCTTTCTTGGAGAGGGTGAGAATTAGACCTAGGACATTCTGCACGCAAAGCAGATGCTCTTTCACTGAGTTACGGCCCTTGCCTTGACTGAGGTCCCATCTCTTCCTATACTTACCAAGTATGAGTCCCATGGCAAATGTTTTAAAATGAACTGGGTCATAGATCCACACATACACCTGGAAGAAAAGTGATCATGTAAAAGTTACATCAGATCTGAAAAACAAAGATGTATGGGGAAGCTGTTTGAGATTATGTATTTCTTTGTAATAGCTCTTCATCATTGTAACAAGGCATGGAAGCTATGTCAATGCCATCTAACATTAAAAAGGGTGAACCTCAGACAAAAAACTTCCAAAGGTTCTCTCTCCATGTTGGTGAATGGGCAGCAAAATGGTAAATATGGTTCAGTGTAAGTAAGTGGATAGTGACCAGGGCGAGACCAGGGTGGGGAGGGGTGTGTGTCGAGCCAGGAAGGGGCAGTATTGGCAGCAACTGCTCTGCCGATATCCTAGCCCCCCCCCATCAGCCTTGACCTGAGGTCACTCAGATTTGTGCCCGCAAAATTGCTATCGCAGGTCTGAACAGACATATCAGAGCAGTAGAGGCTTACATCCGGGTAAGGGAACACATATTTCCTTACCTGGAAGAGGCTCCAGAGTTATACACATACCCTTCAGGGTGCAGTGCATGTTCGGGTGACATGACTGCATCGGGACGAGGGATACTTGGATAGGATTGCCCATTTTTTGTTGTTAGAATAATTTTTAAAATAAAAACTAGACACTATTTTGATTAAAATTACTACAATGAAGAAAAAGCCACACCTGCAGTGACGAAAAAGCCACACCTGAACAAAATACTGACACTTGCTATTACTAATCATGTCCAGTTTCCTGTTGTTCATACAGCAGGTCCTTTCTCCCCAATTACCTCTTATGTCTGGAAAGCAGCTTGTTTGGCTTTATTCAAATAACTTCATTTGGAAATGAGAAATTAATTACATGTGCTTGCATGATGCCTCATCTCTTATTTCCTTCAAATCTCTCCTCAAAACCCCACTTTTTTGAGAAGATTTTAGCACAACACCCAATTTCCTTTACCCTACTGCAACAGGTACCGCAATCCTAACCTGTGCAGGAGCATACAGCCTGCCTGGCCTGCGCTGTATCCTACCCAGGGTAAGGGGCAGCTGGAGCTCACCATGAGGCAAGGAAACATTTGTCCCCTTACCCCAGGGTAAGTCCCAGGCAACCCGATGGGACTAAATAGCAGGCGAAAGTCTGAAAAGCCTGGAGCGAGGCCTCACGGACCGGGGATGGAGGTTAGGGTCTGGTTGTACAGATCTTAGGTAACAATTTACTGGTAGGTCATTTGCGAGGATCTGGCTTCGGGTAAAATTAGACAAAATTATCTAATTCGAAGTATTGCATACATAACACCCATAAGTTTTACCCTTATCCATGGGCCATAGGAAATTCCATGATTTTTGGCTTAAAACTTGTCCTTGACTTATCCATAAAGTCGACTTATACATGAATATATATGGTAAGTACGGAACTATGAAATGATTGCCTGTTCTTTCCCTATTTATCTGACCATGGCTATCCCTTCTTCTTGGGCTGTCTCCATTGTGCATATTGCTAGATAGCAAGTTCCTTGGGACTAGGACCAGTCCTTTCACCTGTTGTAAAGCACCATGTACTCTGCTGGTGCTAGATAAGTTAAGAGGTTTGTTGCAACTGCTATGCCTTATATTTTTGCAATTTATGATTGTACAGCTGCTTTCTTTCAATGTGTGCTTTGATTAATTTCTAGTCTCCAAATGAAGTTCTTTGAACAAAGCCAACCAAGCTTTGTTAATAGACTCTCTGTCTTTCTAACTGTCTGATATTCTCATAAGAGAATCTGCTGTGTCAACAGTCCTATGTCCTACTTAGTATGTGACAATTATAGACTTAAGAATCTTACCCATTTTGCCTAGGGAAGGAAGGAACACAAGCATTATAAATATATACCTAATTTCCAGGTTCTCCAAGTGTGAGAAACAAGGCTGGTGCTATCACTAGGCCAATTAGGCAGCCGCCTAGGGCACTGATCTCAGAAGCGTGCAGTTTTATACAGTTTTTTTTAACCCATGTAAAAAAATGCAACTGACAACTTATGTGGTTGTTTTATCCATTCAGTCAAGTCCAACTCTTAGCGACTTTATAAGTGAGAGGTCTCCATGCTACCTTATCAATCACAGCTTATTTCAGTTATTAGACCTTCATCTTTATATATGTTTTGATGTTGTCAAGCCAGCACATTCTTTGCCTGCCCCTTCTTCTTGTTCCACCAACAATTCCTAACATCACTGAATTCTCTAATGAATTTGCACACATTGACATGGTCAAATGAAATCAGATGTAGTCTTGCAATTTGGGTTTGACAATTGGTATTTTTAAGGGCGCAAGCCTAACCTAGCATTGCACCGGGGACTATCGTCATAAACACGTTGTATGGTGCGTCTGCACCATGGACTTGGTCACTGGGCTGGCGCAAGCAGCAATGCCGGCACACGTGTGCTGCTGTACCTGTCAGGTGCACTGGCTTAGTTCTGCTGGCACAGGGCTGTGCCTAGGGCATGCCGTAGGTGGGCAGGGATGTAACGGGGCAGTGCCATGAGTGGAGAGGGGGTGGAGACAGGATACAGCTGTTTGTCAGTATCCACATCCCTGTCCCTGGGCTGGGCGGTCCCAATTCGGGCCACTCCTGGCTGCCTGGATGGGCACCTGCTATTTTGTGGGCACAGATCCAAGCAGCCCCATAGGGCTGGCTGGGGCTTACCCCAGGGCAAGGGGAACATTTCCCCTTGCCCTGTGCTGAGCTGCTGCTGCCTCCTAACATGGTTAGGATGCAGCACAGGTGAACGGGCCTGCCTATTCCAGCAGTGAGGATTACACTGTAAGATAAATATCACAACAGTTTTATGGAATATAATTAAAGCATTTCTTCAGAATTCTGAGGGGCTGCTTCACACATTGCACAGCAGCAAATCTGTGCTTGTTAGTTAGCTGCAAATGCTTGTGGAGCTGCCGCACAGAAGTGCAAAAAGAGAGGAGGCTGCAGCAATTGAAACCAAGAAGGACAGCTGTAACTGCAGCGCTATGTTTTCTATTACGTTACAGACATCTCTGAGGAACAAGAATATTGCTTGAAATGCATCATGCAAGCCTGTATTTTTCTGGAGAGTTTCCCAATACAGACCTTTTTTTTTTTTTTTTTTTTTTTTTAGCATCCTGGGCTTGCTTTTATTCTTAGTTTGAGCTGCAGCACCCTAGGAACTGTACCAAATCAGAAGAATGGCTTTGCTGAATCAGAACAAGGTCCATGTAGCATTAGTGAGGACTTTTACAAGTCATAACTTTCTGATAAAAATTTTTCTAACTTAGTTATATGCCTTCTTTGACATATAAAGCAACACAATTCCAATATGACCAGCATAGTCTGCTTATAATTCTACTAGAAGATTGGAAAGAATCCAGTTAGACCAGTGGAATTTTTCTCATTTTTAATCACAAGTAAAGATTACAAGACAGCAAAATGTTAACATTCTGGCAGCAGTGATATTTGGAGTACCATACCTCATTTCCATCCAGAAAGACTTGATCTTCATGAGGCTCAAGCTTAAATTTTCTTTTTGTTTCCTTCTTCTTAGGTGTGCCAGGAGTCTCATCCTAAGGATATATATTGGTTGAAAGTGGAATCCAAAGAAGCCCTCCAATTCCTAGCTCCTGCCAATTATTGATTTGAACGAATAAAGGCATACCCTGGTATCTGCTGGGGTTCTGTTCTCTCTCTCTCTCTCTCTCTCTCTCTCTCTCTCTCTCTCTCTCTCTCTCTCTCTCTCTCTCTCTCTGTGTGTGTGTGTGTGTGTGTGTGTGTGTGTGTGTGTGTGTGCGTGCGCGCGCATGCCCCAGTATCCGTTGGGGTTCTATTTCAGACCCCCACCATGCATACCTGAAATTGCGGATATTGGGGACGCCTTTTTAAAGATAGGGGAACATGAGTGGTTTTGCTGCAACAAGATAAAAAAAGAGATTTGTTTAATGTTCCTCTATCTTTTTAACAGGTGTCCCAGTATCCTTGGTATCTGTGGAAAAGTGAAACCATGATAATTGAATTCTGGGGCACGCCTGTACATTCAAGATGAGGGCCAGGCTCATTTGGATTGCAATCTCTGGCCGAGAAAATCTTTAATACTAGAAGTTTCTTTAAATCCACAAAAAACTCTCTTCAACGGCAAGTAGTTCAAGGAATGTGATCTTTTTTCAAGAAACTAAAGTAGGGTGGTGAAACTTGCTTGATGTAAGAGTCATATACAATAAACTTCACATGTTTGTGAACTGCAACATTTAAACATTTAAATTCTTAAATATATTTACTCATCATGAACATTAAACTTATGTTTAGTCCAGCGGACTCTCAGTTTATACTCGGCAAATAATTATGAAGTACAAACATTTCTTATTTATCTTTTATATTAATTTTGATGCAAAAAGGAGCTCAGGCAACATATTTCCGAGAGCTGCACATTATGTGTCAAAGACCTTCATGTGACTCCTGAGCTGTGGTTTGGCCACCCCGGAACTAAACTATTAGTTGGTATTTATAATTTAACAAGGCTAACATTACTGAGCACTCAATAAGAAAGATGGAGCCACTGATTTTTCTGCTTGTTGCTTCTCTTGCTTTCCTTAGAACATGAAGTTCTAAGATAATCTATTTATATTTAAACATCCTTATTACATCAATTACCAAGCAGATCTTTGATTTAAACCTGCTCATAAAATATGGACTAACAGACTTCAAGTATATCCTTAAAATGTATTTGCTGTCCTTGCTCTCCTTCAGGTCCAATCCCATTCCACTTCCTGCAGCTGCGCCCTGATCCACTTCCTGCTGCTGCTCCCTGAGGCTCTCTTACCTCTGCTCTAAAGTCTCAAGGGTATATGCCACCTACTACTGTTTAAAAATAAAGGCATAAAGGCATAATCCAGGCAATGTTTAGCACAAAAATAGTTCATATGAGTAGACTGTATGATCATACAGGTGGGACCTTAGTATCTGCTGCGGTTTGGTTCTGGGACTCCCTGCTGATACCAAAAACCATGTTTAATAAAAGCAGTTAATACAAAAACAAAACATGGGTCAGTCAGGCAGTCAATTAGAACTAACTAATTCTATTAGTCTAATTCTATTATTTTGCAGCTCACTCTAAAAAGTGACCCCTCTCCTAGCCCTCGCTCACTGAAGAATGGAATGCAAAAGTGATTAATTACTTCCTGGCTTGCTAAAAAATGCCCATTCCATTGTTCGGCGAGGCAGGGTGAGGGGAGGGGTCAATTTTCTCAGAGTGAGCTGCCAAATATCAGTTCTAATAGTCTGGCTTCCTAGAAAAGCCATTTTTCAGAACGGGAACTATAAAGGGAGGTTTTTTCCCCTCTTCTCCACTTGTGTTTTAATAAACCCCAATGCAGTCTGATGTCTTCCTTGGGGGTGGTGCAAAGGGAATAGGCTACATCAGAAAGCCAGATGCAGGGGAGTGGCAGCAAGATACAAGTATCTGGTTGTCCTGTGTGCTCCCTGAGGCATCTGGTGGGCCACTGAGATACAGGAAGCTAGATGGGCCCTTGGCCTGATCCAATGAGGCTCTTCTTATGTTCTTATAAACCAGAAGCAGGTTATTCCCCCTTAAAGGGAGTGGCCTTGCAGGGATGGCAGCGATGATGATGCAGCAATCGTGGTACTGCTGCAACCAAAAGGCTTTTTCACTTACCTGGGAGGCAGCACTGGCCTTTGGCAAGGTGCGGGGGGGGGAGGGTTTCCACAGCCCCCTCCAAGGGCCTCCTAGCTGCTCTAAACAGTGATTATCTCTGAATGGAGCCCAGTTTCTGGTTTTTGACTGAGCAGCATCCTGCCTGCTGCCCCTCAGGTAAATGAAAAAGCCCCTTGGTAGCGGTGTCATGATCGCTACAGCACCATTGCCACATCCCTCCCCGCCTCCACAAAGACTTATCTGGTTCTCAACTCCCCTGTAAGAGTTTGGGAACCACTGGCATAATGATTTGGGAGTTGGACATAAACCTAAAGATCCAGTTTCAAATCCCCACTCAGCCATGAAGTTTCCTGGATGCCCTTGGGCCAGTCACTAGCTCTCAACCTCACCTACTTCACAGAGTTGTTGCGAGGACAAAAAGCCGGGAGGAACCATGTATATCACCCTGAGCAACTTGGAGGAACAATTGTGAAATATTCTATTCATAAGCATGCATTAAAACAGTGACACCAGCAGGTTATATTCAATATTGCAATCTTAAAAGCCTGACTAAATGGCTAATTTACACACACACACACACACGCACGCGCACGCGCGCACACACACACACACACACACACACACACACACAGGTGCACATATTTTGTTGGAACCTGCAATGCAATCATGGCAACAGAACTATTGGTCCATAGGTCCGTTCCACTGACTGGCAGCAACTCTCCAGAATTTCAGCCCTACTTGTAGATGACAGGAAGTGAACTAAATATGGCATATTGGAAAACACTGAGGAAAAGAGAGTATTTCCTTAATTATCAGCAGTATTTCCCCAAGTATCAACAGATACCTTGAATCTGTTTATCATTTCCCAATCTGGCAGTAGGCTGCTCCCCCCAGTCCTATAAAAATGGACTGTCTTCCAAATGCACATGTAACTTAAGACACAAGGATCAGCAATTCCTTAAATAAGTTCATTATTTTTACTAAGAATGTTCTCAAGTTGCCGGGGCGGGGGGGAGGGGCTAGAAGCATTCCAACCCACCCAGAGGTGATCATGGGCTCCCCACGACAAGCAAGCTGTTCTCAGGCCTTCTCAGGCCTGAGCCAAACTCTGGGTGGAATTTGTCATTCTGGACAAGAGGCCAAGCTCTTTACGGCAGCCTTCACTGACTTTTTTTTTTGCAGCCCTTTGGGAGAAAAAGCTTATGCATGTCTTGCAAGGAAATTGTTTTGGAAGAGAACTGCCTTTTGGGGATCTCTGAGAAGGAGCTTAGCAGTAGTATCTCTGGAGGAGGGGGTAGGGCGCTACGTTATGCAAGGCACCTTCCCCTGCCATGTAAACCGCTCCTCTCCCTCGTTGCTCGAGCCAGTAAGCAACCGGAGGCGTTGCTTTTGCTGTGAGGACTGGCTAAGATGGCAAGGGAGAGGAGTGGTTTGTACAGCAAGGTAAGGTGCCTTGCATAACTTAGCTCCCCCTCCTCCAGTACCGCTCCTGGAGCTTAGACTGCTGGGGCTCCAGTATACACTTGAAGACCTCACTTACGTTGGGTGAAAATAATTTTCTATTTTTGGAAAAAAAATCATTGTTTGTTGTAATGTGTTGCTGTGTGTATTTGACAAGATGAGAGTGGGTTACCCTAGCGCAGGGCCCCCTTAGGCACGGGGCCCAATTGGGAGCAATTATTCCAGCTGGCTTAAAGCCGGTCCTGCTTGCCAAATCCTTCCCCTCTCCCAGTTATAAAAGCCTCTGTGTGAAGTATCCTAGGAATGGTTACTTTGTTAAATGTTTCAGTAAGCAGTTCTATTGCTGCTGCAGCAAAAGTTGTGTAATGTTCTGAGCGATTATCTGGACCTTGGATTCTTTATTTAGTCTTTGTTTCACTCCTCCTTGTGAAATCCAAATCCAAACTGTTAATACCTTGTATTTGAAACATACAACAGGGATCATAAAGTAACACCAGAGACAACATGAGACGACACACCAGAAGTTGTATTAGGAAGTCTCAAATGCACCTTTAGGATCAGTTTTGATGCGGTAGGGGGGTTGTTTTTCTTTTTGCCAGTTTCATCTCACTCTGAATGAAAAGTTATATAGTGCATTATTTATATAATGCTTAATCCCTGTAGGTTTTGTGGCATTACACTCACCTTTTTGCCCTCTTCTTTCTCAGCCTCCTTTTTCTTTTCCTTCTCTTTCTCCTTCTTAGCCTTTTCTTCTTTTCCACTGTCCTTTTTGCTCTTTTTCTCATCTTCTTTTCCACTTTCAGTCTTTCCTTTTTCTTTTTCCTTTTCTTTCTTTACATCCTTATCAGGTTTCATTTTCATCACTTTTAGCGCTCGATGGAAAAACTGTTTCTTTAGAAGCCTTGAGGACAAATTAAATTCACAGTTCGGCTGAGGTTTAACACATTGGAATTAGATGAGAAGGTAACTTCAGAACTACAACTTTATGCCAGCAAGCTACCAGTTGTTATTTTACACCACCTCTGGCAGTTTTCTAGAAACACAGCAGATACATTTCTTAAATTAAAAAATTTTTTTTATAGAACTCATTAGAATGGAGCTTGGACTTCATATCACCTTAGTATTACAACACCTTCTCTTCGCACTAGGGAGTTAACATCCATTTTCTCAACTGGTTACTATATCAGCACAACTGATAGGCGCTGATATTAACTAACAGCCTAATCCTAACCTGCATTAATGCAGTGTGGCCACGCTGCATCCTATGCTGGAACTGAGCATGCTGGAGGTCTCCTCAAGGTAAAGGGACATTTGAGCCCGTGCCCCAGGGAAAACCCCGGCCTGCGCAATGGGTCTTCTTGGATGGGTCTGTTAATTTGCTGGCGCAAGTCTGAGTGAAGCCAGGTTGGGATTCCAAGCCTGAGAAGGAGGGTAGGATATGGTGTGCACAGCTGCTGACCTGATCCGCCTCCACCCTGTTAACCCCTCTCCGCCCTTCCCCCACCCATGCTGCTTGGAACAGCTCTTCTCTGGCACACGTTCCTGCTTGCACTTGCGCCAGCGAGATCACAGAAGCCTCCCCACCTGCACCCCATGCTGTTGCAAAGTTCTTTATGGCACATTTGCGACAGTGCATGCCAGCAAAACGGTCACTGCACCAGCGTGTGGAGAACTTAGGGTTGCACTGTAAGTTACAAAAGAGTGTGAATGTCATGGAGACGCAATGTATTCCAACTCCCATGCTGTGTTCAATGGGACTTACTCCCAGGAAAGTGGGTATAAGAATGCATATAAGAACGCAGCCCACATCCTGTTACTGGAATCTAGGAGCTAGCGACAAAAAAGTAAACTTCAACTGAATGTTGTAAGTGTGCTAGAATAGCTGCTTAGTATTGTGCAGGCTGTAAAACCATTGTCAGGCTTGTTTCCTCAGCAAGATACTTTCCCTTCTAGGCACAGCCGATAACTGCCAGCAGCTGACCCAGTGACTAATTTCGATGCAAGAAGACTTTCTAAATTACTAGGCATAACAAGTTTAAAATATTTTCACACATCCTGTTTTAACAAGGTGTGTAGCAACTTACATCGGGTTTACAATTAAAAGTCTGAGTTCTTACCTGTTGCAATAATCGACTACAGACTCTCGAGTTGTAAACAGAGCCTCTTCACCTTTCTTGGCCTTTGCCCACTTAGAATCCAAAAGGCAGTCCACAGCTTTTGAGGCTAAAATTTAAAAAAGTAAAATCGTCAAAAGGATAGTAAATGAGATAAAGAGGATACCCCAGCCCTTAATTCTAACTGAAACAAATGGAAATTCTGGATGCGTAATGAAATGTTCTCTTCAATGATGCCCTGTGGGTTTTGAAATAAACAATCCCAGGACAGTACCCAAACTATTATCCCAAAAAGTTATGCTGATCCCAAAGACAGCGTCAAAGAGAGTGGGTTGCTGATTCAAATAAACATTTGATCAAAAAACAGAAATAGTGAAGTCACGCACTGGCAGGAGTACACAAATCTAACAGGGAAACATTTTTATCAATTCCTCCAGGCTCTTGTATTCTTGTCAAAGGGTAAAAAACAGAAGGCACGATGGAAACCTTTGTTATCAGCTGTAGCAGACAATGAAGATGCTCTACTTGGTGGAGGAAGGTAGAAGATACCATGCTGTAAGTGCTTTGCTTTTCTCTGTTGTCCTTTAAGAAGTTGTTGATTTTTTTTCTTTTTAATCTTTGTCCCAAAAGTGTATTTTGTTTATCCATATAGTTTTTGCTCTTTAAAAATATTAAAAATGAGCTATATTACAGATTGGTTGTGTTGGCTATAGAAAAACCTGCAGAGTCATAGACACTGCAGAATGCAATCATGTCTCTAAGAGACTACAAGAAAGAATCTGGCTGCAACTAAAATGTAATGAAAGCTAAAGAAAACAAATCTGTTTCCAAGTACCCATGTGATAATTTCATTAGTTGATTGCGGAAGGAAACCCATGAAAGATTTTGTGAAAGAGGAGACTATGAGCCTAATTTGGGCCCTTTGATAGACAAAGGACCCAATCCTTTCCAATTTTCTAGCACTATTGCAGCCGTACTAATAGGGTGTACACTGCATCCTGTGGTGGGGGAGCAGACAAAGAGGCCTCCACAAGGCAAGGGAATGTTTGTTCCCTTTCCTTGGGGCTGCATTGCGGCTGCATCAATGCTGGAAAGTTGGATAGGATTGGACCCTAAGTCAGGGGCCCCCCAAACTATGGCCTACAGTGTGCCAGAATAATCATCTCAGGCATGGCAATGGCCTTATCATTCCACTCTGCAGCCTCCTTTCTCCACACCTGATAATCGCAGAGCCTCATGCCGGGTAGCCACTTCTGCCGCACATCGCACCACATCACTATGTGCCCTGATTTTCAGGGGGAAGCAGCTGTCACATGAGGCTCTGCGACGATTCGGTGAAAAGAAAAGATGCTGCAGGGTGGAACAGTTAAGGCTTTGCCACTGCCGCACCTGAGATTATTATGCTGGTGCACTGGATCTGGCCTATGGGCCAGAACTGGAGGCTTATAGACTAAGTTCGTGGGACTGTCTACTCAGGTTGACACGGAACTGTCTCAACTTGTATAGGTGGCATATTCAAATAACGTTTTTTACATATGTACTGAAACATTTTTAATGTTCTTAGGTGTCAATGTAAACTTCTAAAAAGTCAGCATCAGCTACTGATCTGCTTCCCACTTGAGCAACTGGGAAGCAGATCAATGCAGTTTGGATCTTCACTGGATGAGAGGGAGGAAACAGCAGGCCAGGGTGAAGGGCAACCCTAGTCCACTGCCCCTTCACTCTCCTGCCAACTGCTATTAACGCAAGCCACAAGCAGTCACCTCATGGCAGGCCGGCTGTGGTAGATACCCTAGAAAAATCGTACAGTACTATACCAGCCGAACAGTTATAGCTGGCAGCAGCGTTGTCATTCAGCCGGAATGCTGGGCGGGAGGAACGGGTGAGCAGCAGCCCGCCCGTTGCGTTCCGGTCCGTTTCGCCGTCTTCCCCGCCCCCGTGGCTGCCGCTCACCCATTCCTTCCGCCCGGCTGAATGACAACGCTGGCTGGCAGGTACACTCCAGTGTTAGGTTTCAGGAATCAGTGTGGCAAACACATAAAACATAAATTCTCAACATTACTGCATGAGGGCGAAGCAAAGCCATCCCTCTGTTTGTCATCACTGCTGTTGTCATAAGAGTGAACCAGCCATGAGCAGCTAAGGGAGGGGCCCTCTATTTTTCAATGACTATTTGATTATTAACATAGAATCTTATGTCTGTAATATTACTGTAATCTGCCAAACCCTTCAGCAACCACAGCAAGCTACAAATCTGAATGAAAACAAATACAATACATACTGATATAGACACTGGTACAGACACTGGAGATGAACATTTTGCCTCTTTAAAAAGGGCTGTGGCTACAGTTTCAATCAGATTCTCTTCCCCACTCCTTATCTCCCTACTAGAGGCAGAGGCACGTTTGTGACCACTGCTATGAAACAATTTCCTCCTAGATGTTAAAATTACTGGCAGTTGAATTGCCTCATTCGTTGCATCCATGTAGCCTTACCGATGAAATAATCAACTCTATGCCCCATCATATTGGTGGACTTGGTTGGACAGTTGAAACGCAGGTATTTAGCAACAGCCTTTTCTTCTTTGAACGGTTCCCCCACCTCCTACAACACAGAGCAAATGCAATTGTAAAGCTGGAGGACAGAACATTTTTGTTTGAGTCGAAAGTTAGAAGACCCCAGATCCTTCTCCATATATCGCTATGTAACCGATTTACAAAACATTAGTACTTTGAATAATCAATCTAATATCATCATGTGAAGTAAAAGCAGTTATGAAGTGATCAAAATTTGAAGATGTTCTATGAATGGAAAAGAGAAAGGATAGGAGGAAAGATAAAGGGTACATAGAGATAAGGAAGCATTACTATACTATAATAGGACTGATATGAGGGTTACAAGGGGAAGTTTAGTATCAAGAACATTCATTCCAAAGTGAAGAGGGGATTTTTTCCCTTCATGAACATGTATGCCAAAACAAATGTTAGTCTTTAAGATGCCACAAGACTTCTGTCTTGTGTTTTTGTCTAGCTGTTTTTGTCACAACAGGCTGAACATGCCTAACTCTCTAATGTGCGACTATGGGATAACAAATCAAGGACCACACATAGCATTTTTACAGCATTTTTCCTCATATGAAACACAAGGGGAAAAGGCTATAGTTTGGTGCTAGGAACATGCTTTGAATGCAGTAGGTCCCAAGTCTGGCTTTCTGGAGAGCCGTAGGTGACATTGACCTAGTTGGATCAACAGGACATAAAGCAGCTTCATATTTTCAAGACTTTTCAATCAAACCCTCCAAAATATATATAAAATGGAACTGACTGATGAGGTTTTAGTCTGTTGTGCCCACATAGTGCTATTTTTTTGCACTGTTTTACACAGCTCATATTTTCATAAGAAAAGAACTCTGACCGAGAAAACTACTTGAGAGTGACAATTCAACTTTTTAGGTTGAAATGACTCACAAGCTGGAATCAAGATTGCTGGGAGAAACATCAACAACCTCAGATATGCAGACGATACCACTCTACTGGCAGAAAGTGAGGAAGACCTAAAGAACCTTCTGATGAGGGTGAAAGAGGAAAGTGCCAAAATTGGTTTGAAGCTCAACATTAAAAAGACTAAGATCATGGCAACCACTCCCATCACTTCCTGGCAAATAGAAGGGGAAGAAATGGAAGCAGTGACAGACTTTATTTTCCTGGGCTCCAAGATCACCGCAGATGGTGACTGCAGCCATGAAATTAAAAGACGTTTACTTCTTGGGAAGAAAGCTATGGTGAACCTAGATAGCTTAATCAAAAGCCGAGACATCACCCTGCCAACAAAGGTTCGCATAGTCAAAGCGATGGTTTTCCCAGTAGCCATGTATGGCTGTGAGAGCTGGACCATAAGAAAGGCAGAGCGTCGAAGAATCGATGCTTTTGAATTATGGTGTTGGAGAAGACTCTTGAGAGTCCCCTGGACTGCAAAGAGATCCAATCGGTCAATTCTCCAGGAAGTCAAGCCTGATTGCTCCCTGGAAGGACAAATGCTGAAGCTGAAGCTCCAATACTTTGGCCACCTGATGAGAAGAGAGGACTCTTTAGAAAAGACCCTCATGCTGGGAAAGATTGAAGGCAAAAGGAGAAGGGGGCGACAGAGGATGAGATGGTTAGATAGTGTCACCGAAGCAATGAATATGAAATTGGGCGAACTCAGGAAGCTAGTGGAGGACAGGGAGGCCTGGCGTGCTGTGGTCCATGGGGTCGCGAAGAGTCGGACACGACTTAGCGACTGAACAACAACAACAACAACAAATTTATCTTGAAACTCAGAAGTTGTGATTGGGTGCCCATGGAGAGGAACTCTGCTTGGGCCCCTGCCCGATTTCAGCAGGCAAGCATACCAAGAAAAGGAAGCTTTAGTAGAAGACAAAAGGTTGTAAGCCAGAAGCTGATTTGAACATCACCTCTCCTGCCCCACTACTCCAGTTTTTGCCAGCACTTATGTGCCAGAGTGACCTATAAAACTGGCTCACTGAGCTCAGAAATAAATATCCAGGACATACAGAGACCATTTGCTGGTCTGATGGTGTCTGCAAATTCTAAATGGAGTTACACTCCCCTTAAAGAATAAGGGTCATAACCAGGAGGTTACACTTAAGCCCTCGTCTGCTTTTGGATTCCCTGGGGGCAGCTGCTGCTTAAGAAGCACCTTTTGCTGGTTTATGTTGGTGGGCCTCAATGGCCGAGGCCATTCCGCTCAGACAGAAAGTTCTGGCCTCCCATTTGGACTCTTGTAATACGTCACATATGGAACCAGCTTCAAAGACAGCTTGGAATTTGCAGAATTTGGAATGCTGCAGCCTGCCTCTGACGGGGACAAACTGCACAGCATATTATTCTTATCCTAGTTCAACGGCAGATGGCTGCCTTGTTTGCTTCAGGACACGCGGGTGATTTTTTTTTTTAACAGCCCTAAACTGACCTGTATATCACAGAGGGTCTCTGCCCACATTCATCTCCCATTTGCCCATGGGAGTTTGAGAGACACTATTTTAGGGAAATGTGTCTCTCTTCCCTCATATTCTGCTTTGAGGCAAGCCCTGTGAAAGTGCAGAGTGATGACAAACTCAAACTGTGGACCTCCATGCCTAGAGGCACTTATTTGCTCCCTCACTGTCAGCTAGACATTTTAATTGCTACTGTTAATCAGGTACTTTTCATCTGGCTGCACTATCTAGTTTTTATTTTCCGTTTTATTGCTGACGTTGGGTGTTTTCCCATTTTTAAAATTGATTGTGGTTTTATGTTAGTTCTGTTCATCACTTAGGGCGCTATCTTTTGATAATGATTCAGCCTATAAGTGTCTAATGAACACATAATTTATATTTCACAAAAGAAACTAGAATAAAAACTAGAGCTGCAATTCTGGACGCACGTTCCTGGGAGTAAGCTATATTAAACTGAGGGCGCAATCCTAACCTGCACCGGAACAATATAGGCTGGCAGACCTGCCCTGTATCCAACGTAGGTTGGGACTACGCTGGAGCCTCCACGGATCAAGGGCATGTCAGTGTTTTTGCCTCAGGGTAGGCACCAGCCAGCCCAATGGGCTTGCTCCAGTGGCGTCATTCACCTGGTACGCTGGGCGGGACTTCCCGCCCGCGGGAAAGCGGTGGAACGCGGCGTGACGCAACGGGCGGACTGCCGCTCAAAGGTAAGTCCCGCCCAGCGTACCGGGTGAATGACGCCGCTGGCTTGCTCAGATCTGCGCCCACTATGTAGTAGGCACAGGTCTGAGCAAGTCGTGTGGCCCCAATTGGGGCCACATGGCCCAGGGACAGAGGCTTGGATGCAGCCTAATGGCCACATTCAAGCTCCACCCCCTCCAAGGCCTGGCCCACCACCACCCCAGCCCAGAAACGGCCTCCCCCCGCCCAGAAATGCTGTTGTGCCGGCCGAACTCAGCTGGTGCAAGAGCGGTGCACCGGCAGCTTGTTCTTTACAGCACGTGCGCAACGGCATTGGATTGCTCTGCCCATGAAGTTTATATCTTAGTAGACATGCGCAGGATTGCACAGTAAATGTATTTTCAATTTAAATGTTCCAATTAAAGCTCTGACAAGTGTTTAAACAATGGCTTCAGCAGTTCAGCTCCATTAAAAAAAAATCAATTTTTATTTTATCTCACACAATATCCATACCAATCCATTTTAAGAGAAGAAAAGTTCAGTATATATGTGGCACAGATAATATATACCATGATAGAATACAGATAGAAAAATAAAGTTTTCACATGCTGCTTATCTACCTAATAAATACTGTACCTCTTCATTGTATTTTTGACGGTGAAACCATTTTTATTTTACCAGAAGTTTGAATTGGTCGAATTTTCTCCAACTCAAGGATTTTTAAAATGTGTTTAAAAGTTTCTTCAGTTTTCGCACTTTTAACTGCTATTTTTTTTTAATTTTATATATTGTATGATTTTGAATATTTGTGAGCTACCTGAGGGACTTTTTGAGGGCTGTAAGATACAATAAATATTTCTAAGTAAATTTCTTCAATGAAACATTTACTATTATAATCATTGGACACTTCTAGACAGACACAATATTCCAAAAAGTGAAGAAAGGACCCCATTGTTTCAGAAATTCTCATGCGTATTTTGATATGCCTCCCAGACATCTGATGTAGGTAACTTTATACACTAGCCTCACATACCAATTATGTTTCCACATATTCACACATAGTAAGTGATCTTACTTCCAACATTTTGCAATTAAAATGTTGACTGATGCTAACAAATAGGAGGAACATGCTAGCTTCAATAAAACAGCATGCAGAACAGAACTAGGCAATTCCTGTTTGGCTGAACAACAGGCTACTAAAAGCAAGCTAAAAACCTTGTTAAAGTCAGAAAATGACCCCACCTACGACATTAAAAATCACGTTCAGCCTGTGAAACAAGTTTATTGATTGAGCTGTTTCTTCTCTGTCATTGCAAAATTGAAGATTATAATAAAGGTCATGGTTGTGAAAAAACTGTCCTGTAAATACAGTAGAACCTCCAAGACACATAAATATTATTATTAAGCAAACTAACCACTTACACAGCTCAAGGCACTGCTGCTATCAGTTCAATCTCTGAATAAGGCTGCAGAGGGTTGTTTTTCAGCTAGCTTATTAGTGCAGATTAATTGTCCAGGAGAGTTCAGTTAAGCATTATGGGAATTCTGGACAATGACTTTGGACAATGACCACTGTGTAGTCATGGATGGCCTTAATTCGCAAGCTATTTCTAATATTATGATTCTACAGTCAGCATTTGGTTAAGGTCAGTGAAAAGTGGATATTCATGTGCAAATTGGTTGATATTCATATGCAATTCAGCTTAAAACCCATAGGAAACATGGTTAAGAGTTAAAGGAAATGTTAATTACAATTTAGAAATCAGGAAGTGGAATCACATACTCCACATGTAACATACGCCTTCCATTCTCATGCAGAAATCCCACATCTCCTCTGGTATGAAGTAAAAAATTCTTGGTTTAATTTAAAAAAATTGTAATTTTAAATAAGAGGTTAATGCTACCTGAGAGGACAAATAAAGTTCTGATTAAACTTCTCTGACTTGAATCTTCTGCCCAGAAAACTGTTAATCTGGTGATACCTTGCATGCACGCACGCAGAGGTCACATGAGTTAAAGTCACAAGAAAAAATCACTGTCCTCAATCCTAAGTAAGTTTGCTAACTTACTTAAAAGTAACTTTCATTGAGATCACTGGACCTTACTTCCACATGGGTTTGTTGAAATTACTTATATAACACTATCAATGTATATGGTACTGTACAAGGTAATAATAAAAAACAACAGGTATATGCCCCAACTAGCTTACAATCTAAATTTTGGCAGCCGGCAAGGTGAATGAAGGCAAGTGATGTACAAGTTACTCATACTCATACTGAACATGCACAAGTTCAGTTATTCATACTTAGGCTTACAGATCACCCAAGTGGTAAACCTTTGTCTGGGCTGCTCTGGTTTAGAGGCAAGCTGGGGGCTCGCAAGACTGAATGCTCCTCCATATAAATTGAGTGCTTTCTGCATTACTAGAACAGAATAATCTCTATTCACCCCAGTCTCTCTTCTAGTGGTTGTTTGCTGATGTTTCTTCAGCTTCTTTTAGATTGTGAGCCCTTTCAAGACAGGAGACCATTTATTTATTAAGCCTTATAAACTGCTTTGTGAACTTTTTTTTTGTAGAAAAGCCGTATATAAATATTTGTAGTAATGATTGGCAAACGAGAGATGCAAAGCACCAGAACCAAATCAGTAATATTTAACTTGAACATAAACTCAATGGGAACACGTTAACTGCAAGAGCTGGCGATTCATCAAGTATAATGGTTTCACATCATCCACATGGTTGCTCCCAGCAGCAATGGCCATGATGAAACACAACAGGTATTAAATTATTTGTTTAAAAATGTTTTCCCTGGCCTGATAGCAAACACTCAAGGCCACTTACATAAACTTAACACAAAGCAGTAGAAAAATCAATAAAGCATCATAACATCAAAACAATAAAACTAGCAACAAACCAATGAAGCAATTTCAATCTAATGTGGCAGTTCCCAAACTGTGCGCTGCGGCACCCTGGGCATAGCAGTGAACTCACAGGAGCTCCTCGGGATATTTTAAATTTTCAGGGAAAACACATTTTCGAGATATTTCTTTTTTTGGCCTAGGTACACCATGAAAAACAGTTTGGGAACCTCTGATCTAATGCAACCAAATCATCAAAACAGATCATCCAACATAACTACCAAGAGCCAAATGAGACATACACAAAGAACAAACTAAATAAATTCAAAGCTTGGTGAAACAAAAAAACTGCAAACACCCCATCACAACATCAGCAAAGAGAGGGTAGCCCTATATGGGAATGCCGCAAGCTAGGATATATAGTAGAGAAGAGCCGGTCACCAGCCCCAGCCAAACATATTTCTAATGCTGATTGCATTAACCATTAATAGGTTGCCTCCTATTGTCAGGATTTACATCTTTCATCACTACTTTGGCACGAAGGTAACTACACCACCTTTGAGGACACTTGTAGCAATCACAAATGGCATATGGGTCAGAGCCATTAATGCTTGTTTTACAGATCAGCAGTGAATGTGCCACTTGGGCAGATAGGGGGTATACGCTTATTATAATAAATAAAATGCAATAAAATAAAACCAGCCCCTTTCACTTTCCCCCAAATCATTAATCAGCACCTCATTTCCACAGAGATCAGGAGGCAGTAGAGGACAAAAGTGAAACATGCCCTCTGAGTTTCCGTCTTCAGATTCCCACATGAAATCTTGGAGTAGAAATGGATCAGTGAAAGAAAATGACCACGTCCAGTAGAAACTTTGCTACATGTAGCAAGGAATGCTGCAGAATAAGCAACGACTACCAGAAAAAGTACAGTTCGTACTATGCACGCTTGTCCTGGTGAGGAAATAATGTAAATGAGGGAGATGTGTCATCCTTCAAATTCTTCCACATTCACCTTGGTATGGGGGCTGCTTAGCAATGGTGCAACAAGTATTGTCTGTCCACAGCTGCGGTTTTAGTTGTTTCTGTTTTGGGTTAAAGACGCTATTCAAGTTAACTATACTGTCAGTTCCTTAAAACATGTTGAATACATTGTCTATAAGGGGTCATACACAGAGGGTCATCTTAGAAATGTACAGTTTACAGCAATATTTCAGTTTATCTGCATATTCCATGTATATTTAATTATGTCATAATCAAGGTAGAGCAGCATTTCTCAATCAGTGGTGCTTATACCATCAGTGGCACTTGAGGTGGTGAATGGTGGAACCTGTGGAACCCCCCTGACTCCCACCACCTGGCAGCAAGGCCAGCAACACAATGTGACAAGCAGTAGGTTGTAGGAAGTTTGGCTTGATGGGCGGATCTTTAGCATATGCTTTTTGTGCACTCAAAAAAGCCCTCCAATTTGCCCTGAGCCTCTTACTGGCATTTGATGTGTCACGACTGGGTCCCAATCCAGAAATAACTGGCGATTACATCATCACCAGCCGCTTCCAGTGGTATTTCCAATAAGTGGATAATGCAAAGTGGTACGGCAGCAGACTAACGTTGAGGAATGCTGGCATAGATCACCTTTAAAGTTAGCAATGCATCTGGGGAGAGTTACTATTCCTTTCAGATAAGGAGCCAAAGGTATCTACGCTAGGTACTTTTCCATCAAACCCTTTGTGACAGGTATAAGTCAGGGGGAGGCAGTACATGGAATTTAGTGGGAACTTAATTGCTTACAATTAGCAATTTCATGGTGGAACTTTGCTTTTGACTAACCCAGAAAATTTACCAATGATTTCAGATTCTTAGACATTCTGGACTGGTCTTGAATACAAAACTAATTACCATATATAAAGAAATTGGAGTGGGTGGGTTGCCAAACTGGATGGGTTCCCAATCAATGGTTCCCAAACTGTGTGCCACGGCACCACAATGAACTCACTGGAGCACTGCGGGATGTTCCTGATGGCCTCTTCTTCCTGGTGCCACCGCCTTGGCAGGGTAATAATTGTACAATTTATGTGAGACCTCGGGAGAGTACAGCGTGGCACCAGGGCGCTTTGGAAGAAGGGAGCTGGGAACGGAACATGCAACATTTAGGAACTGCTGGTCTAAATATATCAAGTGTGTGTAAAAATAAGTCAACTAATGATAATGTGATCCAATGGAAGACAACCCCAATAAGATGATCTGAAGTTTAGTTACAAGAAAATTTAGTGACACTAGCTTCTTTGAAGCATCACAATTTACAAGTAGCTTTGAAGTGAGAAATGGTCTAGTCCTCAATTGTCATTGTTAGGCAACACTCTGGACACATGGCAAGCAATGATTAGAAAATTCATTTGACAGGGTAAGTCATTTACAGTTGCGGCATCAAAAGTACATAAACTTAAAAAGGATGCAAGATTAGCTCTAACAACAAAGTTTAAAACTACACTTGGAGACATGCAGCAATGATGAATTGATACTTTCTTGATAAAACAATAGTGATTGAACAGCAAAAGTAGGGTCTGTCATAAATCTGACTGCGCAATCCTAAGTGGGTGCACCGGTCCCTGAGCCAGCCAAAGGTGTTGTGAATATGCTTTAAAGCATGTTTGCGACATCGCAAGAGTAGGCAGCACCAGCAAGAAGGCCTGTGCTGCCCCACCAGTGCTGTATTACACCCCTGGCTGTGGGTGGAGGTAGGTACACCAGTAAGCAAGGGCTTAGGAAGGGTGGTCCATAGGCAGGGGGCATTTCTGAGTTGAGGAGGGGGGATGGGAATGGATGGAGCCCAGGAGGTAGGTTGGATTGACAGAAGCCTCCTCTGATGTATCCTACTCCCCGCCCACCCAACCAGCATTACACCAGGCTGCTCAGGCTTCTGCCATATAGCTGGCAGAGATCCAAGTAGCAGCACAGGGCTGGCTGGGGTGTTATTTAGGATAAGGGAAAACTATCCCCTTAACCCTAGGAGACCTCCAGCAGCCTCCTGTATTTGATGCAGCGTGTTTCCTATAACAGCAAACTTGTCAATTCAGTATAAATTTAAATTTCTGTCAGTTCCAGCTTTGTTGCCTCTAACTCCAGGTTTTTTTAAATAAGCAAATGAAAACATTCTGTGGTATGATTTTTTTAGATTATTTATTTATTTATTTAATTTTTACCCTGCCTTTCTGCCCCATGGGCACCCAAGGCGGCTTACAACATTAAAATCATCACTTTAAAAACTACAAGTATATCATGAATGAATTTTAACAATGTTATAATTTCAAACAGGGTGACTGAGAAAATGAGAAATTTGAGACTTGTTATTCTATTTTTGCAAGTCAGAATCACTGTTGAACTTTATTAGAGAAACACAGTGTTATTAGCAAGAAAACAATAGTTATTTGGCATCAAAAGGGTTTATCCAAAGATCTATTCAGTACTATAAAAAGAGACCCTTTATGCATGTGGTAAAGGGATAAATACTATTTTTCGGGAGTCTGATGGAGTTTGATCAGTCTGATAGTAAAAGTTTGATCAGTAATGACGTGAGAGAAAACTACTATGAAAATCCTGTTGTTTCACTGTTTATTTTTTAAAAAATCTATCCTTCTCATATGATTAACAGCAATTTGTGTGTTGAAAACCACAATTAAACAGAAAAAAATACAGAAAAAACCCTACAACTAATATGAAAAAACACCACAAAATCAAATCACACAAATCAGAGAGGCAGTAAAAACCAAACTACACCAATAGGCAACATCACAGCTAATGGACAAAGGCCTGGTGGAAAAGGTGGTGGTCTTCATCCACCAACAAGAGACTAGCAGTGAAGGGGTCTGCCACATCTCCACAGAGCAGGAACCATCACAGAGAAAAGTCCTTTCACAGGTTTCCCTCAATGCACCTCAGAGAATGGCAGAACCGGCAAAAAGATTTCTCTAAAAGATCTTACAGGATGGATAGACCCATATGGGGAGTCCCCTAGGCAGCGACGGGATCTACAAACGACCTGGGGGAACGCTGGGCGGGACTTACACGGGGCTTCCGTGTGATTGGCTGCCCATCCACAGCGTTCTGCAGCTGTCCTGACCTGGGGGGGCTGCCCCCAGTTAGCGCGCCCCACCGCTGCTCGCCCAGGCACACGGCGTGACCCTCACCCATCCTCCACAGCGAGCAGGAGCCCCCCCAAGGCCAGGGCAGCTGCGGATCGCCGTGGATGGGCTGCCAATCACCCGGATGTCCCGCCTACGTCCCGCCCAGCGTTCCCCTAGGTCATTTGTAGATCCCGTCGCTGCCCCTAGGATACTTTAGCCATAAGTTATGCAGGGTTTTACCACCAGCACCCAAAATCACACTTGGAACCATACTGTAACCAATGCAGAGTTATATGATCAAATAATCAGGTGCCTACAGCCACCCACGCAGCTACATTCTGAACCAGCTGACATTTCAAGATAGTCTTCATGGGCAGCCCTCACCTGGAATGTGTTACGGTATCTGAAACATAAAGTGTCTAACAGTGCACTCCTATATGTCTACTCAGAAGTAAGCCTCACTGAGTTCAATGGGATTTACTCTATGGTAATAGAGTATAGGCATGAATAACTGCAAGGTCTGCCTGGGACAGGAACAGGTGTGACTGGTGCACCCAATCACTCTGGGCCACAAGTAATACCTACAAATTCAGGATTAAGATTAGCTCCAGGAGTACTCCCACGCATCATACCTCATACTTCAAGGGAAGTATAACCCCACTAAGAAGAGTCTAATGCATCCAATTGCCCTAGCAGGTCTCCCTACCAGAAGAACCTCTGCCTTGCCCAGATTTAATTTCAACTTGAATACTCCCAGAAGGAGTGTGTTAAAGCGACATCCCTAGAAACACACCCACTGTATGGCCATCAACTCCCACCATCAAGTAAAGATTGAGATCGCGGAATAGCTTCCTTAGGACTGCATCCCCCCCCCAAAAAAAAATAACCAGTCACCACAGACTGCTTTGGAACTATGGAAAGTGAGCAAGGAGCTGCTGAGTGAACGGGCACAAACATATGTATGCCTGCCACCAGACCAAGAACAACCGTGACCTGTTATGTATGGAAATCCTTAAATCAACTGTGTGCTGGGGTAGGAAGATCTAAGGACAATCTATGGGGTTTCCCCATAAAAGACATGCTGTGTGAATGTGGAGAACAAACCATCTCACATACGCTACAGTGCACACGGTGCCTCTCTACATGCACAATGGAAGATCTTATGTTGGCAAGGGAGAACGCTGTTGAAATGGCCCAGTATTGGGCAAATGATATCTAGTTTCAACTTTGCATTTTATTCTAAAAATGTATTTTGATGTATTTGTAAAATTATATTAATGTAGGTGCTTCTGACACAAATAAAAAAAGTCACGTATCACAGACACCAAACACTGATTCAGAATAGTCACAGCTTCCTCACCTGAAGACATATAAAGTGGCATATTGGTGACAACCCACTAAAAGCCCTGATAGGTTGTTTCTAAATGTTGTATGTCCATTGGTTTGAAGTAAAGATAATTGTTTTTAGAGTGCAATCCTAACCTGGCATTAGGCTGGCACAAGTCGCTTGTGCAGGGCCTGGAGTGTCACATACATCATAAAGCATGTTTGGACCACTATCGGAGTCAGAGTGGATGACTTATGTGCGCTGTCCTCCCTGACTCCGAGAGTGGTCCAAACATGCTTTATGGTGCGTTTGCAACACTCCTGGGTTAGGACTGTGCCCTTACATTGTTTGTACAATGACAGAATAGTCAGTTCTGTGTTACTCTATGCAAGGAAACGCATACAAGACAAACATTATGCCCTTGCAATTTTGTTATTTTTAAAATTATATTTTTATGAAAATAGAAAAATGCAATAACTCTTACAATGAAATCATGACCAGGTATATCTTTAATTTTATTAAGGATCTGATTCTAACAATCATATATATACATGACCAGAAAATATTTGTAAGATCTGCACTTGACATAAGTGCTCCACTGCTCTAAATTAATATTAAAAGAATGTTGTGTGTGTCCCATCGTATTTATGTTACGAAAATAGCTTCAGTTGGGTGGGGGCAGAGGCACAATCCTGATTGGAACCACAAAGAAACCCCCTCCCTCTTTTGTGGCTTTGCTGCATTTTGGGCCCACTGTGCACTGTTTTAAGAAAATAAGCAGCCAAAATATGCAGTTTGGCCCTTTACATTCCATTAGCATATATCCTGCTTGGGTTTTTTTATGGTTAAATGTGGAAAGAATTACAGTATTACTGCACTTTTTACAGACTATGGTCAGCAGATAATGTAGCAGAAATTTGCACAACAAAGTGTCACACATGGCTGATCATTACTAGTTCATGAATACTGCCCACACAAGCAACGCTCCTCCTTTGAGCCATATTGGAAGGTATGTTTTTTTTAACCATTCCAACGGATTCCTCAAAAATTCCTCATTACGTAGCAGGGTTTCATTAGCCCAGACCCTTCTGAGTACGTGAAACAGATGTAATGTACACAAGTACATGGCATCCATAAGATGCGCAATACACGGCAATAATTTTTACAGCAGTGGATTTGAACTGGAAAAAAACCTTCCATTTTGTAAGGAGAAAAGGATAAATAATTATTGCAGTTGACTGCAGAAAAAGTGACTCATTTATGTGTTGCACTGCATCTGGAACATTCAAAAAGAAAAACTCACTATGTGTGCGTAAAGGGTGTATATGAATGCAGAGACAACACAAGAGGTGTGAATGCATATGATAGAGTAGGTAGGGAAGAGTGCTAGAACTGCACAATTCACTGACAAGGTGATAACCTGTTATTCTAATGCTACAGTACGACATTATTAGTGTGCCATGAACAGTACTATGGAAGTGATGAAACAGCAGGTGTCTTGTGCTCACCAAGTATGGCATTCTTTCAGTTACAGCTGTAAGTGTGATAAGTATGCATGCCAAGCCTATGTTTTGGAAGTAAGTGAAGCAGATAGTCTTCTATGCAAGAGGTGAGGTATGATGGTAACTTTTTTCAGGGAATTATCTGTGGGTTTTGCATAAACAGCAGTGGAATGTTGTGAGGAGGAGGGGGCCTATCCTTTGGCATGCTGCAAAAAGGGGATGTGCCTGGAAGAAAAGACCATCTTATGGTGGGAGGTGAATGTTGGAAGGGAAAACATTTACACCGTTTTGGGGAGCACAATCCTGAAAAGTTGTGCTATTATGCTAGGCCATATACTATCATGCCATAGGAACGGAAAATTGGGCTTTGTAGAAGAAACTGTGAAGGAAGACCTCTATGGGGAGGGAGGCGACCATGAGGAAGGTAGACAGGAGGAGCGAAAAAGGAGAACGGTGGTCATTGTGATGTAAGGAGCAAAATGCACACATCTCACCCCAATGTGTAAGGCACAGAAAGAGAGGCAACAGCGAGACAGGGATGGGGGGCAGGGCTGTCCCTCCTGGGAGGGTGATGGGAGTGGGGCTGCTACAAGGGGGGCGAGAAGAGGGGGGATGCGCGCGGGGTGTGGGGAGAGGGTTCTGGGGCTGGGGGGGGCAAGGCTGCGGGGGGGGGTCCTCGCAGAATTCAGCCCGGGATGAGGAAGCACAAGAGGGGGGTTCAGTCAGGAGACACGGGGCGCAGTGACGTGGCGGGCCCGGTGTTGTGGCGGGCCGGGAGGGGGGCCAGAGGGCGCCCTGGCGGGGGGTGGGAGGGGAGGCGAGGGAAAAGGGGAAGCGATGCTCGCAGGCGGCGGCGGCGGCGGCGGCGGAGGGGAGGGAGGGGAGCGAGTGCGGTACCTGAATCCGCTTCCTGTTTCTCCTCCGCTCCGCCATGTTGTCCCCGTCTGGTCTCCCGGTGACGTGGGGCTAAGCCGGGGGAGGGGGAGGCGGAGGGAGGGGAGAGTGCGGCGGAGGCGGAGGCGGTGGCGGCAGCCTCGCGAGAGCCTGCGCGAGGCATTATGTAACAGAGAAGGAGGCGGCGCGTGGCGCTTTCCCGGAGGGAGGGGAGCCGCGCTTGGACTTTCTCTGACCGTTTTCCATCCAGGCTGCGTGGGCAGAGTGAAGGCTGCCTCTGAGCACGTGCAGAGTGGTTCCCTCCTTCGCCATCGCAGCCTCCTTCCCCGCCCCCCAAGTTGTTTGGCCACCTCACTACTTTTTCGTTGCATCTCAACTCCTCTGTCTGGGTATTCTCTCGCACGGGTAGATTATCTAATCCCTTATCTGGATATCCGAAATCCAGACTGTTCAGAGATGCAGACATTTTTGTCTAAGGCTTTAAAACAACAAAAACTTTGTGTAGTGTGAACAGTCGAAGGTCTTGTGCTCATTCACACGTTCAGGCTGCCAGTTCTCTGCTCTGTGATGTGTGCCATTGTTGGAAAATGACAAAGAGGCCAGCAGACACGACAGACACCCAAATGCATCGCAGTGAAAAGGGCAAAAGAAAACATTTCTCACTATGTTTATGCAGTTATTCTGAAATCCAGACAGCTTTTCATCCCAAGCAGTCCAGATAAGGGATAATCACTTGATAATACACACCTGCCAACTGCGGATAGCGCTTTGTGCATCAGATGAATTTGGACCACTGTCTGGTTTGCGAAGTTTATCCTGCAATACATGTGTTTGTATTCAATGAACCAGGAGACGTGTGTGTGTGTGTTTGCATTGCAGCACTTTTCCTATCAGATTGCCTTCTATTCAGCGCAGGGCTGGCCTTAAGCCAATGTTACCAATGTCATCACATTGGGCCCCCACGCTTTGGGGGCCCCCGCCCCAGCACAGCAAGCATATCGCCTGACGCTGCACCTGGAAACTCTATGGGTTGTAAGTCATGGGGTGAGCAGAGCAGCTTTACCTTGGGCACTCCCACCTGCATCTGCCTACAAACTGCCCAAAATGGGCCTCCTGGAAGCAGTTGGCGATGACATCATCATGTCACCACCAACTGTTTCCAGGTGCCACATGTGGCACCACAAGTGCTTTTCTTGGTCGGTGGGGGGCCCTCAAGAATGCCCGGCATTGGGCCCCACTGCTTCTGGAGCCAGCCCTGACTCAGCCTATAGACGGGCGCTTTTTTTATATTTAAAATTGAATGTATTTTCTTAGCCTTGTATTGTAATTGTGAATTTTCTGTTATTTTGCAAAATCATGAACTGCTGTTGGAGCCACTTACAAATGGAAGTTGCTTTACAGTATAATAAACCCTTAAAACAAATCTTAGAAGAATGAAATGAAATCAGCACAAAACAACATTAAACCAGGAGAGGAGTTCGGGGACTGGTAAAGGTGGTGGTGGATGATGGAAAGATGTTGCGGTGATCGGGAACAATGTACTCTCTAAAAGTGTACACTGCATTTTTACTTCTCTTCAGTAAATTTGTTTGGGCCAGTTCACAGGAAAGAAGGATATAAAAACAAAATCTGAAATACAGTCAGTCAATCAGTATTTATATACCACTTTTCAACAAAAATTCACAAAGTGGTTTACATCATCATCATCATCATATTCTAATGGCTCCCTGTCCCAAAACGGCTCTCAATCTAATAAAAAGGCAGAACACCACTAGCCACTAGAAAAGACACTGTGCTATATAATGCACTACATAATAAAACAACCACAATCAGCAAAACAGTAAATAAAACTTTCCTGCATCAGAAAGTATTAAAATCTCATGTGTTAAAAGGTCTGGAAAAAGAGAAAAGCATTTGCCTGGCATGAAGAGGGTATTTATGTGCTAGGAAAGCTTCTTGAGTGAGAGAATTCCACAAATGAGGAGGCCCTCTCCCCGCTCAACGGGTGGTTCACCTGAGGCAGTTGGGCACCTGGAGAAGATTCTCTGAAGATTGTGCACAGGAAAGCTAAAGTGGGAGTAGATGTTCCTTCTGTACCCAGCTCCCAAGCTGTGCTGGGCTTTTAAAGGTAAGCACCAGCACTTTGAACTGTGCTTGGAATCAAATGAGAGCCAGTGCAACCTTTGAAGCACCTGCTCAGTGTGTTCCCACGGATGTATTTTGGACTGGCTGCAGTTTTCGAAAACCTTCAGAGGCAGCCCCATTTACAACACATTGCATTCTAACCTGGAAGTTACTGAATAACCACAACCAAGCTACTTCTGTCCAGAATGGACTGCTGCTGTTTTGCTGGCCACAGCAGGTAAAGGCACCATAGCACTGAGAGCACAGTTCTAACCTGGAGTTAGGCTGGCACAGTTAGGCCAACAAAGTTTGGCCGGCACAAGGACCACTGTAAAGCGCATTTGGACCACTCTTGGAGTCAGGAAGGATGCGCACCTCTGTGTGCTGGTCTTTCTGACTCCGAGAGTGGTCCAAACATACTTTATGGCACCCCTTGTGCCGGCCAAACTTTGTTGGCCTAACTGCCGGCTTAACTCCAGGTTAGGATTGCGCTCAGAGGCAGCCCAGTAACAAAGCTGGAACTAGATTTAAGTCAGGTCACTACAGATGTAGGGCAGACATATTTTTGTAAAACATCAATTTCACATTTGAGTTCCTTGAAAACAATTGGGTAGATGCCATTTTTAATGTGTTCCCCTTTCACCCCTCCCATGCCACCTTACCTCTGCCAACTGACTACCTTCTAATGCTCCAGCAGCACGACTTTGCACACTCCAGAGGGCCTTTTACGACTGGTGCTGACTGCTTTATGGCAGTCAACGTCAGCAGAAGAGGCCCTTCAAAAGCATCCAGCCCTGGTAGGATTTGGCTGTAAGCTGGGAGGAATCGCAAACACCAGGAAGACTGAAAGAGCATTGAGGAGAATGGAATACTGAGCTGAAACTAACAAAATGAAGTTTCACAGGAATAAATGCAAAGTCATGCACTTATTAAACTAAATAAATAAATAAATAAATAAATCACACACACACACACACACACACAGCACAATCCTAACCTGGAGTTAGGCCAGCACAGTTAAGCTTGCAAAGTTTGGCTGGCACAAGGGCCACTGTAAAGCGCATTTGGACCACTCTTGGAGTCAGGGAGGATGTCACACATCTGTGTGCTGACTTCCCTGTCTCCGAGAGTGGTCCAAACATACTTTATGGTGTCCCTTGTGCAAGACAAACTGTGCTGGCCTAACTCCAGTTTAGGATTGTGCGCACACATACATCTCTGTCTTGTCTGTCCAACCTGTGAAAAGGGTCTTGGTACTGCAGTACTAAACAGCATCTGGGAAAAAGAGAGCCCCAAGATCAATGGCCAAGGAGAAAAGCAGAAGTTCCCTGGTACTACTTTCCAGAATCTGTTGTCCGATCTGTTGTTGTAGGACATATAAAACAGCACCTCTTACACCCCAGGATGTGCAAGTGTCAAGCATGCATATGGTCAGCCTCAGATAAATTATCCTGTCCATATCGTCCGGCTGAACAAGTGAACAAGTATTCATAGAACAAGTAGGAGAATCGGAATCCTAAGGCACACCCACAGACTTCTCAATCAACCTCAAGCAGTGATTTTATCTGCAAATTGTTTTGCAAACTGGTCACAGGAGGCCTCTGAGAACTCCTCCCAATAGTGCTAGCAGTAATATTGATTTAGGGATGATAAGATTGTTCCTCTTCTTGTTCCTGCCTTAAGTAGCAATTCTGTACATACAAATCAAGAGAGATTCTCATGTCATCACACAAAATCAACAGACTATCCCATTTATAACTTTGTGCCCTAACCACTGCACATCATTTGGAAGAATATTCACATTCTGGAGATCATATTTTATTCCTGGACAGGTAGGCACGTAAAGCGACAGAGTTATAGGGCTTATCTGAAGCAACAGTTTGGGGAAGTGGTTAGAAGACCTTACTCAAATAACAATAACTCAACGGCTGTGGAGAAATATCTATTTAATCTGGGCAGTGGAATTTTGGGTTTCAACATAACTGCTTTGGGTGGTACCCCAGAGAATCATTAACTTCTGTTCCTGTACTTAGCTAGACTCTTCCTGTGGGAAACCACTGCCTTCAGCTGGTAAGGACGTACTTTCTTGGGGTGAACTTGGGCGGTAACGAACCTTTCTATTACCCAGTGTGAAACTAGCCAGGAAAAATCAGCAATTCAGACACCTTGGGGCAGGAGGATTCTGAAAAGAAAGATTCCCCCCCCCCAAAAAAAAGACCTCTCTTCCCAAGCAACTTCCATATCAACCATCTGGATCTTAGAACGAACGAACTCCAGGCAGGTGACATGGAACCACAGTCAGGACTTGCCTCTGTGTATGTTTTTTAATGAGCATATTTGAGAGATGGAATGAGTTATTCCAGTGGTCCCCAAACTGGGGGTCAGGACCCACCAGTGGGTAGCAAGCCAATTTCAGATGGGTCATGAAGCACCTAGAGCAACCATATTGAAAATATGGGAAGATGGGATGCTGGAAAGGTGGAGAGCTGTGTGGTTTTGCTTGTGTCAAAGTTGTAAATAGGCTTTTGTTTCCCTTTCTGATTCACTTTGCTGTTGGAAAATGGCTGAGAAATGGTTATTTCTGCAGACTCTGGCATCACAATGACATCACTTCCAGTGGGTCCCAGACAGATTGTCATTCTAAAAAGTGGGTCCCGGTGCTAAAAAGTTTGAGAACCACTGTTCTATTGTAAAGAGCTGTGCACATTGATGATATTATATAAATAATTATGGGAGACCCTTTTCCCCTTGTAATGTATTGTCTTGTAAAGCTTATATTGTGAACTTCATGTTGAAAAGCAGTATATAAATACTGTTGGTTGGTTGGTTGGTTGGTTGGTTGAATGATTGATTGATATTGCCATGGTAGGTGAAGGCGATGGGAGTGGGAGACAACACCCATTGGTGGCCTGCTTGATCTCCACATTTGCTCTATCACTAGCCTATGAATAAATAAGTACAAGATTCTTAGCCTTGGTGTTTGCTTTTGATGATTACTTGACATAGAGATGTCACTTTCATGCATGTACTGTACTTTTAAAGTGTTTTTTGCTATCTGACTAAGGGCACAATCCTAATCTGGAGATAGGCTGGCACAGTTAGGCCAGCAAAGTTTGGCTGGCCCAAGGGACACCATAAAGCATGTTTGGACCACTCTCTGAGTCAAGGAGGATGGCACACGTCTGTGAGCTGGCCTCTCTGGCTCAGAGAGTGGTCCAAACATTCTTTACAGTGTCCCTTGTGCCAGCCAAACTTTGCTGGCCTAACGTTGCTGGCCTAACTCCAGGTTAGGATTGTGCCCTGAATGCTGTTTTATGCAATGGTGCTGTAGTGTGATGAAACCATCACAAGATATTTGGGGCAATTATGGTTTAGTGAACATTCAATGGCAATGCTCTGACATGTAATCAGTCTGGAATTTTAATCAGTGGGGTGAGTTCAGACAGGGGGAATCACAATAGCTGTACATGCTGAAGTATTACAAGGTTCAAAGGACGAAAACTTTGTTTTAAAAAAGGTAGCTTTATAATGACTTTATTGTCTTTACCGCCCAAGAAATAATTATGTATTATTATTTTCCCCAATAGGACAAACGTCATCTCTGAACTTGAGAATCTTGGGAAATTAATTATTTCCAGGTCACACTAGCTTGTGGTGTACTCAGCCTTTTTGTCCAATTAAGACACTGTGCCAAATGTAGGTATCAGTGATACAAATACTGTTAATATAATGAATGCATGGAGAAATAGGACAGGTTGATAGCAAACCCTTCCCGAACCTACACACCCTTACTTGCCTGCATGCATACATGCATACAAAGTGCATGTGTGTAGGTGTTATATGCACAGCCAGGGTCTCTCAAAACACCACAGTCCATGACTGTGTAATTTGTACAAAGGGGCTATGCAGGCAGTCTAGTGCAGAAGATTCCTACAAAGAACCCTGGAAACATTTAGTTTTGAGACACATTTGTTTCTTTACATCTGTACAAAGAGAAACAATCCAGATATAGCAAGCAAAGCATGCCCTCCTTCAAAAGTAAAATCCATCCAGGCCAGCAGATCCACTGAGCTTACATATAACCCCAAACTGCTTTTCAAGCCTCCCTCTCTAAGAAACAGCCACAAGGAAAACAAATCAAAGGCTTGCAATAGAGGCAAGCACAATAGCGGACCAGCACAGACTGATCTCTTGCTGCCGAATGTGTGTGTCCCATTCCTGAAACAAAACCCTGTGCAAACTGTCAACGTGGGAAAAGAGAAGTCTACTTTGCAAGGCCAAAGTAATAAAAATGATGCACCATTTGATGAACAGTGTATGTCCATAATATAATTAGAATACAAAAATTTGCCAGTTACATGAATTTAATAACCTGTTTACACATAAATGACTGGCAGCAGCGCCATCCTATTTGGTGCATAGTGCTGACACAACTTTGTTGCATCAGTGCTACGGCATTGGCGCCGATGTGGGGGCGCCGAGCAACACCCCCATGTCGGCGCAAAACTCTCAAGCCGACACTATGAGTAAAGTCGGCTTGAGAGCGTCGATGGGAAGCCTCCCTAGCACCGACCGATGCGACTGTATGCGAACATACGACCACATCCTAAGCCTGCTTGGGAAGCCACGCGGCCCCAATTCAGGCCGCGCAGTCTCCTCAGATCTGCACCTGCTATTTAGTGGGTGCAGATCTGAGGAGCGCATAGGGGAGGCTGGAGCCTCCCCTATGGTAAGGGAGCAAACGCTCCCTTGCCGTGGGGCGGCTCCAGCCTCTCCTAAGCAGCGTCGGATATGGCGCTGGCCCATCAGCCTCGCCAGTCCAGCGCTCCTTAGGATTGAGCCCTGAGCAAATGCTGCATCAATCTGGACTGCTGTGTTATTGCAGATATTGTTGGTGCAAATATTTAGCAAGAAGGTGGTAGACTGTATTATTTCAAAGCACAAAGACTTCATGTGTTGGTAACCTCTTTGATTAACTCCCTTCCATGAGTCATCCTCCTTAGACAACTAATATTCATTAATAAAACTGACATAGATTCAAAAATACCCTATATACTCATTTATAAGTCTAAAAATTTATTCCTGAAAATTGTCCCTGAAAACATGGATCGACTTATACACAGGTCAGTATGGTTAATAAAGCTTCTACCAGATGCTGGGGGTGGGGGCTGGGCTAAGAAGCAGAATGCAAGGGTGTAGAATAGAGCAATTTTACTTACCAGTAATTGTTCTCAGCACCAACAGACAGCAAGCCAAAAAAAAAAAGCAAAAGAGCCCCACCCCACGACAGCCATTTTCCTTCTTCTCCAAATAGACAGAGAGGGGAAAGGTGCTTATGGGAATTGTAGTCGTTATGAGGCTGCTGCTACGGAGCTGCTGTACTGTATTCCTCACAATGCCAACAACTCCCATAAGCATCTCCATCTCACTTCCTTCTTGCTTCCGAATAGCTCCATTTCTGTGCTGCCTCAGAAGAAAGTGAAATATCCCCATTTAATTCTTTGGTTGGCTGTCTGTTGGTGCCTCATAACAATTACTGGTAAGTCATTTTCAAAGAATTTCGTAACCCAAGAATTTCATAACCCCACCCCTCAAGTTTTACCCTTGACGTATCCATGGGTCATAGCAAATTCTATGACTTTAGGCTTAAAATTTTCCTTTGCCTTATCCATGATGTACTTATACTTATACATGAGTACAGTATATATGGTAGGCTGTCTGCCCTGCAGTTTACTTTGTTTTATTTCAGTGTGGTTCTATTCATTTTTGCAATACCCCTGTCCCTGTAAAGACAGGGACAACAACAATTTATTAAATACATTAAATAATACAGTAAGTACAGTAAACAACAACAACAATTTATTAAATACAGTATCCTGCATTAATCAAAGATTCACAATGCCTTTGGAATGAAAAGTGACTGGGATGGAAAGAGACTGATTCTGGTCTCATGCAACAACTTTGGAAGCAAATTCAATATTCTAGGTAAATGGCAGTTCTCTCATTTTGGTCACTCACTTCTACATGTAGCAGTAACAAAAGGAAGTGGGATTATGTCCAAACAGTCCTCATATGGGAAAATTTCAGAGTTCCTTATATTGCAATGACTTTTCAGTGTGCATTACAACAGTTCAGTTTTCTGCCATATGCAAACTGTGGCATTTGCCTACAGTAAATTGCTTAGTTAAGATTCTGTGCAAAAACGATTATCCTTCAGAGTGCAATCCAAACTGCACCCTAGGCTGATGCAAGTCCCTTGTGGTGGTCTCTGGGTGTTGCAAACATGCCATAAAGCACATTTGCACTGACCTCTGAGTCAGCTAGGTCAGCGCAAGGATGTGCACCAACCCATGGAGCCTCTGCGCAGACCCAGGTGTGTGGGGAAGTGCTGACTGAGTTCGGCTGGCAGGGAAGTTTGGGACAGCGGGGAAGGGGGAACAGGACATGGGAAGGCTTTAATAAATGAAACACAAATTGAAATATTTATTTATTTATTTATTTATTTAATTAAACGAGAGTAGTACAGGCGCCCCGGTATCTGCAAGGGTTCTGTTCCAGATCTCCCCGTAGATACCTGATACCTGAAACCATGGATACTGGGGAAACCTTTCTAAAGATATGGGTTTTGCTGCAACAAGGTTAAAAAAGAGGTTTGGTTAATGTTCCCCTCTCTTTTAAATAGGTGTCTCAAGATCCATGCTATCGGTGGATAACTGAAACAGTGGATACCGGGGCACGCCTGTAGTAGGTTCAAGTCCCCAAATAAAATCATGCAGCTGAAACATGGATCACTTAACCTTCCTTACTTTTTCCTCTTCCATCAGCAACCCCACATGACAGCCAGAAGATAGAAAGGAGATTACAGGGGGGAAACTGGGCCAAAATACCATCTCCTGTCCTTAGCAATGTAGACCTTTTTGCAGCCATATCCAGAGAGAGTCAACATACAGTACATGCGTGCTTCCTCCCTCAAAATAGGGCTGTGCTAGGGAGCTTTAATTTCACAAGAGAAACTCCTTTCCCAGATTGATGGAAACACCACTGGCCTAGACAGCTCCCCTAGACTGGCCAGCCTCCAATCAGGGCCTCCTTTCCCACATTCCAGAGGTGTCAGTCTTGCCACCACCCCATGCCCTGGTAGACACCCTGCAGCACAGGATGAGTTCGACTCAGGCCAGGCACAGATAATTATGCAGGCTATGTAGTTCAGTTTTAAAAATAAAGACTTTAACAACCTACATTGCACACAAATTAGTTCATGTTTCCAAATTTCTCAAGTGTGACAGACATCCACAAGTGCCCTTGGGTATGGAACCTGAATGACTAGCTTCAGTTTTTCTGATAGTTGACCACGGAGAAATCAGTAGGTGCCCCAGCAATGTCAGATGCATTTTCCCTGCTTTCTGCAACAATCTGCTCCACTGTTTTTGACATTTCAGGATCCTGAGAGCAAGGACTGCCCAAAGCATCACCACTAGCGTTGCAATGAAGAGGAGATGCAATATCTGGCGGAGGATCAGAAGGTTTGCCTGTACCAGATGAAGCTGGCACAGACAAAGGAAAATTCATCATGTAGAACATACTGCCCAGGCGTCGAGACACCTTTAGAGACACAAGCAATTACAGTAATTACTTTTTTCAAATAATGTCAATAGAATGTGATGCTCAGCCTAACCTTACATCAATCAATCAATCAATCAATCAATCAATCAATCAATCAATCAATCAATACTTATATACCGCTTTTCAACACAAAGTTCACAAAGCGGTTTACAGGCAAATAGTAATAATAATAAAGTTAAATGGCTTTATTACATTTGGATCCAATACAGGCAGCGCATTATTCAAAAGTCTGATGGGGACAAGAATCTGATCTTTCCGTTTCTGGACAATCAAGCCATCCTATGAGAGCAAATCAGACCCAGATGAATAAAATAATCAAGAATGTCCTCTGACAACCCCTACCCTGCCACTCTAAAACTAGGTATGGCTTTCTACAGAGTAATTTGGCATAGTCTGTAGAGAAAGAGGAAGAACGGTGTTCAGGTTCCTATGTTTGTTTTTTCCTTGTGAGTGTTGCCATTTAGCATGACCAGGGACCTCAATAATGCACAGCAATGGGGTTTGATCAGATAAGAATAAATGACTAAAGTGAAGGGACAGTAAAATAACATGGTTTAAAAGCAAGACAAAAAGAGATAAAAAGAGGAAGAGATAATTTAGGCTGAAGGGCATTAAATCTTAATTGTTTGTGCAATGATAAAAGTAAAGTGGACTTTCATTCATTTCGGACCCTTTAAAGCATCAGCCACACAAATAGATGTGACAGGAAACAGCCTTATGTTGGTCAGAGAAGAGGCCGAAAAGGGGAAGCTGTCTTTTTCAAGTGTGCTGTATTCTTTTTCATTCTATTCTGTGTCTTTACTAATATAAAGCATTGTAAAGTTGTACTCTGCCATCCAAATACCTCTGGCTTTTATTTGGAATATTCAGGGCAGTCTCGACACATCATATTTTGTATGCCAAGGTCACTTGGCCCTCAGGCAGCGGCGGCATTCAGCCGGTACACTGGGTGGGACTTACCTTTGACCGGCGTCCGCCCGTTGCGTAACGGCGCGTTACGCCGCTT
>JAJKFI010000044.1:7421027-7504346 GCA_029204185.1 Lerista edwardsae
AAGCGGCGTAACGCGCCGTTACGCAACGGGCGGACGCCGGTCAAAGGTAAGTCCCGCCCAGCGTACCGGCTGAATGCCGCCACTGCCTGAGGGCCCATATATTTTTGGAACCCACATCCATGACAAAATTATTTTCAGTAAGAGTCATGAAATAGATAGATAGATAGATAGATAGATAGATAGATAGATAGATAGATAGATAGATAGATAGATAATGGCCATACCAATAAACATGCTTTTCTTGTGGATGGCTGTAGCTGGTGCTAGCCAAATTAAGGTTGCAGCCAGGGTCACCCTCCACCCCACCCCCTGATAAGAGGTAACTTATCAGATGACCTCTCAGACACACACACACACACACACACACACACACACACACACACCCCGCAGCCTGGCATCTGAAGCCAACCCCTCCCCCCCAGCCATCCTCTTCATACGCCACTGGTAAGTTGTGGGAATGCTTCATGCTGTGCCAGTTACTCAATGGCCACCTGGTCTTCTGCTGAGTGCATAAATATTGCCCCTGAATATGGAAACGTATCTCCAACCACACCTTAAAAATGTAATGTGGGAGGGGCTTACACATGTCCCTTCTCAGATAGATGTGGATATTGCTAGTCTCTTGGATTCTCAGAAGCATCTCTACCCTTTTTCAGAAGACCCACGTAAGAAGTTAATGTCCAAATCCACTTTTAGATAGGAGAACTGTTAGTGAAAACTGTTAGTTAGAATTGTTAGTGAAAAATCACACTTGTCATGACACACTTTTTGCTCTATAGTAAATATTTTGAGTTTCATTGTTTCTGTTCATCATACCTGACACCGAATCTTTAACGCAGGTCCCAGTTTTAATCCCATTGTATCCAAAAGATGTTCTTCGGTCAGTAGCGGTAAGGTTTCTCCATCAATGGCATGGTCTTTAAATATCTTATTAACCAACAAAAAAACAGCATCAATGCTTAGCGGTGCAATCCTGAGAATGAATGTGAAGGTGCAATCCTTAATTGAGTTAGGCTGGCATAAACTAAGGGCGCAATCCTAAGAAGTGCTGGATTAGCAAGACTGGCCGGCCAGTGCCAAATCCAACACCGTTTAAGAGAGGCTGGAGCTTCCCTGTGGCAAGGGAGCATTCACTCCATTACTGTAGGGGAGGCTCCAGCCTCCCTATGAGCTTCTCGGATCTGCGCCCGCTAAATAGCGGGTGCAGATCCAAGGAGGCCGCGCAGCTCAAATTGGGGCCATGCAACCTCCCGAGTGGGCTTAGGATGCGGCCATATGGCCACCTCCCAAGCCCGCCCACGTTCCACCCCCAACCTCCTTCCCCCCCCCACCAATCCCTGTCCCAGAATGGGACAGTTCCTCTGACACACCAACTGGCTTCGGTCGCCACAAGGAAGGCTCCCCATCAGCGCTCTGAAGCTGATGCTACTCGTAGCATCAGCTTCAGAACATTAGCGCCGATGCGGGGGTGCTGCTTGGTGCCTCCATGTCAGCGCTAATGATGTAGCGCCGACACAACGATGTTGCATCAGTGCTATGTCCAGTATAGGATGGTGCTGCCCACCACCAAAGTTTGGCCAGTACAAGGGCCACCATAAAGTATGTTTGGACCACTCTTGGAGTCAGAGAGGCCAGCACACAGACGTGAGCCATCCTCCCTGACTCCGAGAGTAGTCCAAACACGCTTTATGGTGGCCCTTGTGTTGGCCAAACTTTGCTGGCTTAGCTTAAGCCAGCATAACTCCAGTTTAGGATTGTGCTCTGAGCCAGAATGTTGTAGTGATTCTAGCATTGGACTCGAAAGATCCTGGTTCAAATCTCCTCTCAGACATGAAGTGTTCTGGGTGACCTTGGGCCAGTCACTATCTGATTAGTTTGAGAAATCTGCAAGTGAGAGGTGGCTGAATGGTGCCTCATATTCTCACATCATGCTATCATGTTCTTTCTCTAACAGCATAATCCTAGGCATATCTACTCAGAAGTAAGTCCCATTATGTACAATGAGGCTTACTCCCAGGAAAGTGGGTATAGGATTGCAGCCTAAATTGCCCTTTCCCTATGCCCTTAGGATGGCAACAGGTAGTGGGTAGATTTGCCAGGTTTTCAAAATGACAATAAGGGACACACAGGTATTGGGATATTGCTTTCTATCAAACCACTCCATGGTTACCAGAAATCATATAAAAATTATGCAGTTAGCCGAGGAGAGGCAGTAGCAACAGCAGCAGAATTTTAGAATGAGATTTTTAAAGTCCTGTTCAACATTGATATGGGACATGATTTTAAAATCTTAAATATGGGAAGTCCCTTATAATAAGGGACACCTGGCAAGTCTAGGGAGACCTCAGTTGACATACTTCAGGGAATTGGATTTAGCCAATGGAGGTCTAGTTTCTGACCACCTACAATGAAGAGTGAGGTAGGAAAGAAATTGGAATAGAGAAATGCTTACTTGGGAGGGGAGAAAGGTTAAACACCTCCTCCCTTTGTTGCTACTCTAAGGAAAGTCACCCCCCACCCCAGAGCTGCATTTCAGTTTAAAACCTTTCCATGTATGAAACAACATTCAGTCTGGCCCTAAACAAAGTGAATGGGTTGGTGGAGGCCAATACTGCTAATGCTCAAAGGTGAAGTTAAGCCATTAAAACAATTAGTTTCCTTTTACAATGAGACAATTATGAATGAGGGCTTTCAAAGTCTTCAACTTTGATCATAGGAATTTTTTTTTTCCTGCCAGGAACTTTATGTGAAAGCTTTGATCATAACTGGTCGTGTCATTTAAGACTTGCAAGCAAACACCAAATAGAACGAACTTTACAATGCTGGTGATGAGAGTTAAGAATACTGCCAAGTTTTTAGAAGAGATATGGACCTATTACAAAGAGCAGTATATAAATAATTCTTCTTATACTTGTAATGGAGTTCTTGGATGCAGCTTCCTTGTGATCTTTCAACTGAGGAGTTGACCAAGTCTGCTTCGCTTCAGCAATCATTTATTATATTTATATTTCAACATACACTGCCTTTTTGTGGAAAATCTGACTCAGGGGAAATTACAAGTAAAATATGTACCATCAAAAAATTAACTAATTAAAATTAGCAGGTGCTGACTGATGATATCACCAACCAGCACATCACCTCCCAGCTAGCTGATTGGTGGCATCTCTAAAAGACAAACAAATGCTTCATATATGTGGCTACCTGTGCATAATCTGCACACCCCGGAAGGCTGATGATAAAAGTATATACATCTTCAACAGTCCATTTGCGAATATCTTCAATGGAAGAAATGTCTTCTCCATTCAGAATTAGGCTGGAAGTACCTAGGAGAATGGGAAAAAACCCATAGAGTGTTTACATTCAGTTGTGGCAAAGAAACAAGAGAAGGTTATCAAATCTGCTTGGCTATCTGCTTTCCTTGGAGAACCCATTCCTTGTTGTCCATTGTAAATGCTCTCCAAACGCTTTCACACTGCTCTTTGTCACAACAATCCAAACTCTGTCAAAGGTTCTCATTGGAATTGGAAAAAGGGGAGAGTCCGGCAGCCCTGTCGTATTGTGCTGTAATACAGCAAACTGTAATGTAGTGACTTCAAGAACGGATTACTGTAATGCGCTCTATGTGGGGCTGCCCTTGAAGAAGATCCGGAAGTTGCAATTAGTGCAGCATGCGGCTGCCAGCTTGGTTTTGGGAGCTAGGCAGTTTGATTCTGTCAGACCGCCAGACACGGATCTTACCTGTAGCGCCCCATGGCACGAGCCATGGCGGAGCAGCGGTAGGGCGCCATTGCACGCGGTCTGGGAGAGACCGCACGGTTTCTCGCCCTCCCACCCGCCCACGCCTCCCTTACGCTCCGAAAATAGAGCGTTTCTGGGGTAAGGGAGGCGTGTCTGTGTGACGCGCGGGGGCGAGGCGGGGGGGGGGCGCGGTTTCAGCGCCTGCCATGGGGCACACTCCCAACCCCGACCGCCTCTGCAGACTGCTGCTTCAGCGGCTGCATTGGCTGCCCATTCACTTCTGGGCCCAATTCAAGGTGCTGATTTTAACCTTTGAAGCCCTTCACGTTTCATGTCCAGGTTACCTAAGGGACCATCTTACATTCTGGCCTGCCCTCTTAGGTCATCTGAGGGGGCCTTTCGGCAAGTGCCACCTTTCTCCCAAGTTAGAGGGTTGGCAGCACAGGGGCGAGCCTTCTCAGTACGAGCACCACAATTATGGAACTCCCTACGGGGGGATCTAAGACCTTCCTCTTCCCTCATGGCAGTTCGACCGAGGGCTCAAGACTTTTCTGTTTCGCCTAGCATTTGATTTTGACATGTCTGCCTCTTGTACCTCTGCAGCATTGCAGGCATTGTAAATAATTTGCCCTCCTCCCATGATTTTCTTCCCTGTTTTTATTTATATTTTATGTTTATTGCTTACTGTTTTATTATTTTTATGTACTGTATTTTTCCCCTCCAATAATTGTAAGCCACCTTGGGCATCTGCCTTGGCAGTGGAAAGACAGGTAGAAATCTCTTAGAGCACAATCCTAACCTGGAGTTAGACTGGCACAGTTAAGCCAGGCTAGGTTGGCCGGCACAAGGGACACCGTAAAGCGCGTTTGGACCACTCTCAGAGTCAGGGAGGATGGTGAACGTCTGTGTGCTGGCCTCTCTGACTCAGAGAGTGGTCCAAACATACTTTACGGTGTCCCTTGTGCCGGCCTAACTTTGCTGGCTTAACTGTGTGCCTGCCAAACTCCAGGTTAGGATTGCGCCCTTTAACAAACAATAGTGTCAAAAGCAGTTAAATCATTTGTAATGTATCATTTTTTAAAATCCCAAATGGTGTGTTTTTCACTGAAATGAGAAGCAGTAAGCTTTTAAAAAAAGCTAAACTTACCTGTAGGTAGCAGGGGGTTGGTGGGTACCGAGAAGCCATATGGCAGGGCAGAGAACGGGAAGGCAGATGGATATACATACTTTTCTTCAAAGGCGGTACAAGAATTGTTCGGCTCTTTCTCATTTCCGTTGCTGCAGCTGTTTGCTTCACTGGGCATTTCATGGTTGCCAGAGTTCTTCCTCTGGCCATGTTCATAGTCCTTGCCGTGTTTGGCAGCTGCAACCAATGGCTCAGCATGGACCTTGTTTGGCTCATGCTTGCTGAGCATCTCTGCCTCGGCTTCTTTCTTGTCCTCTTTCTCTTCATAGGCAGTTGTGGCATCAGGGTCCAGGCCTTTCTCCTCCGCTTGGGTCTTGGTGCTGTTGCCATTACAGTCAGGGGCTTTGTGACTCCCAGCCCTTCTGCCAGGCCGACGGCCTCGCTCCCTCTGAAGACTGCCCACAGGCGGGTAGGGGCTGGCGGCCATGAGCATGCTGTTACCATGAAGCTCATCAAGGCTGGTCCGATGAACGTACAAGTCACTAGGAAGGTGGCCTTCGGGCACTCTGTGCCTCCCTCGGAAAGCAACTGGGCTGGCTGGGATGCCATGATAGAGGAAAGGGCCTTCCAGCCCCAGGCGATGAGCTTTCTCTATTTCTTTTTGTTGAAAAATGGCATTCATTTCCATCTCCATTCTAGAGAAGGAATAGGACATAAGCAAAGAGAGATGGCATGAACAGATCTCTCTATACTGGTATGTCCCAGTATGCACTGAGGTTCTGTTCTGGACTCCTGAAACCGTGAATATCGGGGACACTTTTTTAAAGATAGGGGACATCAGTGGTTTTGCTGCAACAAGGTTTAAAAAAAGCGTACTGTTTAATGTTCCCCTATCTTTTTAACAGGCATCCTAGTATCCATGGTATCTGTGGATAACTGTGCACACCTGTATCTAGCTAAAACCTAACTAAGGGCGCAATCCTAACCTGGAGTTAGGCTGGCACAGTTAGGCCAGCAAAGTTTGGTCGGCACAAGGGACACTGTAAAGTATGTTTGGATCACTCTGAGTCAGAGAGGCCAGCACACAGATGTGTGCCATCCTCCCTGACTTCGAGAGTGGTCCAAACGATCTTAACGGTGGCCCTTGTGCTGGCCAAATTTTGCTGGCCTAACTGTGCCAGCCTAACTCCAGGTTAGGATTGTGCCCTAAATTAGCCTCGACTTGTTCCGAAGGGCTCATAGTGGCCTACATGGTTTCCCCCTTCTATCTCCCTAACAAATATGTAGGGCTGAATGATGGTGACTGGCCAAAAGTTACCCAGCACGTTTTGCAGCCAAGTGGGGATTTGACCTCGGGTTCTCCCCATCAAAGCAATTCTCTAATCACTATACCACACTCCATTTCAGTTTGATCATCTTTGGCACACTTTTTTCCCCAAGGAGATGTTAAGAGCATGGGAAGTTTGCTATTCAGGTACTTTTCTTTCTTGTCCCTTCCTCTCCTGTGTTTTCCAGTCATGGCTTTTGTCCTCTCCATCAGGCACTGGACTCTGTATTTAGATACCTATTCTTGTCTTGAATCCTGCCTCATGTAGTGTTCCATGCCATTTGAAAAGACTTGCAGTACATTATACCATTCCCTCCAGTCAGACAGCAGCAAGACAGGTAAGCTAGCACAGTGGTATTCAAACTTTTTAGACCAGGACCCACTTTTTAGAATGGCACTTCTGTCGGGACCCACCGGAAGTGATGTCATGGCAGGAAGTGACATCATCAAGCAGGAAGTGCTGTAATTGTGACAGAATAAAATGACACTGAAATGCAAATTGGCATTCTTGGACTTTAGCTATCGTACAACCATGAAACATACTTGACAGAAAGCAGGATTAGGACAAAATATTATGGAAGAGCACTGAACTGAATTTTTTGTAAAAAAAACCCTCACTTGAAAATTCAAACTGTTAACACTCACAAAAGGAATATAACAAGAGTCAGGCCTGCAGTTTCCAAGATGGCTGCTCCCAGCTTTCCACGACCCACCTGACATAAGGTCGCGACCCACCAAGTGGGTCCTGACCCACAGTTTGAATAGCACTGAGCTAGCATATGAGTCAGGCTTTTTGTCTCATTTTTCTAGCCGCATTCCTATTATCATAGAATCATAGAGTTGGAAGGGACTTACAAGGTCATCTAGTCCAACCTTCTGCCTGTAACAGGAAATCCTCCTAGAGCATCTCCAGCAGGTGCCTGTCGAGCCTCTGTTTGAAGGTCTCCAGTGAGAGAGAATCCACCACCTCCCTCGGCAATCTTCCACAGATCGGTTGAACAGCCCTTATCATAAATTACCTGGCAATATTTTGTTTCTGAACCAGTTCCTGTCTTCTGGCCACTGCTTCCATGGGCTCTGGCTGAAGAAAACTATATCCTTACAAATTAAAAAGAAAAGTAGTGAATTAAAAAATTAGGCATGCCCAATCCTATCCAACTTGGAGCCAACTAGTGCTGATGGAGCCCTGGGGTAAGAGAACAAACATTCCCTTACCTTCAGGGGACCTCAAGGCTGCATCAATGCTAGAAGGTTGGATAGGTTTGGGCCCGCAGTGAATTTTCTCTCATATAAATAAGGATGAATGTATAAAAAGCAAATGAAGAACCAGCTAAGAAACCTTTTAGGGCGCAATCCTAGAGGTGCCTTTGGGCTGACACTAGCTGCTTGTGTTGGCCCAATGGCACCACACGGCCGATTTGGGCCGCGCAGTGCCCTCGGGTCTGTGCCTGCTATATAGCAGACACAGATCCAAGGAGCCCATAGAAGAGGCTGGAGCCTCCCCTGGGGCAAGGGGGAGAGGCCCTTGCCCTGGAGAGGCTCCTGAGTACTCCAAAGCTGCACTGGATACAGTGCAGGCCTGCCAGCCTAGCTGTTCCAGCGCAGTTTAGGATTGCACCCTTATCAATGTATTGGGATGCTACCTATGTCTTATCCTGGGCTACTACAATGGATAGTAAGGGATTGGCTTGCATCACATAATTACAGTGCCACTTTGTGTATGGGTAATGAGGAAATGCCATCTGTTTTGCAGAATTTTGGCTGCAGTCTCATTGCAACGTCACAGGCAGTGATGTCATTCAGGGGGAACGGACCAGAACGGGTGTTCCGGATCCTAACGGGCTCCGTGGCTGCTTCCGGGTTTTGTTTTGTTTTTTTCAGCATTTGAATTTGAACTCGAAAGTGAGTTCCTGTTCCTAAATCATTTGAATGACACCACTGGTCACAGGCCTTAGTGGGCTTCCAAAAAGCAACAAGGGATGCGGCCAGATGCATTTCTTTCAGGACTGCCTACATTGACTAGCCAATGTTTTGTTGCCACAGCAGAAAAGACCCTGTCCCTTATGTTCACCTGCTATACTTAAGTCAGTGGGGGAGCCAAATCAGGGCTTCAGAAGATCTTGAAGTTTGGGCACTTTCCATATATAGAGAAGCAATTTTTAAAAACTGAGTTTTACAACTGATGATCCATGCAGCTCTATTATATATTACTTGCACTAACTGAACTTGTGGAAGAACCTAGTTTTAGCACCCCTGCTGTTGAGAATTCATGAAATGGCCTCTTACCTGGCCCTTGGTAAACACGATTGGATAAAAGGTTTGGCATGCTGGAATGCTGTGGGACTGAAGGGCCAAGATGGGAAGCTACGTGAATCTGCCTTGGATATGCTGGTGCCAACATCTCGGTGGAAGGCAACAAATCTCTAGGTTGGTAAACAAAAATGCATATGGGATTGTTGCATTTTTACAGTGTCATTTCTCTACAGAAAAGGCTATCAGGGCTGGCCTTAAGAGTTGCACAGCCCAACTGGAAACATTGTTGTGGGACCGCAGGTGCATAGTTAAGGTTTGTAGAATCTTAGAGAGACAAATAAGAACATAAGAAGAGCCTTGCTGGATCAGGCCAGGCGCCCATCTTGTCCAGCTTCCTGTATCTCAAACAGTGGCTCACCAGACGCCTCAGGGAGCACACAACAGGCTGCCTGCATCCTGTTGCCATTCCCTTGCACCTGGCATTCTGAGGTAAATTCTGAGGTAAATACACTGGTGGCGGGCAGCACAATCCTAGAACTCACGTAGCGTCATTGCAACATCGTTGTGCAACTACGTGCTTAGTGCTGATGCGGGGGTGCCAAGCAGCACCCCGCGTCGGCGCTAAAGCTCTGAAGCTGATGCTACTTGTAGCCGGTCAGCGCGAGGGAGGCTCTGTGCCAAGGCGGCACGGGGATTGGAGGGAGGGAGGGAGGTGGGGCGGGGCTTGGGCGGGACGTGGGCGGGCGTGGGAGGTGGCTGTACGGCCACATCCTAAGCTTGTCTGCGAGGTCGCAAGGCCCCAATTCGGGCCGCGCAGTCTCCTTGGATCTGCATCCACTCTTTAGCGGGCGCAGATCCGAGGAGCACATAGGGGAGCCATTGGTCCAATTGACGTAAAGCTGTCTGCGAAGGTTATATGTAGGGAAATGTCAAGGATACCAGCTAGTGAAGAAGATCAAACAGTCTGACTACTCAGTATGGGGCTCTTGAGTACAGCTTCACCTGGAGATAGACAGACACATCAGAGATCCATCCTGCTGAGAAGTGGACTAACTGCAGATGGGTGGAGCCATCAGCTTTGACTAGATGACTAGAAGGCCATTGATCAGCTGAGGAGTAAGGCCCTTGCAGAGATTTTCTTTAAAAGCAAAGTAACGAGACAGAGGTATTGTAACTTCATTCTGTGCCTAACAGTGTACTCCTATAAATGTTTACTCAGAAGTAAGTACCATTTTGCTCAGTGGGCCTGAGGTCCCAATCCTTAGCTTCCCTAGCACCCAGGGCTACAGCGGTGCCAAAACAGCTACTGCTGTGTCCTATGGGGTCAGGGAAGTAGCTGCAGGTCTCCTCGGCGTAAGGAACAAACTTTCGTGTTGACCTATGGTAGTTCCGCTCAGATCTGTGCTGGCCTTTGAGCAGATGAAGAACCAAGCAGACCTGCGTTGGGTCTCCCAGCTTGGGAGGGAGCATAGGATATGGCAGCAGAGCTTTCCTTTAAGCACTCCTCTCCATTTGCAACTTAGAGCACAATCCTAGATTGCGTTGGGCTGACACAATGTACTTGCGTCGGCCCAAGAGCACTAGCACCAATGCAGGGGCGCCGATTGGCACCCCCTCCGCGGCGTAGGGCTTTGGGCCACAGCTAGCAGTAGCATCAGTCCAAGGGCGCTGGGACAAGGCTGCGCTGGGACGCCATTGCGAAGCCAAGCTTAGCTGGCACAAGGACGTTTCTGGGAGGAGGGAGGGCAGTTCAGGGTGAGGGGTGGGCAGGCCAGTGGGTGTGGGAACCTGGGGAAGGGGGTGGAGATGGGATGTGCCAACTAGGCTGCATCCAAGCCTTCGTCCCCAGATGCAGCGGCCTCAATCCGGGCCATGCGGCCTCCTCTGCTCTGTGCCTGCAGATCCAAAGAAACTTACTGGGAGGCTGGAGCCCTTTCCCCAGGGAGGCTCCCCAGCTCACCTAAGGTGCTCTGGATATGGTGCAGGTCTGCCAGCCTCGCCATTCCAGCGCACTTTTGGATTGCACTCTTAGTGCCTGGAGCAATAGACGGAGAGGGATGTAGGGTGCAGAATGTAAAAAGATACTTTTCGACCCCTCCTCCCCTGTTTATCTAGGACTAGAAAAGCCACACCAGTTCAGCTTTCAAGATGCATGAAATGCTGACATAGGAATGGCACTATAAGCATCGTGTTCAACAGATAGTGGCCCAGAGAACATTTATCTTCCTTCTGATGTGACACCTGCAAAATAAGAAAGCAAGCAAACAACATTGGACATGAAAAAAGATAGACTACATCATTATCCCATCACCTAATTTTCCAATTCAGATGTCAACATTCAGTGATTGCCATCTACATACAGGTGGGCCCCCATATCCACAGATTCCGTATCCACTGATTCAATTATCCACAGATAGGGGGTGGGGCTTAACTTCTTTTATTCTTACTTTGGGTCGCTATTCTTACTGTGGGTCACAATAAAACCTTCTTGCTGGGGCGGGCAGGGGAGAACCCTATACTTAACATAAAGGTAAAGGTTTCTCCGCAACTGAATAGTCTAGTTGTGATCGACTGTAAGGGGTGGTACTCATCTCCGCTTCTAAGCCGAATAGCTGGCGTTTGTCCAAGGACAAGTTTCCATGGTCATGTAGCCAGCATGACTATATGCCAAGGCGCACGGACCAAAGTGGTACCTATTACCTTCCCACTGAAGTGGTACCTATTTATCTACTTGCATTTTTATGTGCTTTCAACAAGCGACAGGAGCTCACTCCGTTGCATGGTCTCGAACTGCCAACCTTCCGGTCAGCAAGCTCAACACCTCAGCAGTTTAACCCATGGTGCCACCACGTCCCTATACTTAACATAAGCTCCCTCTGATCCATGTTTTCAGGTATCCACGTGGGTGCCAGGAACTTATCCCATGCCGGGGCATACCCATATTTACTTGAAAGATCTTGAAGCAGTAGGACTGCAGAAGGACTTAGTCTTCCTAAAAGTTCAATAATATAGCCAAAGTCTCTTTTTTCAGTCAAAAAGAAATACCTTTCCACAAACCGAGGTTCAAATTGAGAGGGAATTGTCTGGATTCTCTGCTGGCCAGCTCCCATTAGCTGTGGATTTACTGCCATCATCTGGTTTCTCATGATCATCTCTTGTCGCTGTCGCAATTCTAATACAAAACACATGATATCTTTGTGCAGATGCAAGCTTACATGTAAGAAATCACAAATTAAGCAGAAAGTGATGGAAAACAGAGCCTTACACTTATTACACAGAGTCACTTATTCAAGACTTCCAAGAACTTCATTGATCCACATACATACCCCTATATCAGCCTCACGCAAAGGAAAATGAGACTACAAAATAGGGTATGAATGTTATGTATATGCAACATCATTTTATATATGCAGTATCAAATGTTAAAAATAATGTCAGTTCATTATGATGTGCCAAAGGTTTAATAAGGTAGAATGGGTTGGCTGCCCAATAACAGATTAGCAATTATTGGCCATCAGTGATGTGCACATTGTGACATCTCCTTACTACCATACCTCACTAATATTACACAACAATAAAAATCAACTTTCAAAATTCTTACACTTCTTTTCAAGACCAAGCTCATTTCAACCCATGTTCTTGGAGTTGGTTGTAATAGTTTAGGTCAAAAGTATAAAAATTGAAAATGGAAGTAAAAAGTATTTCCAGTTACTTTTAATATACAAAGTGCTAGCCTTTTTTTTTTTTACTACTTATTTACTCAAGAATAAGTTCCATTGTCTTCAAATGCTATCTGTCTGTCCTAGATAAGGATAGTCTTAATGTAACATGAAATACATACTGCCTCTCTTTAGAAAGGCAACAGCCAAGACATCAACAAATGCCCAAGGCAAATTTTTCATTTGCTTTCTGATAAGCCTGATGCTTTTTCTTATCTAAGAAACTTTGAAAAAGGCAGCACCCAAGTGCTCTTGTTGATGATATCATAGGATAAGTCCATAGGATAAGTCCTGGAGCTTCTCTACCCATCCCTACTCCTCTTCAACTGCACCCCAGAGCCCAATATCACAGAAAACTTCCCCAATGATGAATCTTTGCTTACCACCTGCGGCTACACCACTTGCAAGCCGGTATAAATGCTTATCTTCCAATGCTCCCTGCTCCCCAAGGATAGACATCTTCCTTATGTGATCTCGAGGAGTCATGCTATGGAAGGATGTGTCCAGTGCTTTTGTTCCAGAGTTATCAATGAAATGAGTGCTGAGAGAAGAACAAAGAGACCGGGAGACATGAGATTAGCTGAGGAAGCTCTGCATTCCTGGAGAGCCTATCTAGGTCAAAATATGTTTGCTATATTGTTACAGGTGTACTTCACTGGCATTGAAAGTAAGGGGTGCAATTTAGACCACAATCCTAACCTGGAGTTTGGCCAGCACAGTTTGGCAGGCCCAAGGGCCACAGTAAAGCGTGTTTGGACCACTCTCGGAGACAGAGTGCAGAGTCAGAGCACACAGACATGCGCCATCCTCCCTGACTCCAAGAGTGGTCCAAATGTGCTTTATGGTGGCCCTTGTGCCAGCCAAACTTTGTGGCCTAACTCTGCTGGCCTAACTCCAGAGTAGGATTGAGCCTTTAAAGGACTAGATTTGAACTATAAAGGTCAAAACCAACAGTTCCCAAACTATAGCTCCAGGACCCACCAGTGTGGTCATGATCCAATTCTTGGTTGCAAAACTGACAGGGCAATTTAAGCTATAGGCATCAAGGGTTGAACAAGCTGCAACCTGGGGAGTGGTTAGAGGGCACACCAGGGGTACTGCTGCCCAACCACCACTACAGTCACCCCACTTGGCATTTATCAACCAGGCAGAAGCCTCTAGAGCTTCTAAAATGTCTGGGAACCATGGTTTTAAACAGTTTGGATCACAGGGCATCTGAAATCTCTTCATAGATGGAGCTGCCCATTCCTTAAGGTCAGTTTCTGAAACCTTGCTCCAGCTGCACCTACTATTAGAGATCAGGAGGGCAGGAAATGGAGCCTGGGACTTTTTGATCAGGTGTCCCCGTGCTCAGAAGTACAGGCGTGCCCCGGTATCCACTGATTCAGTATCCACTCAGTTATCCATGGATACCAAGGATACTGGGACTCCTATTAAAAAGATAGGGGAATATTAAACACATCTCTTTTTTTTACCTTGTTGAAGCAAAACCACTGATGTTCCCCTATCTTTAAAAAGGTGTCCCCAGTATCCACAGGTTTCAGGTATCCACAGTGGGGTCCGGAACGGAACCCCAACAGATACTAGGGCATGCCTGTATGCGGAAAAGAGTTATATACATAAAGCTATGCATCAGTGGTACGTGAGGAAGTATTCTCATTGGTAACACCCAAGTTATCAACTCCTTTCCCCTGAAAGTAGCTAGCCTAGAGGGCCGGCCTTAAGCCAATGTGGCCAATGTCGTCACTATGGGTCCTGCAATTTTGGGGGCCCTGCACCAGCACAGTGAGCATATCGCCTGATGCTGTACTGGGGTTCTCTTATGGGCTGTAAGTCAGTGGGGCAAGAACATCAGCTTTGCCTTAGGCCCTCCCACCTGACCCTGCCTCCAAACAGCCCAAAATAGGCCTCCTGGAAGGAGTTGGCTATGATGTCACCCCCAGGGGCCATTCTTTGTGCATGGCACCACAAGCGCTCTTCTGGTGAGTGGGGACCCCGTGGGGAGGGGACGGGGCCCCACGGGAATGCCCTGCATTGGGCCCTGCTACTCCTGGAGCTGGCCTGTCATGTATAGCAGGGAAGCAGGCCCGGCTCGGCTCCATTTTGAGGGCCGTGCCTGTCTTTCCCCACCCCACTCTGGGATGCTGGCGGTGAGAAAGTTTTCCCCTGGAGGCTGTTGTGTCTGGCTCAACACAACATGAGAACTTGTCCAGGCTTCACTTAAGACTGCCTGCTGAAGCTCAGTGGCCTGCAGCTAGAGGAGAGAACCGCACTGGGAAGGCTACATCTGGGACTGAAGATTCCGTGAGTCACAAATACTGCATATTTGTGAATCCCCCCATTGAAAAATTGTGGTTTAGACTAGCTTACCCATGTAAGCCGCCTTGGGTATTTGCTTCGGCATGGGAATGGCAGGATAGAATACATAATAAAATAGTTTGACTCTAACCAGACCTCGTTCTGCTCAGAAGCCCTATTGCTCCCAACAGAAATGGTCACAAGAACTGAGAAAGAAGTCTCAACAATTAGATTGTATCTTTAGGCGAGTGGTTTCCCCAACTTTTTCTACTAGCGACTCCCTTCCCCTACTGGGCCATTGGCCTTGGCTCCCCATTAGGGCAACCATTCTATGCACTGTATAGGGCAGTAGGTTTTTTTGCAAGGATTTCACAGCTCCCTTGGCTGGCTTCCGCAGCTCCCCCAGGAAGCCATGGCTCACAGTTTGGGAACTGCTGCCTTAAGGTCATTAGTCAAGTTTCCCAGTTCATCAACATCAGTGGGATTAACAACATTGTCATCTGTGCATTTGCAAGCACATAACACAACAACATACAAGCCTGCTTTGAACTGGGCTAGAACATGGGGCGATCTAGCCTGGTATTATCCTCTCCAAATGGCAGGAGCTTTCCAAGACCTCAGGCAGAGATAATCTTTCCTAGTGCTTTTTTCTGAGATGCTGTTCACTACAGCTGGCAGGTACTGAGCACGGGAGCTTCTGCATGCAAAATGCATGCTCTCCCCATGAGCTACGGCCCCCCCCAAAAGGACTGTAAAATAACTAAGAGCCAGGAATCTGGGTATGTATAAAAGTATATACACCAGCTGTCCAGGACTGCATCCATGTATGACTACTCTTTACTGATCCTATTCTGCAAATCCTAGCTGTACAGCACATTATAGGGATGAAGACAAGTTAATCTCTACTTTTAGGGTTTTACCCTCAGCAAACCCTTCTTGGCAGCAGGCAGAACCACTCACCCAGGGCTAATTCTGTCTTGGTTTATTAGGCAAGAGGTGGAAGGGCAGAATCTTTGTGGAACAAAAGCACTTGAATGCACTTAATCATGCTGAGAGCCTCTACACACACACACACACACACACACACACACACACACACACTCTTAGTCATCCAGTACCATATCATCTGCAGTTGCTAAAAGGTGCTTCCCCTCTATTTGCTTCCAGTTTTTTACTTTAAGTACATCCATGAAACCTCCAGTTGCTGAATCTCTTGAGAAGGGCAATGAGCAGGCATGCTTTGCATTTACATAGTTACAGAATGAATTCCTGGTACCATCTTGCTTATGGCGCAATCCTATGCATGTCTACTCAGAAGTTATATCCATTGCAGCCAAAGGAGAGAACCACACTGTGAAGGCAACATCTGGGCCTGAGGATTGGTGGATCACAAGAATACTGTAGATTTGTAAAAACCCCATTGGAAAAAAATGGTGGTTTAGACTAGCCTGCTCATGTAAGCCGCCTTGGGCATTTGTTTCAGCATGGGAAAGGCGGGGTATAAATTCTTCAAATAAAATAATAAATAAATAAATAAATTGTATTCAATGGGGCCTACTCCCAGGAATGTGCGTAAAGGATCGCAGCCTTAGGATGCAATCCTAACCAACTTTCCAGCATTGACATAGCTGTGCCAATGGGGCATATGAAGCCAAGAGGGTGCCAATGGGGCATATTTAGCCGAGAGGGTTAATGCCTCCGTTTGCCCGAAGATAACACCTGAAGATCTCAAGGTTGTGAGCTCGGGACTGCCGGAAGTCTCTGCGAGCAGCAGACCTTGGAAACTGTGGCTGATTAAAAGCTGAGTTTCAGCTGCCTCGTGGGAGGAGGAGTGTGCTGAAATCAGCTGCATCTCTGGTGGCAGCAGGGAAGCCTCATCAGCCAGCAGACGACAGACGGGTGGCTAAAGAAAGAAGGCTAAATCCAGAAAGAAAGATCTGTAGGAGTGTTGTTCTTGGAAGATAGAACATTCTGTAAATTGTAAAAACCTTCGGGTTTGTGAGAAAGTCTGCCTATGTAAACCGCCTTGAGTTCAATCATTAGAGAAATCTAGTGATATTAAGAAAGGCGGTATATAAATAAATGTATTATTATTATTATTATTATTATTATTATTATTATTATTATTATTATCCTGCAGTGGAGTAGTAGTCACGGAGGCCTCCTCAAAGTAAGGGAATGTTTGGACCCTTACTTTGGAGCTGCATTACCCTTACCCCAGTGGTGGTATTCAAATAAATTAACAACCGGTTCCGGTTCTATGACATCATAGCTGGAGCAAAAAAAACCCCAAAGCCAGCTGAGGTAAGCAAGTGGGCAGGGCCCGGCCGTTTAACAACCGGTTCTATAGAACCTGGGAGAACCCCCTGAATAACACCACTGGCTTGAACGTTGTTTAGGATTGTGCCTTTAGTTAAAGATCTCAGGAAGCAGAGCTGGGAATGAACTGCGCATCCTGCCACCTAGAGTAGACACAATTTGGCTACATGCTCCGATTCTATCTACAGGTAAAGGTAGATGTACTATAAAACAGAGCCCACAGTAGGACCACAAGAGACTGGCTTTGAACTGAGGGAAAATACCAAAGCCATTTAGGTCAGTGGTTCCCAATCTGTTTTGCACCAGGACTCCTTTTTTAGATATGACAACCTGTCAGGACCTCTCCACCAAGATCTAGGGCCAGAAGTGATGTCATAAAGCAAGAAGTGAAGTCATTGTTTTTAAGAATATGTTAGAAGCCTTTTTAGAATGTTCTCGGTGCTTTGTATCCAATTACATTTGTGTTTTGAGTTCAGTGATTGATTCACCACTGAGAACAGCATTGCACAGAATGTGCATATAGAGAAGCATTGTGGCTTCTCTATGCCATTGCTGATCGAGGTGGATAAGCAAAATTTTAGATAGTCTTCAGAGTATTTACTTTCCTCTCCCCCCTTGTGCTGAGACTCACCTAAGCATGCACTTGGAAGGCATGACATGCCTGTTCAGAAAGAGACCCAGGAGAGACTTCATCACACGCATACGCACACACCAATACGAGCTCATAGTCAGGTGAATTTCTCCCACAGCCACAAGCATCGAGGAAGTGGCAGTTTAATGGGGAAGCCTCTTCTCTAGCCAAAATGAAGCTTCCAAGATGGTGGTGCCCAGCTTTTAAGATGGCTGTCCCAAGCTCTTTGCAACTTCCTAAAAATCAGCTTGCGACCACCTTGGAGGTCCCAACTCCCAGGTTGGGAACTACTGAGCTAGGTCAATGGTTCTCAAGCTTTTTAGCATCGCCCCCCCCCTAAAAAGTGTCACTTTACCAGCTGCTCAAGCTTCTGTGGCTATCATGGTGATTGGGCAGCAGTGCTCCCCCCAAGTCACAGATTTTTCAACCTTTTGTTGCCGAAAACCAGCACAAAATGGTTCTCATCGTGGGGAAAGCATTTAAAAAGGCAAACAACCAAACGAGAGAGTATGAGGATCATCTTTATTATACCTGCGCAGGTGGGCCAATCTCCCTGCTCCACTCGGCAAGCAGAGAAGAAGTGCAAGAGCATACAATTCCAAATCATATATATCCCTCTCCCCCTCAAGCTGCTGCTTGGTGGGAAATTACTACGCCGGGCTGGGACATGAGAAGCCCTGTGTCAATTGGGCCTTGAGAATATGCCATGGCCATTTCCGATAAGGGAGGAAGCTCTGCTGGCTTTAGCCAGTTCCCTATCTATTGTGCAGAGCTAGCTGTACTGGATGGAGAAGGTTGCAGGTGGGGGCGAGAGAGCAAAAACAATGAGAGCAAAGAGAGAGAAAATTACATACCAGCAACTTTAGGCAAGAGACTTTAAGCAAAAGACTCAAAATGGCTGCACTTTGGTTCGATGGCAACACTTTGACGCACATTGACAAGGCAGATTAGGTTGTTTTGCAACCCACCAAAAATTAATTTGTAGCCCACTGGTGAGCCATATACCCACAGTTTAAGAACCGCTGATCTAGAAGATATGTGCTAACCGCACCCCCTGCCAATGAAGTGTGCACCAGCTCTGCTCCCTGGTGTCCCTGTTTTCAGCATTTGTCAAGACAAACACAAAGTTGTGGAGGATGGGGGGGGGGGTTATGCCTGCATTGTTGGCAGGGGCAGGGCTAGCCTGTGCACACTGGAAAAGCCATCCATATATTTCAGGGTGAACAGGGCTAAATATACGGTTCTTGCTGATTACCGTTAACTGTTACATACTAACAGTTTTACCCCTCAAGTCTCAGGTGGGTTGTCTACCTTATTTTGAAAAGCACGATATGAATATTTCATCTGTTCATGTATTGCTTTTTTCATTAGGGGGGGGGAGATTTCTTGGAGACGTTACAGGGAGCCACCCAATCACTTTTGAGCACAGCCAGCTTCTGTTTAAATGTGTAGAATCATTTCTTCAAGAGCTCAATCCTGGGGAAGAAATATATAGATGAAATGCAGTGCGGGCTCTTTTTAACCAGCACTACTGCTCCAAAAACGTGACATCTGTTTGCATCGTATAGCAGCTGTGAACATCGTAAGTGGTCCCTCTTCTTCTATTTCCCAGTTTCCCAGATAAGTTGCAAGGTTTTCTTTCCAGTATGTTTATTCCAATATGTTTAACCCCCTAATATTAAGAGTAGAAGGCAGCATCACAGTGATAGTTATACACTTATCCCACATGGTCAAACTCACTTACCATAAGAGCCACAAGTTCTAAGGTATTGTGCCTGTTTGTGAGACCTGGAAAGCAATCCTAAACTGGAGTTAGGCCGGCATAAGCTAAACCAGCAAAGTTTGGCCAGCACAAGGGCCACCATAAAGTGTGTTTAGACTATTCTTGGAATCAGGGAGGATGGTGCACGTCTTTGGGCTGGCCTCTCTGACTCCAAGAGTGGTCCAAACATACTTTACAGTGTCCCTTGTGCTGGCCAAACTTTGCTGGCTTAGTTTATGCCAGCCTAACTCAGTTTAGGATTGTGCCCTGAATAATCCACCACAGGTAGAGAAGCATAGTACTAAAGTAAAATATTAAGATAGCTTGTACTATCTTCCCTCCTCCAGCATTCCATAATGCCCCAAGGGTCCCCGACTCCCACGACTGATTTTTCAGGCTTGGGAAAGACATGTTGCTTTGGATACAATCCTGTACATAGGGTTACCAGATACAAACAGGGACAGCATGCCCATGTCTTTAATCATGACAGATAAGAGAGAATTTTGGCAGGTGCAGCTCACCATGGAAGGGTTTGAAAAGCTGCACCTGCCAAAATTCCCTCTCCTATACAATGATTAAAAGTATAGGCACTCTGTCCCAGTTTTTATCTGGTCACCCTCCACTGTCTATATTTTTAATCATGATTTTTTAAAAATATATGTGTCTTATTTCAAATATATGGGGGGGCTGGCAGAATTGCAATTTTTTCAATGCTTTCAATGATTTTGGTTGCTTAAAAATGCATTGGGCAATGGGCACGACCTTGCAAGCACTTATGATATGGAACAAAAGCAGGATTCCAATTCTTAAGACAAGAATGGGAGTTTAAGACAAGTGAAAATAGGGAGTGCCAAACCCTTTTCCTGCCTACTGATTCTTCCATGCAAATGCCTAACCTTAACCAGGCAGGACGTCTAGCTGAGAGGGTTAAAGCCGCAGTCCTGCCCGAAGATAAGATCCGAAGGTTGGCAGTTCTAAATCGCCGGAAGTTTCTGTGAGCGGCAGACCTCGAAGAATGCAGCTGATAAGACTTGAGCTGTGTCTGACTGCCTGTGAGAGGGGAATTGTGTCAGCCAGCTGTTTCTTGGTGAGACAAGAAGCTGTTTATCAGCCGGCAGGAGAGCAATCGTGCGGCTAAGAAAGAGAGGCTGGACTTGAAAGTGTCATCTGAAATGTAGCAGTTCTTGTGAGATTAGAACTTACTGTGATTGTAAAAACCCTTTGGGTTTAGAAATGCCTGCCTATGTAAACTGCCTTGAATAATAAAGTCAAAAGAGCAATCTAATGACCTAGAAAGGCGGTATATACATATTAAGTATTATTGTTGTTGTTGTTGTTGTTGTTGTTATTTCCCCCAGGGCCAGCTTCACTAGCTGGATTGGGGCCCAATGCAGGGCATTCCCCTGGGGCCCCTGCGCACCACAAAAAACCCTACTTGTGGTGCCATGCGTGGCACCTGAAAATAGTTGATGGTGACACAATGACATCACCACCAACTGCTTCAAGGAGGCCCATTTTGGGCAGTTCAGAGGCAGGGGCTGGTGGGAGGGGCTAAGGTAAAGATGCCCTGCTTGCCCCACTGACTTACAGTTCATAGAGATTCCTGCTGCAGCCGCAGGCGATAAACTCACTATGCTGGTGCGGGGATCCCCAAAGTGGGAGGCATTTAAAGAGGAGAATCAGTGGGCAGAGGAGTTAAATACCCCATCTGCCAGTTCTTCACTCCAAATGCCTCACACATACACAGAGCCAGTAATGGCATCTAAATGATTTAGCAACAGGTACTCACTTTTGATTGGCACTTGTGTTGGGGCCCGCCCACCGGAAGTGAGGTCATAGCTGGAACCCAGGAACCGCCCCAAGGAACCGCCGTGCCTCCTCGGTAGGCTGCGTGATGGCCCGGGAGTCCCGGGCCTTCTCTGGGGCCGCCGCGCAGGCTACCAATCCCCCCCAGGAACCGCTGCACCTCCTCGGGAGGGAGCCCCAGGCAGCCTACCTGCTCACGCTGCTGCTGCCGTCGGTCTCCCTTGCTCCGCTGCCTGCCTGCCTGGCTGGCTGGCTCTGAGAATGTGCAGGCAATTCAAACATTGCAGGGGGCAGAGCGGAGCGCCGACGGAGTCAATGAGTGGGTGGGTGAATGGGCGGGGCCAGCCCTAATCCTAGGAACGGGTACGCGTGTACCCCCCGCATACCCGCTACATGACATGTCTGCACAGAGCCCAATCTAATCCAATTTTTCTGCTCAATGCAGCCCAGAGGTAAGGTAATAGACACTCCCATGCCTTGCAGAGTCTTCCTTGATTGCCTCCCCCGCCCCACCACTTAAGGAGGCAGCAATGCCCTGAGGGCATGGCGGCATCAGCACTGGAAAGTCGGAGAGGATTGGCCTCACAGTCGTATAACCTCAACAATTTTTGCCATATTTGCCAAACTAATATGTTTTGTTAAGTCCTGTCAATTTTAGTGGGAAAGCTTTTTAACACATGCCAGACCGTTCCAGTGAAACCAGTGGAATTGAAAATAACTTACTTTTTCTTTGAAGGATGCCCTTTCCTGCCAAAACATTTAAAACAATGTCTTGGATTTTAATCATTTTAAAACTTTCAGTATAGGCCTGCAGCTGCAGATATTGGGCACTCTCTACCCCAGTCTGGTTCACAAAGTACAGCCTGATTCAGAAACCTGCTTAAACCAGCATTCTTGGGTTTAAATTGATTTTGTCCCACCAATGTTAATATAATTAATTTGGTTGAAATGCATGTCCCATCCCATTTCCTCCTCTCCCCCCGCCCGCCAACTTAACCGGTTGATAGGAATGCTACCCATCTCCCATGCATCACAGCAAAAGCATCACTGCACAGAAATAAGTGCACCATTGCTAAACATTGCAAATATACATTCCACCATTTAGCATTTTTGTTTACTTAGCACATCTCTAAGCCATCTTTCCACATTTTCATAAGGCAATGCACAACAAGATTTTTAGGGTTGCCAGATACAAACGGGGACAGAGTGCCTATATCTTTAACCATTGTATAGAAAAGGGAATTTTGGCAGGTGCTGCTTTTAAAACCCTTTCATGATGAGTTGCACCTGCCAAAATTCCCTCTTCTATACAATGGTTAAAGGTATAGGCACTCTGTCCCCGTTTGTATCTTATAACCCTAACTGTACGCAATAAAAACAAATCACATTTACATTTAGAAGTCCATATTTAAAATTAAAAGGGGATAATAAAGCAATCCTACTGCACGCTCCATGAATAAGTCCCCGTTTGTATCTTATAACCCTAACTGTACGCAATAAAAACAAATCACATTTACATTTAGAAGTCCATATTTAAAATTAAAAGAGGATAATAAAGCAACCCTACTGCACGCTCCATGAATAAGACACACTGTCTCTAGAAAGACTGCATTAACTGAACAGGCATGATTGCTGTCCCATAAGTTAGGATTAATTATACGTACTCACATTAGGGCCACACCTTGGTTTTGAAATGGAGCAAGGTTGCAGAAATATCCAAGGGTTTGTGCCTTCTTCGTGGCTCTTCACTTTGGGCAGGTATTGCAACTTGTTTGGCAGCTTGTCAGACACATCATGATTAGCGCATCAAAGAACTCTTAACTAACGCTGACTTTGCTTTAAATACTAACTTAATTAGCTTTCATCCCCACTTTAAAGCCCACCCCTCTCTGACATCACCGTCTTCTTCCACACCATCTCTTAGGCAGGTTGTAAAAACATAATTACAAGTAGCGCATGCTACTGATCCAATAAACCTATTTCAACACTGAACCTGTTAAGCTGTTGTGAGCCTTTAAGGCACTTGATGCATTTGCCTGAAATGTTAAGTTGCTCCTTAAATTAGTCATTTATCCCACGCAGGGGGAAAAAAGATCAGAACTGTGTTGTTTGTTACTTATTCTGCACGTTTTTTTCCCTATTGATTTTTAGAAGCGGCCTGCATCTGTCACATGACAAGTCTGGTGCCCCAGAATTACTTATCCGGTTGGGTTAGAGAGATGAAAATCCTGTTAAGCCCACTGTGAGGCTAACAGAGGGATCAGATGGTTATATGGCTCAAGCTGACAGTTTACTCTTTAATTCTCACTGTCAGTTAGGTAACACCTCTCTCAGACTGACTGGAGAGGCATAGGGCTTCTGAGGGCCAAATCCCAAAGGCCCTTGTCGCTGGCGGTATGGGTGTAGCGCCAGTGAAAATGTCGTGAACATGCCATAAAGCATGTCCACGACATGTTTACACTTACGCTGGGGCAGAGCCAGTGGTGTCATGCAGCCGGAACGCAACGGGCAGGCTGCCGCTCACCCATTCCTTCCGCCCAGCATTCCGGCTGCATGACACCGCTGGGCGGAGCTCATTCAGCACCAGGCCCGGCACTCCAGCAGTGCTGGCAGCTGGAAAGCCCGTTTGAGGCAAGGGGGAGGAACCAGGTGGGGGAGGGGATGAGCCGGCCGCAAGGGGGTGGGGCCTTGTGGTGGCTTCCACTCCTGGATCTTACCCCTGGTGGTGGCTTGGGCAGCCTGAGACAGGGCTGCTTGATTCACTCCCAGCCAAATGGCTGGCAGTAAGCTGAGGAGCCCTGTTGTGGGTGACAGAGCTTTCCCTGGGGTCTGCCCTTCCGCCAGGAAGACTCCAGCAGCTGCCTCGCTGCTGCTGGATGTGGCGGTAGCCTTTTGGCTATTGCTGTGCCCACAGCAGTTAGACAGTTTTGGATTAGGCTGTCCATCACCAATTTCCTACACAGAAGATGTAAGGACATAAGAAGAGCCCTGCTGGATCAGGCCAAAGGCAGCACATCTCTAGTCCAGCTTCCTTTACCTCACAGTGGGCCAATAGATGCTTCAGGGAGCACATAGGACAACCAGATGTGTGCTTTCTGTTGCCACTCCCTTGCACCTGGCATTCTGAGGGAGCCTACTCCTAAAACCAAGAGGTTGCACACACCCATCAAGGCCTATAACCAAAGCCTGTGGACTTTTCTTCTAGAAATCTGTCCCTTTTAAAGGCAACTAGGCCAGGCACCATCACCACATCCTGTGACAAGGAGTTCCACTGACTAATTACATGCTGGGTAAAGAAGTATTTTCTTTTGAAAATATTGAGCAGGGGGAGAGTAATTGTCCCTATTCACCCCTGCGCAATGTCTTTCTAGTGGCTGTTGCTGGTGGTGGTCTGCATTTTTTTTTTTAGATTGTGAGCCCTTTTGGGACAGGGAGCCATTTAACTTCATTATTAGTATTTGCCTGTAAACCGCTTTGTGAACTTGTGTTGAAAAGTGGTATAAAAATACTATTGATTGAATGATATTGATTTTGTCTGTTCTACCTCTCCCAACCCTCACTTTTAGGGGATGTCCCCTAGTTCTGGTATTGCATGAAAGGGACAAGAATATCACTCTATCCTCTATATGTCCACATATATAGCCATTTAACTGTATTATTATTATTATTATTATTATTATTATTATTATTATTATTTGTCTGTAAACCGCTTTGTGAACTTCGTGTTGAAAAGCGGTATATAAGTATGTGTTGATTGAGTGATATATCCATCCCCTGCATAATTTTCTACATCTCAATCCTGTGAAAATACACAACACCAGAATTTCTGGGATTAGATGTAATTCCCAGAGATTCTTGGAGGTCTGGTGGATGTGAGATCCATACCATAGCCAGAAGGGGGCAGCATAATAAGTACTGCAGGCATTGCCGTGCACTGCCTCTCCCACTTGCTCAGAGCCATTCCGGGCAGCAAGAGCAATGTGCATGCACACAAATGCATCGCTGTCACACACACACACACACACACACACACACACACACACACACACACACACCCAGAATGGCTCCAATGGTAAGTGGGGAGGGGCTGCTTACATGGCAGGTTTTGGCACCCGCAGTACTTACTGAGCCACCTCTCCCCTCTGGCTAGGCTACTGTGTCAATTGAAATAAGGTAATTAAAATCTACTGGTTTTGTAGATTTTGCTGTACCAGGTCAAGCTGTGCAATGTGCCTCAGGCTTAGAGGCCTCTGTATCTGCTCCAGCTGCCCGCATGCTGTGTGCTGGACCCAGGGCCAGCCTTAGGGCTATTGCACGTTGAAGATTTTGTGTGGAGTGATGCCCTTCCTCAGGCAGCCGACAAGCCCATCCTCCCAACCAGCAGCTTCTTGCAGCAGGAACTTTTAATGCCCGCCTGCCCCATCCTGCTGGCAGCTCTGCCCATGTCTGAGCAAGTCAGCTGAGTGGCCACAGAGCAAGCAGCAGCACGGAAGAGCTAGGTGGGCGCATGCTTGTCTCTCGCAGCAGGCAGGTCTTCCCTCCCTTCCGCCCTCCCCTCCCTCCCGGCATGACTGGCCTCCATTCATTGGGTCTCTGCTTCTTCTGCCACATTAGCTGCAGGGGATTCAGAGCACAATCCTAACCTGAAGTTAGGCTGGCACAGTTAGGCCAGCAAAGTTTGGCCGGCACAAGGGACACCGTAAAGTATGTTTGCACCACTCTCAGAGTTAGAGAGGCCAGCACACACCTTCCCTGATTCTGAGAGTGGTCCAAACGTGCTTTACGATGTCCCTTGTGCCAGCCAAACTGTGCCAGCCTAACTCCTGGTTAGGATTGTGCCCTCAAGGTGAGCAGTGCGGCCCTTTCCTCACACTGCCTCTGTTTTCTTGCCTGCTGTGTTTCTTTCAGCTGATATTTCCTTACCTCAGCTGGCTGCACTTTCCTGGAGAACAAAACTCCCATTTTGTGTGTTTCCTTGCTGGCTTGCTTACCTTCCCCATTCCTTCCTTCCTTCCTTCCTTCCTTCCTTCCTTCTCAGAGTTGGCCTTTTTCAAAAGTTTCTGCTTTATTTTTTAGAGCAGCATTCCTTGGATCCAGAATGTGCTTGCCCACTTCTTTCATGCATTCCTCCTTTTCCTCCAGGTCAAACGCCCAGAAAAGAGGGTGGGATTTGAACTGGAAACTTGTAACTCAAATTTTGTGTTTTCATTCTCCCTCTGCCTTCTTTAAACAAGGAAAAAGGGAATTGGCCAACTTCCTTTCACAAGAACGCTTAACATTCCCCTCCCCACAAGAAAACAGAGAGAAAATACATAAACGTTGGATGAACATTTTCCTGTTTAGCTTTCCAAAGGGGAGGGTGTCATGAATAGCAGGCCGGCTCGGCTCCAACACTACTGGTTGGGCTAAGGTAATGCCTTCTGGGCCACTGGAGGTTGCTGGTGGCAAGAAGGGGACATCATCCCATGATCCCTGGGAGCAGTCTGGAAGGGCCAGGCTCCCAGGGATCGTGATAGAGTCCTCCTGAGTAACTAATTCTTATGTTTTGTTTTTTAAAAACTCTCAAGAAGTGCAATCCTTGGCATGACTATTCAGAAGTAAACCTCACTGAATTCCATGAAATATACTTCCAGGTAAGTATTTGCGGTAAGTGTAAGTGTTAGAGGGACGTGGTGGCGCAGCGGGTTAAACTGCTGCTGCTGGGCTTTCCAATCGGAAGGTTGGGAGTTCAAGACTGCGCGATGGAGCGAGCTCCCGCTCCTGCCAACCTAGCAATTCAAAAGCACCTAAATGCAAGTAGATAAATAGGGACCACTTCGGTGGGAAGGGAATGGCGTTCCATGCGCTACGGTGTAGAGTCATGCCGGCCACATGACCACGGAAGCTTGTCCTCAGACAAAATGCCGGCTCTACAGGCTTTGAAATGGAGATGAGCACCGCCCCCTACAGTCGGTCACGACTAGACCATTCAGTCGTGGGGAAACCTTTACCTTTAAGTGTTTGGGATTGTATCCTTCATAACTATTATTCTTTTTCTCCATGTTCAGGGTACAAAGACCCATTTTCTGAAACCTGCTGGCTTTATGGCTCATGAAACTATGAGCTTAAAGTTTAATAGTACAGGTGTGCCCTATATCCAATGATTCGGTATCCACTGTTTCAGTTATTATATCCACGGATACTGGGGCTGCAATCCTATCCACACTTTCCTGGGAGTAAGCTCCACTGACTATAATGGGACTTACTTCTGAGTAGACTGGTATAGGATTGCGCCCTGGGACACCTATTTAAAAGAAAGGGGAACATTAAACAAATACCCTTTTTTTAACATTGCAGCAAAACCATTGATGTTCCCCTATCTTTAAAAAGGTGCCCCCAGTATCCACAGTTTCAAATATTCACAGGGTGTCTGTTTTACGACTTTCTAAGTGTTCTATGACTTCCACCAATAATCCTTCAATGATAATCAACATTTTTTAAAAAAAACCAATATACTGTAGTTCAGTGCATTTATTTTTTGCAATGTGTATGTATCTTTTATTTTGATTTCAGCAAATACAAGTTTGTTTTATTATCAAAGCAAAATGACCAAAGCATAAAGGAGCAAACAAGAAAATTTCCAGACTTTTGCTAGATGAGAAATCTAGGAACTTTCACCTTTGTAGGAAGCAAATATTCTCTTCTGGGTTTCCAAGCAACCAAAAAAAAAGGTCTGACAGCTACTTTGCTATACAGTGTGTCTATCCTGGCAAACCATCTTACGTGCAACTTCTTGCTTCTTAACTCTCTGCATATCTGGAATAAAGATAGGCATGTTCCACTTCTTATTTTTTTGCATGTGAAGAATGGCAAATTCTTTAACCGCTAGCGGGTTTGCCAAACACTTGTTCCATGACGGTAGCATGGCCTTATACAGAGGTCTCCAAACTGGATATCACTGCAGTGAAGAAAAGTGCCCAGCGTGAACTGCACTTCCTGTTCTGCTGGGAGCGCTTCTAAAGACCTGGGCAACAGCCCTTGGAGGTCTTTGTGGTTAGCCACATCCGGGGTCTACTGCCCCAACATGCCTCGCATGTGGAGTTCCACACAGAAGTGGCTGGCGGCAAGGACCCCTGGATATTGCAGTTGGGGTGCTCAGAAGCGTCCCCAGCAGAACGCTAAGAGCCATTGACACTGAGGAAGGATTGGGTAGTTGCTGGACCCAGCCCGCAGGTTGGAGTTTGGCAACCCCCGGCCTAATGCATGCATTCTCTCAGCAGTATTTACAGGAGCCCTCATCTTGTAATTCACCACTAGCCAGTCACCAGTGGCAAGTAATAATCCTCATTAGGAAACACCACCATATGGGTTTAAGGAAAGGTCCGATGGATCAGGCCAAGGGCCCATCTAGTCCAGCTTCCTGTATCTCACAGTGGCCCACCAGATGCCTCAGGGAGCACACAGAATGCAGACATCCTATCTTAATAATCTTAATCCTATCTTGCACCTGGCATTCCGAGGTAAATTCTGAGGTAAACACACTGGTGGCCAGCCAGGATTCTAGACAGCATTTCTCTTTGACAGCCACCAGAACCAGATGCTCCTCTTCAGACGTGTACTCATAGGAACAGCCCCACTGGATCAGGCCAAGACCCATCTAGTCCAGCTTCCTCTATCTCACAGTGGCCCAGCAGATGCCTCAGGGAGCACACAAGACAACTAGATGCCTGCATCTCGTTGCCACTCCCCTGCATCTGGCATTCTGAGCAGTGGTGTCATCTAAATGATTTAAGAACAGGTACTCACTTTTGATTGGCACGTGTCGGGACCCGCCCACCAGAAGTGACGTCATAAGCTGGAAGTGATGTCGTGGCAGGAAGGGACATGAAAAAAGCCCTTTTTGAGGCCTCAGATGATTTTAAACTGACCCAACAGTTGCAACAGTATTCCACAGCACCCCCAGAACAGGTTAAGGAGGCCTGGCATCATGTTAAAGTGACCCAACATTTCCAAAACCCCAGAGCAGCTCATTTTTCAGTGGCAAGGCAAGGCAAGGCTCCGCTTGCTGCCTGCCTGCCTGCCTGGCTCTGAGAACATGCAGGCAACTCAAACATGCAGGAAATTCAAACATTGCAGGGGGCAGAGTTGACGAGTGGGCAGGCGAATGGGCGGGGCCAGCCATAATCCTAGAAACCGGTACTCGCATACCCCCACATACCCCCTGCATGACATCACTGATTCTGAGACAGCCTATTACCCTTGCACCACCCCCAAGGAAGACACTAGACTACCATTGGGGTTTAACTTTATTAAACACAAGTGACCAATTTTTAAGTCATGAGACCTACTGAACTCACTGTCCCACCCTCGCCAGGCTGGGGTAGGCAAAAAAACTGCCATCCATGGCCAATTTGGATGACAAAAAATTTCCAGCCAGCCCTCATGAGTGACCAGCTAACCCCAGACTGGACCTACCCATCATAGCTTATAACCTGTGATGGAGTTTTCCTCCATAAATCTGTCCAATCCCCTTTTAAGGGCATCTAGGCCAGATGCCATCACCACAGTTTCCTGTAACCTTCCTCACCCATGATGTCATATGGGAATCATCCTAAAGAGATGTTTCTATATAGAAACAAACAATGATGCCTTTGATCAAACAGGTACTGAATTGCTAGGAGCAGTGGTAACTCTTGATTTAAACCTCGTTGGTGCTCAGGATCTGATAAAATGGGTAAGCCTTGTCAAGCTGCTTGGCAACAGTGGCCACAATACTCTTAAGTTCAAACATATATGTGGGTGGGAATGTCAAGCAGCTGAGCTTGTCTGGAGACCTGTGATTAATCACAATCTTCAAATCCCAGTAGGATTTGTTCCTTTTTCTGTCTCTCTTTTAATTTAAGTAGAAGTGACAGCATAAAACGCCATTATCAGGATGGAGCTGCACTATGACAAGAAAAGAGCTTAAAACACAGCCTTAAAATGCTCAAACTCCATCTAGGTTCATATCTTTCCAATGGCTATTTAAAGAAGTTAGTTTGCTGGATTGTACTTATGTTGTCTATCTGTACTCAGGTACCATTCTTAGTTTGAGGACCCTGCCAGTGCAATTGAAGTTGGTGGGCTATAGCAGCCCTGTAGAGAGACCCTCTCCAAACTTATAAGGTGCCAGGATATGTTCTTATTTTCCAAATATGCTTAAGAAATCCAGTTGTGGTAACTCTTACCAAACTAGACAACAGAAGACTTAGATTGGACCTCCTGCCTCTTTCAGCTTTAAAAACTTTCTCTCTGTGTATTTTTCCCAGTGACAATCACCCCCCTCAAAGCATCTATGTATCCCATTAGGAGAAATTTACATGCACCTGGTTTGTGTTTCCCACAGATACACTGACATGGCAATTGTATTTCTTTCTTTGTTACATCAGTGTTTCCTGAAGCAAGGAATATAAGAGGAATATAAATGGATATGCACCAACATGGATATGTGCCATCCTCCCTGGCTCCAAGAATGTTCCAAACGTGCATTACAGCGCATTTACAACACTCCAGGGCTGGTACAAGTGACTTGAGCTGGCCTAACTCCAGGCTAGGAATGCGCCCTAAGAATTTATATATACGTAGTGACCAGGTCATGATTCCATTGACTTCTGCAAACAAAATCATGCATCACAATCCTCCGGCAGATTTTGCTGTATGTCCCATAAAAAACTGCTTTGGAGATCAAAGTGTTAGCAGGACACAGTATCTCCAAACAATCATGAATACTTCAGTTATCTTATAACATCAGTATTGCGATAAGCACTGTTGGTTTTTTGGGAGTATAATGCCACTATGTTTTGGAGAGAACTGGGTGCAGAGAACATCTTAGAAAGTGTAAGTGCTCTCTCTGCCCTTTCTGTAGCCTTTTCAATTACCTGAAAACCGTCAGGATGGCTCACCTTAACCTTATTTTCACCCAGCTAAAAGCTCCCCAAATGTTCAGTCCTGTCCTCACATGATGTGTCAACGAGGCCACTTGCTATCTCCCAGGCTGTCTCCTGAATCCTTTCCAGGGATCTTTATGTAATTTCCTAGGACAGTAAATGTAAAACAGACAAAAGAATGAGGTGAGTTCTTGGGTATAACCTCTTGGCATCTGTTCAGTGCAAATGCTAAACCTACTTCAAATCATTAAACCGACTTAAGGTGTCTTAAGGACCTTTGTCACCATTCAAAGAGTCTTACGTATCCACCTTCAAGCCTTCTGGTTCATTGAGAGAAAAGTAGGATGAGACTCTCTGTTCTTCATTACTGCCCAGTAGCTGTTCCATGGCATGGTGACTCCTTGAGACAGTCAAGGGCAGCCCAGCCATGAAGCCCACCAAAACAATTGCTTTGAGTCGCGCAGTGGTTCTCAAACATTTTAGACCGGGACTCACTTTTTAGAATGGGACTCATGTTGGGATCCACCGGAAGTGATGTCATTAACTTGTAAGTGATGTCATAGCTTGAAGTGCCATCATCAAGCAGAAAGTGCTACCAGTGTGACATAATAAAATGACACTTTCTAGAATGCAAACTGCCATTCTTGGACGGAAGCAAATGCACAAACATAAAACACCTTTGACAGAAAGCAAAATTAGGACAAAATATTATATAAAAAGCACTGAACTATTTTTCAAGCACTCACTTGAAAATTCAAACTGAACGTGCACAAAAGGTATACAGCAAGAGTAAAGTCTGCAGTTTCCAACATGGCTGCTTCCACCTTTCTGAGACACACCTGGCATCAGGTTGCGACTCACCAAGTGGGTCCTGACGCACAGTTTGAATAACATTGGAGTAGTGGATTGGGGAAGATGACAAACTGGCAAAGAGTAGGCTGCACCCACCACCCATCCACTACCTGCTCCTCCTCCTCCTCCTCCTCCTCTAGTTTTCTGCCCAGCTGCTACTCTTTTCACTCCTTGAACAGTGAGCAGGAAAATGGAGGGATGGCTTACCCTGGAAGGGGAGGAAGGAAGGACATGGTGGTGATGGTGGCAGAGTGTGCATTCAAACATGTGCTTAAAAAGCATGGCAGGATGGAGAAATTGAGAGCGCAATCCTAACTTGGAGTTGTTGTTGTTCAGTCGCTAAGTCGTGTCCGACTCTTCGCGACCCCATGGACCACAGCACGCCAGGCCTCCCTGTCCTCCACTAGCTTCCGGAGTTCGCCCAATTTCATGTTCATTGCTTCGGTGACACTATCTAACCATCTCATCCTCTGCCGCCCCCTTCTCCTTTTGCCTTCAATCTTTCCCAGCATGAGGGACTTTTCTAAAGAGTCCTCTCTTCTCATGAGGTAGCCTAAGTGTTTGAGCTTCAGCTTCAGTATTTGTCCTTCCAGGGAGCAATCAGGTTTGATTTCCTGATTTGATTGACTGATTGACTGATTTGATCTCCTTGCAGTCCAGGGGACTCTCAAGAGCCAGCACAATTAGGCCCTCAGTTTGGCTGGCAACAGGGCCACTGTAAAGAGCATTTGGACCATTTTTGGAGTCAGGGAGGATGGTGCACGTCTTTGGGCTGGCCTCTCTGACTCCCAGAGTGGTCCAAACATACTTAACTTTACAGTGTCCCTTGTGCTGGCCAAACTTTGCAGGCTTAACTGTGCCGGCCTAACTCCAGGTTAGGATTGTGCTCTAAGCTGCCTCAGGCTGCAACTGAACTTTGACTAGGCTAGTGATTCACTCATTTTGGAGGAATTGCTCTTAAGGAAATATCGCATGTTCACATTTTAGGTTCAAGGAACCTTCTACAAGGAGAGCCATGCATTAATAGCCTGATCTTCCCACCTGAAAATTCACTCACTCCATTATGAAGCAGATCAAATTTTTAAGTGATAGGCACATGTGGAGATTAGAGCAGAGAAATGGTGCCTCTTGAAACCTTTTGCTGCTATGTTAGATTCTAGAGAGAGTTAATTGAAGGGAAATGAATGTGTTAAGCAAGAGATCCATAGTTGGATTTCCTGACTAACAAAAAGAAGCCTGAAAACTAGCAATATGGGAGAGCATTGGATTGGGACAACAGCAGTGGAGGTGGGGTTAAACCAGTGATGTCATGCAGGGGGAACGTGGGGGAACTCAGTTCCACTAGTTAAAATTAAGGCTGACTCCGCCCACTTCACTCTCCCTCCTCCCCCTCCCAATTCCTCTGCAAAGAGCTTTTCTTCTTGGTTGGCTGGCACTCAGAGGGTTAAAGGCAGTGATGTCATTCAGGGGGAACAGACCAGAACGGATCCTAACAGGCTCCGTGGCTGGTTCTGGGTTCCCGACAAGTGCCAATCAAAAGTGAGTTCCTGTTCCTAAATCATTTGAATGACACCACTGGGTTAAACAATTCCCGCCCCCGCATCATTTCCCCAATCAATATGCCCCACTAAAGTTAGTAGATGATGATGATTAATAATATTTATATGCTGCTTTTCAGCAAAAAAAAAAAGGTCACAAAGCTATTTTTGTAACAACAAGGAATGCAAATATGAATCCTATTCCACAGGAGCTCAGAATCTGAAATTTACAGGTGACACAAGGAAACTGGAGGAATAAGGAATAAGGGAGGAAAAAGAATGGTTGCTCTTCCAGAGGTGTATTTACCGTGTGTACCAGGGTGGCGCGAGCCATGGGTGCCGGGCAGCGGCGGGGCGCCATTGCACAGAGTCCGCAGAGGAAACCGCATGCTGTTCAGCCCTCCCGCCTTCCCTCCATAATGGAGCTATTCCGGGCGCAGGGAGGCGTGGCTGGATGATGCACGGGTGCGGGGTGATGTGCTGAGGGTACGGTTTCGTCACCCTGCCATGGGCACGCTCGGGCCTCCGTTCGTCCCTGTGCTCTCCCACTGCTGCCTGTAGCAATCTTTTCCTTCACACAGGGACAAATTGCAATTTCATATGGGTATTTTCAAATAGGGAAATGGCAGAAACTGGACTGGTTAAGTTCCCCTCCCCAGCACTGGTTTGCAAACAAACAAACAAGCAAACACCCCATAACATCTTTCCCATGTGGACGGTTTGAAATAAAGATGATGGGAGACCAGAACCCAGTTTTCCCGCATCACATCACACCTTAGTTCTTAACAAGCTCACAGTGCAATCCTAAACTGCGCTGGAACAACAAGGCTGGTGGGCCTGCACTGTAGCCAGCACAGTTTTTGAGCAGTCAGGAGTCCCCCTGGAGCAAGCGCATGTTCGTCCACCAGCTGCTCAGTTCCTCCCCACCCTCCCCCTGCCCAGAACCGCTCTTGCATCAGTTGAGTTTAGCTGGAACATGGCGCAACGTGACCTTGGGCCGGCACCTTTGGGCTGACACTACTTCTAGTGTTGGGCCAATGGCACCAGTGCAGATGATTGGCACCTCCACGTTGGCACTGGTACTGTTGGGCCAATGCAAGTGGCTGGCGTCAGCCCAAGGCCGCCCTCAGGATTCCATCCTCAGTGATTGCCTCCTGTCCTCAATGGTTTTTCTTAGTCACCCATTATCTGGCTGGCTGGGGTGAGGTGTCTGGTGTTTAGGACAAAAGGGGTGTTCCACTGGTGCTCAACCGTTCTTCTCCCATCTCCCTACAGCCAGCCCTAGATCAAGTGGTCCAGGTAAGGAGTATTTTCAGTGCTCCCTCTCTTTGTTCACTTCTCCCCACCCACTTGGTATTTCTGAGGCACTCTATGTCCCAGTTCCGTTTTAAATGAAGAAGAGCAGTGCTTGATGGGAGTAAGGAGGCGGTTATTGAAATGTAGTATCCAGATCTAAATGGTACCACTCTATCCTGCTTTAGTCATGTCCCATCTGGAATATCGTGTCCATTTCTGGATGCCACAGTTTAAGATGAAGGTTGGCAAACTGGAGCAGGTCCAGAGGAATGTGGCCATCTTGGGTGCCATTTAGGGAAACGGTGGGGTAAAAAATACATACATACATTGTAGGGGATTGGAGACCATATTCTATGAGGATTAGTTGAAGGAGTTGGGCATGTTTGGAGAAGAGCTGGCTAAGAGGTGACATATCTGAGGGGTTGTTGTGTGGAACACAGAGTGGATTTGTTTTTAGTTTCTCCAAAGGGTTGCACCAGGATTAAATGGATGCATTATTACAGCATTATTAACTTACTAACTAGTTCAGTGGTTCCCAAACTGTGGGTCGTGAGCCAATTTCAGGTGGGTCGCAAAGCAGCTAGGGCAGCCATGTTGAAAATATGGGAAGATGGGATGCTGGAAACAGGGAGGGCAGTATGGTTGTTTTGCTTGTGGCAAGGTTGTAAATAGCCTTTTTTTTCTTTCTGATTCACTTTCCTATTGGAAAATGACTGATAAATCACCCAATTTATTGCTGCATTTTCAAGAAAGCAGCAAGCTCTGGTGTCTCAATGACAGCACTTCCAGTCATGACATCACATCCTGGACAGATTATCATTCTAAGAAGTGGGCCCCAGGGCTACTGAACTATTTATGACTATTTAACTAATGACTATTAGTCATTATAACCACTAATAACTATTTAACTCATTTGATCAAACATTTGCTATTAGGGGGAACATCCTGCTGTACGATCTGTTCCACAATGAAAAAGTCGCCTTGGAAGGTGGCAGGCTGAGAATCTCCATCTTTGGAGGTCTTTTAGCAGATGGCTTTCCAGCCTCTATCAGGGATGTTGCAGCTGTGGACAGCCTGCGTTCTTAGGGGGTTGGGCTCGATGCTCTTGCAGGTCTCTTCAAGCTCCATGAGAAAGTACATTCATGCAAGACAGGAACTCCATGAGTGCATCAGATAATACATAGGACTGTTGTCTTGCTGTTGTCTTGTCATGGTAGGCGTCACATTATTGCAAAATCGATACCAGAGTTGAATCATTGTCTTCTTGGGTAGCACCACTTGGGCTGTATTAGAATCACTGCTAAACTGAAGAGGAAATCCCCAAAATAATACTTCATGATTAAGAGCATGCAATATAGGATTTCAGTGTTGGCAAATCCTTTTTTTCAAATCAACTTGTGGCATTAATCCTCTAATGGCATTATTCCCTTAGAATATATGCTGGATTAAGGAGTCATGATGAGGCAAAGTACAGAAATCCACACTAATCTTTCGATGGAGGATGCTGCGTGGGATGCAGCTAACAAGGTTGTCCCCATAAAGCATCGGTCCCTCTTCAGCCCACCTACTCCTACTGCCCTATTATCAAGCGATAGCAACAAAGAAATAGGAACAATGTTTGTAGCAGTGCACAGAAAGGAGTCTTAAACAGTGTTGAGAATTCATCTCCCTACCCAACAGCCATTAGTTATCTAATCGTTTCAGCTGTAAAGGCCCTTTATTTCTCAGTTGTGCAAGTGGAAGCCAGATTTTCTGCAAATCACTCTAGAAAGCACCAGAGAGCAGTGGCATAGCTAAGGGAGTGCAGGGAGTGCAATTGCACCAGGCTACAAGCTTTAGGGGGGCAACAAACTGAATCTGACACCAGTGGCCAAAATTGTGAACAGGTTGGTAATTATGAATAATACCTTCACGTTGTATATCATTTGGAAGGTATTTTAATGCAGAATGCAATGCAGCAAACCAGAGTGTAATAGCTTCATTCTATCAAACGTTATGGCAAAAACACACAAATACTACTGTGGTTTGTTAAAATCGCAGTTTTTTAGGAATAATATGTCATGTATTGTATCATTTGATGTGGAATGATGTGGATTTCATGCAGAATGCAATGAAACAAAGAGGAGTGCAATAGCTTCATTCTATCAAAAGTTATGGCAAAAAAAAAACAACCCCAGGAAAACAAAACTACAACTGTGACCTCACTTCCTGTTATTTTATAACTTCCGGGGCAACATTTTGTCCTCTGCACTGGGCTACACTTCCATTAGCTACGCCAGTGCCAGAAAGTTATCAAATTTTACAAGCTCAATGTCTGAATAAAACATGCTATTGCAGCGGTATCCAAACTTGAGACTGCTATGCACTGAAAGCGTGGTCCCCAACACAAACGGAGCTTACTAATGTGCCAGGGAGCACCTCTTCCTTGTGGGTGATCACCCCCAAACACGGTGCCAGCCAGCCGCATCTGCATCAGCCGCATCTGCCCGAAAATCTGGGCGCAAAGCCTGCTGGAGCACCACAACGCAGAAGCTGCTTGCAGGTGCCATGTTGGGGATGGTGGTGATCACACGCAAAGAAGAGGTGCTTCCCGGTGGAATACTAAGCTCCGTTCACATGGGAAGGCTTCCAGCAGGCACTGGATCCAGCCCTTAGACCATAGTTTGGAAGTGCCTGTGCTGTTGGAAGGCAAATTTCCTGAACGTTATTGAAAAGAGCAATAGTCCCCTTCTGACTATTTTTGCTTGCTAAAATTCATGCACCCATAAACCAGACATACCCCAATACTGTGTTACTACTTGAGCTGCTGTTGTGAAAGTAGAAGCAAGAACTGTGTTAAAATGGTACAGTGAGAGGCCACCATGCTTCCTTAGGTTTACATTTACTACTACATCCCAGGGACCTGGAAGCATTGTAAGAAAATACATACTGTACACACATATTCTGTGGGGTGTGGTGACACTGTGGGTTAAACTGCTGCTGCTGAGCTTGCTGACCGGAAGGTTGGCAGTTCAAGACCACATGATGGAGTGAGCTCCCGTCACTTGTCCCAGCTCCTGCCAAACTAGCAGTTTGAAAGCACGTAAAAATGCGAGTATATCAATAGGTATCACTTCAGTGGGAAGGTAACGGCATTCTGTGCGCCTTGGCGTATAGTCATGCTGGCCACATGTCCCCGTACCGGACAAACGCCGGCTCTTTGGCTTAGAAACAGAGATGAGCGCCGCCCCCTACAGTCGGTCACGATTAGACCATTCGGTCGTGGGGAAACCTTTACCTTTTTTACACATGTATTAACTAGGTTTGGCGGGAGAATATGCAGTCCTCTCATATATTCCTGTGTTGGGCAGGAGGGTGAGCTTGCCTTGGGGTTTTGCAGGCCAAATACAGTCACCTACCTGCCATATTCATGTGTGTTTATTAAGTTGGTTGCCATACCATAACTGTGTACATCACTGAGATAAGCCTTTGTTGTCCTTGCTGATCACACCCTTTGTAAATTTGCAGAATGGTATATTTGCACACTGTCAGCTGTCTTTCAGTCCGTGTGCTATGCACTCTCTCTTACATCAATTTATCTTAGTCATTCTGCTGTGAAATATCTCTAATAATTTTGCTGTGGTTTTTTGTGAGTCACTTGGCTTTATACCGCTTGCTATCATTGAAGTCCTGTTCAGTAGTGAGTGCCCAAATGAGGTTATTGACAAATTTTGTCTGAATCGCCGCTCAGTAATTCTTACTTTTCACTCATGATCAAACACAATGGTGCATTTGTTGCAGTACTGGATATTCAGGAGCCTGCATGTTTCAGTAACTGAGAGCACAATCCTAACCTGGAGTTAGGCTGGCACAGTTAGGCCAGCAAAATGTGGCTGGCACAAGGGCCACCATAAAGCACGTTTGGACCCCTCTCGGAGTCAGGGAGGATGGTGCACATCTGTTGCTGGCCTCTCCAAGTGTGGTCCAAACAAACTTTACAGTGTCCCTTGTGCCAGCCAAACTTTGCTGGTCTAATTGTGCCAGCCTAACTCCAGGTTAGGATGGCGCCCTCAGTCGCATTCTGCATCTGCAAAATGAGAATAATGATGTCTGCTTTACCAAGTCTTTGTGAATGCAAAGATTGCAAATACCATTGTCAATTGTTTAAAAGCTATATAAACGTAGAGCAGGATTGCTCTCAGAAATCCAAGATCATGCCCCTACAGATTCTTAAAAAACTGGTAAAGATTCTTAAAAAAAAATTCAACAACTGTAAAGGATTTGGACTAAATGAGCTGTATTTCGATCATTTTTAAGGTAATAGATTATAAATTGACCAATTTTTAGCTGTTACCTATTGTGAAACTTATTTACCATTTTGCTAATTCCCATGAGTGAGTCTATGGAGCTTAGTATCTTTAGAGATAATAGTAATAATAAGAATAAGAATAAGAATAAGAATAAGAATAAGAATAAGAATAAGAATAAGAATAATAATTCTATATCACATTTAAACAAAAAGCTGTTTACATCGTAAAATAAATTAATAAACGGTTACCTGTCCCAAAAGGGCTCACAATCTCAAAAAGATGCAGAAAAGACACCAGCAACAGCCACTAGAAAATAGGCCATGCTGGGTTGAAGAAGGATTATTACTCTTCCCCTGCTAAATATTTGAGGACACCACTTTAAAAGGTTCCCACTCTGCCCAGTTAACAGGGACAAATAAATACCACTGTTTGTCTGAAATGCAGATACTTACTTCGTATTTTTACAGTATAGGAACTGAATTGGTTAAAATAAAAATAAAGAGAGGCCCAGGCAGATTTGGCACCCCACTCCCCCTCCCCATCAGATTTGATTTCATTATGAGTCACACCTAACCAGTGTTGACTAATGCAGTCCTGCTGGACAAACCCTGCAATGGCTTATGTTGTTGACAATCACGCCCAGATACAACATATTTTCAGACGAGAACACAGTAATATTACTCCGTAAGACCATTCCCAAAGACATACGCTTGTCATTTGATCTCTCAGTCTTCTCCAGCTCCTGCAGTTTACTCTGAAAAGAGATGAGGGAAAGGGCCGAGAACATAATGAACTTTTTCTTCTTGTAGTCTTGTAACTTGAGCTATAAATCGACAGAACTCTCCAAAGAAAAAACAGCGCAAGCAATCTGTCACATGCCAGAGGCTTTGGTATCAAAGTCTATACAATTACTTCCTCCTTTGCTTTGGAATTCTGCTCCTAAACACAGAACACCAACAAGACTGTGTGAATGAATTGTTCAAGAAGACGGAGGAATGACATGATTTACCAAGTCTTCGGTGAGATCTTGGCAAATAGAAGATTGATCAGAGAATACCTTTCACTGGACCAATGTTTCTCTGGGTGTTCCTAAAATATTTCTGAATTCTGTGCAGCTCTTCAGAAGATTGCAAATCCCATACCTTTGCACCAAGCCAAGTATTTTTCATAGAAAGCTGGCTAAATGTTTGTGACAAGAGAAAATCCTGGAGGAGAAGAAATAAAACAAACTGAAATGCTTAGAATTGACTGAAGAGCATGCCTAGACTATCCAGATTCAAAGCCAATTTGTTTCAAAAGCCATGAAAATATTCTGAAAGATACAAATACTTCACAGTTGCAAAAATGAATGGCAAAGGTATGTTGTTGTTTAAATCCCTTGGCACTGTTTCTTGTGTTTATGTATACTGGGTTATTTTAAAATAAATTTAGTTGTGAAATTAATGGGATTTAATTTGGGGCACAAACTTAACTTGGAGTTAGGCTGACACAAGTCTCTTGTGCTGGCCCAAGAGTGTCGTAATTGCATCGTGAAATGCGTTTGCAATAGTCTCACAGTCAGGGAGGCCAGCACACAGACATGTGCTATCTTCCCTGACTCCAAGAGTGGTCCAAGCCCACTTTACAATGCATTTGCAACCCTCCTGGTCTGGCACTCCAGGTTAAGATTGTGCCCTTAGTAGCAACAGAAGTCTCATGGAGTTCAGGAATTTAGCCATGACTAACTTTCTTTGGAAACAACCCTTTGCAATTAGACTTTTAATATTCTTGAATTAATTGAGGGAGTAACGCTTAAAATCAGGTAAAATCAATAGTATTTAGTATGGAAAAAACTGAAAACCACTGGAAGCCTTTTTCATACTAGAATAGCACAGAGATAGACATGTATGGGCTGTTAGGAGTGGAACTGCAATGGGGGCAAAATCTTAAATCCCTTAACCCTAGTGCAGTTCCGTCTGATTTTGGGTGCCCCAGTCCTAATTTTTTATCTTTTTAAATATCTTTTAAAAAAGTCACCCAGGCTAGTGAGGTTTGACAGGCACCTGCTGGAAATGCTCTAGGAGGATTTCCTGCTACAGGCAGGGGGTTGGACTAGATGACCTTGTAGGTCTCTTCCAACTCTATGATTCTATGGTGCACATATTAAAAGTATCATGTGCTTTATCCCTAAGAGAGATGTGGTAAACATATACAGGTTGATGATCCCTTATCTGGACATCTAAAATCCAGACTCTTCTGAAATCCAGACATCTTTATCCAAGACTTTTTTTTTAACAGTTTATAGAAAGAAGATCTTGTGCTCACTCTCATGTACAGGCTGTAAGTTCTATTCTCTGCTCTGTGGTGTGGGTCATTATTGAAAAATGTCACAGAGGCCAGCAGACACCCAAATGGGTAACAGTGAAGAGAGCAAGAGGAAACATTTCTCATCTAAAATCCAGACAAATTTGAAATCTAGGCACTTTCCCTTCCCATGCAGTCTGCATAAGGGATACACAACCTGTATTGTGTTAGGAACTGCAGTAATTCTTACCCCTCTTCCTCTACTACAGGCAGTTTGTCTCCCCCACTCTTTTAAAGCTACACTCTTTTAAATGCTTGTTTATACAAGCATTCATCACCATATTTAAAACAAACGACACATGCAAACGCATTGGTGATGTTATGGATGCTAGCCACTTTATTCTATGATTGAATTGAGTATATATGAACATTTTCTCAGCTTGCACATTATTTGCTCTACTGATGAGCAAGGTAGGCTCATGGACAAAAGCTGTTTGAAACACAATTTCTGCCTCCATCTATATTCTGAATGACCCAGAGCGGAGAACCCCAAGAAGCTCTGAAGATGGCATCTTTCAGAGATCTCTCTTCAACCTGTTCACAAGTCAGACCCAGAAGAAGAAATCCTTTGCAGAGAAGGAGAAACGTCAACATTCATCAAGGAGCACAATCTTTTGCAAAGGCTCAGACCTTGAGGAATCCAAAGATGAAAGCAGAAAGGAAAATGGAAGACCCAAAATAAGTAATTCTGGAACAGAACCTTGCATGGTGGAGCAAGTTCCCCCTGTAGCAGGTAACAATGATGGGCATCTGCATTTGAAAAGCGAGTGTACACGCAGAAAGCTTGTGTCCCGCAGGATAGTTATCTCATGCTGCAGATAGTTGTCTGAGGATGAAGACAGAAGTAATTCGTAAACAGTATTCGCAGTAGGTTCTTCTCCCAGTCTTATCCCAGCTTCATAATTGATCTTACATGCATGCATATCTGTAGGAGCACAATCCTAACCTGGAGTTAGGCTAGTACAGTTAGGCTAATGAAGTTTGGCCAGCACAAGGGCCAGCGTAAAGTACATTTGGACCACTCTCGGAGTCAGGGAGGAGGGCACACATCCATGTGCTGGCCTCTCTGATTCCAAAAGTGGTCCAAACATACTTTACTGTGTACCTTGTGTCGGATAAACGTCTCTGGCCTAACTGTGCCGACCTAACTCCAGGGTGGGATTGCGCTCTAAGTCAAACACTGATACAGTCATCAATCTTACCCCATTTCCTCTACTATACTCTTCCTCTCCCCCACTCTTTTAAAGCTGCATATAAATGCTTATATAATTGTTCATCACCACATTTAAAACAAACAACACATGCAAACGCATTGGTGATGTTACGGATGCTAGCCGGCGGTGTGCATCGCCAACTTCTACGGCATTCTTGCAGAACTGATATTTCAGAAGCTTCCCAGATAGAGAAAAATGCTGAATGAGATGAAGATGCTTCCAAGCCAGCAACATTATATCTGTCTTCATTCTGAGATCAAGTAGGAGGCTGGCAAGGTGAAACAGATAGCCATTTTCAACCACTGTGCCATGGCACATTGGTGAAGAATGGTCTTCAGGTGTTCTGTGAGAATCTGGGAAAGGGTCATTTATTAATATGGCCATTGGTGAGCTCCCCATCAGCAGCAGGGTGTGCCTTGTCAATTGTCAAAAAGCTGATGGTGTGCCTTGACAATTTTAGCAACTTGCCAGTGTGCTGGGAGATGAAAGAGGTTGAAGATCTGAGATAGAGTACTGGGCTTGTCTGTAGCAGAAAACACAGATTCAAACTCCAATGCAGCTGTGAAGCTCACTGGTTTGCCTTGGATACATCACTATCCCTTAGCCTAAATTTGCAATCTATGGGACTAATGGATTTGCAATGCATGGGACTAAGCTTCACTGAACAGTAGGACTTATTTCTCAGTAAACAGGAGTGAGCTGCACACCACTCACATCATTGCAAAGCATGCTGAAAAGTATAGGACTGCAAGACGGCTGATACTCATACAAAAGGCCTTTTGTATGACATCTCTAGACAGTGCTGTACCAGCAGGTAGCTTCTAGCAAATCTCTTGACAATTTAGCCAGATATTGAACCACAGTAGAAATCAGGGTTTGCTACTTTTTCAAAGAGGAAAACAGTTTAGGAGAGCCTAGGCAACAGTTGCAAAATGTTAAAAATGCCTTTGATTTTGTAATTGCAGTCTTTCTAGTTAAGCTTGCCTATGTAATCAGATTTTTGCTCGGCTTCCAGACTGGGCAATGTTATCTGTCAGTCCAGGTATGTCCAGGTATGTCGATCCATTCTCGATAGCATTTTATAGCACTGCTATCTTAAGGAGAGAAAGGAGGGGGCTGTTACCTGCCAATGATATACAAGGCTGTTGTAGCCAGACTTTGTACTTTAAGGCAGTGGTTCCCTTAAACCTTTTAGCTCCGGGACCCACTTTTCGGAATGACCATCTGTCCGGGACCCACAGGAAGTGATGTCATGGCTGGAAGTCCCATCATTGTGACGCCAGAGCCTGCTGCTTCCTGAGAATGCAGCAATAAGTTGGATTATGTCTCAGTCATTTTCCAACAGCAAAGTGAATTAAAAAGAAAAACGTCTATTTACAACCTTGACACAAGCAAAACAACCACACAGCCACCCCCCTTTCCAGCATCCCATCTTCCCATATTTTCAGCATGGCTGCCATAGATGCTTCATGACCCACCTGAAATTGGCCCACTGGTGGGTCCAAGCCCAAAGTTTGGGAATCACTGCTCTAAGGGACTCTTGCACATCTTGCTATATCCACCTTCTTTTAGGCAGGGGGTCTCCTGCAGGGCCAGGGACCCGATTCGTTTGGCATTTGTTTCATCAAAAATTGAGTACGGTACACATTGAATACCAGCCAAATTACTACATTCCCATTATTTTGGATTTGCAGATAATTTGTTTCCTTTTATTTCCAAAGCAGACTCAGCATTGTGTTCTTGGAGGGTTAAGAAGTTCCTGGAAAAATGGGGCAAGCACCCCAATGACAAAGTTCTGGACTTGAATAATTGTGGATTAAATGCAACCGACATAATGGAACTCAGTAAGTGCGGTACACTTTTTGCTCTAATGAAAGCTCACTCAACATACTTTTTTTCCTAGCAAGAACAATAAGTCTTTAATGATCTCTTCTCACTTACACAGAGCTCTTTTACACTGGTAGAGTTTGTGGAAGCATTACAGGCATTGCTGTTGGACCGGTTCCTTTCCTTCTTCCAGTCCCATCTCTTTTGCTTGTAATTTGCTGTATCCTGTTACTGAAGAAGCTTTGGGCCAAATCCTATCCAATTTTCCAGTGCTGGTGCAGAGATGTCAAAAGCAATAGCACCAGGCATGTTTTTATACTTTTCAAAGTATTGAGAAATATGGGCATTTATTCTGCACACACATACTGCATTCACCATGTCAGCAGTGATCTAGCTGTTTCTCTGCTTCTTCCTCTAGTTGCCGTGATACCTTTGCTGCCCCACCTGGAGGAGATCAATCTCGCCTGGAATGATGTCATTGGAGGGGCTCTAGAACCTCTTGCTCTTCAGTTCAAACATATGCAAGAGCTAAAAGTTCTTCGCTTGAACAACTGCAGACTCTCAGCCAAGGATGTCATATTTTTAGGTATCGTGCAGTAGTTGCATGGTCTATAACTGGTTCTTTTAGTCGATCATTTCACTAGAAAGGCCAATGCATTCAATCTGAATTTAAGGAGGCTCTCCTTGCAGATCCAGGTCCAAAATGGAACAAGATTTAGTCCATTGAGGTTGTTGAGGTCTGCTGCAGTGTCCATGCTATCATTAGAAGCCTTCTCACCATGCTTCTGCTCAGGGTTGAGCTAGGACTTCCTGGTACCATGAAGCCAAATGCTGTCTTCTTACCTAGTGATTTGCCAGCTTCTGCTCCTCCAGCCTTTAGCCCACCACCAGCCTCCTCTCCTCTGCCCTTCGGCTCTTTCCCCGTCTGGTTTTTCAAACCAGGTTGTGGGAAGATCAGAGGAGTCAAGGAGGCAGACAAAAGTGGCTTCATTTGGCTTCATGGATGGGCTGGTCCTGCTTCCACTTTGTGTGTGTGTGTGGGGGGGGTGTTGCCAGGTGGGCTCCATGCACAGTGATGAAGGCTGCAAGTGTGTCTGAAATCTTGGATACCTGCTGTGATGCTTGTAGGGAAGGTGGGAATGTTAGGAACACATCAGATCCTGGGATCCAGTCTGAATTGGCATATGTGGGGTAGACAGTGGCGTCTCTACAGGGAGGGCAGAGCTCTAAGTTTTGCAAGGAGCCTTACCCTATTATATCATGTAAATCCCTCCTCTCCCTTTCTGCTGTAGCCAGTAAGCAATGCCAAGATGTTGCTTTTCCCTGTGAGGATTGGCTAAAACAGTGCAGGAAAGGAGTGATTTCCACTGCAAGGTAAGGCTTCTTGCAGAACTTAGAGCTCTGCCCTCCCTGTAGAGATGCCTCTGGGGGTAGATAAGGTTATCCAGGTTATTTGTTCAGACAGTACCCCAGATATTTTTCCTGAGCTGATGGAGGAAAGCTCCAGAGATCCTGCAATTTAGTGTTCTCACATTCGCCTGCCAAAATTGGTGTGGGTGCAGTTTTGGTTAAAACACAGATGCCGCATTCATAGTTCTAGAGCAGGGCCTGAAAAAGAGTTAATTGACTATTTACTCATAAAATTGTCTCTGGCCACAATGTCTCTGACATGAGAAGGAACTGCCCTTGTTAGTTATTAAACCACAGATGCGTTTGTTTTAGGGAAGGACGAGCGCCTGCAATAGTAGCTTCTGTACCCAGGGTAATTGCATTGCAAAGTTCAGAGAGTGTCTTGAGTTGCAAATACACTGCTGAGCTTTGAAGCTTCCGAAAAAATATTCTCTGTGAAATGTGCTAAAATCATTAGAGAAAGAAGGCATGATGTAAAAAGAGGCATGCCAAGGAAGTTTATTTCTCTTATCTACCCCTGTGTATGCTAATTTGTGACTGCATACTTGGAGATGACATCATTCTTGCTGTATTCAGGACTAGATGTAGTCTATGGTTCCCCAATCTCATCATACAGGCTGATAGGTTGGAATGTCAGAGCCATTCTTAGATGCAGGTGGTTAGGCAGACTTCTGCAATAGCACAGTTTCCGGGACTAGAAGCTACAAATGAAACTTGATGTTCTTATAGTTGAGAATCTCTGCTAGTTTTCAGAAGTCAGGTAAGTAACGAGAGCAGGTGAATGTTGGCTTTTCAGCCTGATATTTTCAGAGGCGTGTTTGACCCCACATCTCTTTCACCCTATATTTTAGGGTGAAATGAAATTCTATTATGCACTTAATGCTAGTGAATATGGAACCAATAATGTAGTTACTCCAGAGTAATATAACTCTGGTGTAACTAAAGCACTTATTCCAGATTTTTTGTTGCAGGAGAAGCACTTGAAGTAATTCCTTGCCTTGAAACACTGGATTTATCATGGAACAATATTGGTGGGAATCTTCCTCTTCTAACCCCTAAAATCCCTAAAGGTTATAATCTCAAAACACTCAAGGTGACAGATTGCAATCTAGTGCGTGAAGATGGTGAGTCTCTAGGTAAGAGCGCATAGCACATGGGTGCTACTTCTTTTGAATGCTTAGTTGTCTGTGTAAGACATACATGATTAAACTGGGGGGGGCAGCGATTATGTGGCCTGGGTCATCTTGAACATGTGCTTTGTTGTTGTTGTTGTTCAGTCGCTAAGTCATGTCCGACTCTTTGCGACCCCATGGACCACAGCACGCCAGGACTCCCTGTCCTCCACTAGCTTCCGGAGTTCGCCCAATTTCATGTTCATCGCTTCGGTGACACTATCTAACCATCTTATCCTCTGCCGCCCCCTCCTCCTTTTGCCTTCAATCCAGCATGAGGGTCTTTTCTAAATAGTCATCTCTTCTCATGAAGTGGCCAAAGTATTGGAGCTTCAGCTTCAGGATTTGTCCTTCCAGGGATCAATCAGGCTTGACTTCCTGTAGGATTGACCGATTGGATCTCCTTGCAGTCCAGGGGACTCTCAAGAGTCTTCTCCAACACCATAATTCAAAAGCATCTATTCTTCGGCTTACACGTGCTTACAAATGCATAACCACTTTCTTCTGAGCTACGTACACAAATAGGCAGCAGTTTTGAGAGCTATTTTGAATGGAGGCGCCACCAAAAATGTTGGGGGCTAAAAGGAAAGTTGGAAGATGGCAAGCAGTAACTACACTTTGTGATTATTAACCAAGGACTCATGAGAGTTTAAGTTCAGCAGGTTGATAAAAATGCTGCTTGGCCCAATGTTTCTTACATCTTCTAGCTCCTTTCCTGCCAACAGTCCACAGGCCATCCTATACTAAGACCCCGTGTGAAGTGTTTGCCATTTAGCCTGGTGGGTCTTCCTTGGCTGAAACTGGACTGTTTTTGCGCATTCTAACTGCTGACTCATAAATAGGTGACAACTAATTTTTAGCCTCTAGATATTTTTTTATTTTGAAGAATTTATATCCCGCCTTTCCCATGCTGAAACAAATACCCAAGGCAGGCAAGTCTAAACCAACATTTTTCTCCTCTGGCTGCGTGTCATTGAGCTTCAGCAGGCAATCGTAAGTCAAGCCTGGACAGGTCCTCAAGGTCATACTCTGTTTTTTTGCCAGCTGACCTTTTCACACATTCCCACATTGGCTAATCAGCTCCACAGCGACTCCATTCTGCCACAACAGGTACTGTCACAGCCTGGCATTCCATCTCCCATCCAAAAACAAGACCATAGATTCTCCTGCTTAGATTCAAACACTACCAACAGTTCAACCATCAGTCCACACTGATACGTCGTAACCAACAAAATATCTGCTTTCTTTTTAGCTCAACTTCTAAATAAGCTCCACAGCCTTGAGGTATTAGATCTCTCTATTAACAAAAACATAGGCTGTAGTCTGAAGAGTATCGCTCAAGAACTAAAGTACGTCTCAAATCTGAAAGTAATAAATTTGCACATGTGTGGATTAAAGCAAGATGGATTTCAGAGTTTAGGTAAGTGCGGGTCTTGATTTGTAAGCTGTGGACTTTAAACTGAAATCCGTAAAATTTAAATTGTATATCTGGAAACAAAACATTGGACACATCTGAAGTGTTCAGAATTCAAAGTTAACTTTGCATTGTGCACATTTTCAAGGTTAATGTTTAGAATGTGACTGAAAAGCCTAATTTTAAATGTTAAGAGCATCAATATTAAGTATGAACTTTCTGAATTCAGTACTTTTGTGGGTATTTTTTTTACTTAACCCATCAGCATCTATAATTGGGAATTCTGAAAAAATAAATAAATTAGAAAAATATGAAATAGAATGTATTGCAAGTCAGTTCAAGTTCAGAAAATTTGCCTAAGGATATTTATCCAAGTGTTCATTGACTTTACTCACAGATCAGCTCTTTGGAAATAAAAATTGGAAGACAAAAATGTTTGAAACACTAATTTGAATTCTGAAATTTTGTCAAATTTGTTTTTGCTCTGCACGGAAATAGGAATGGCAGCCAGAAGCCAACAAAGGGAGGTCTAAGAGCATATGGCCTTGATGCGTTTGAACAACTTGTTTGTTTTTGCCTATTCAATTGCAGACGGTGCTTTTCAGCACTTACTGGAACTGAGAACTTTAAATGTGTCTTGCAATAAAGAGATTGGAGGAGGTTTTAAGAACTCGGCAGCCCATCTGGCAAGCCTAAGTAACCTTGAAGTTCTGGATCTTCACCAGTGCTGTATTACAGAAGAAGACATGGCAGTCTTAAGTAAGATATAAGTTCCAGCTGGAAAGAAATAGGTTAAATAGCATGCAAGTTAAAGTGCAATCCTAACCTGGAGTTACGCTGGCCCAGTTAGGCCAGCAAAGTTTGACAGGCACAAGGGACACCGTAAAGTATATTTGGACCACTCTCAGAGTGAGAGAGGCCAGAACACAGATGTACGCTATCCTCCCTGACTCCAAGAGTGGTCCAAATGTGCTTTACGGTGGCCCGTGTGCCGGCCAAACTTTGCTGGCCTAACTCCAGGTTAGGATTGTTCCCTTAGTTTGTGCCCAGACTAGCCCCGTGTTATCTGAAAGCAGCTCTGCATGTTACATAGCTCCTCTCTAGACTTGTTACCTACGATCCTTTTACAAGAAATAACACAAGGTTATTTGCATCTAAGGGCCAAATCCTATCCAACTTTCCAGCACTGATGCAGCCATGCCAATGAGGTATTGAGGTCCACTGTTGTCTGCAGTGGTAGGGCAGTCATGGAGGCCTCCTCAAAGTAGGGGAACATTTGTTTGCTTACCTTGAGGCAGCATTCAGGCTGCAACAGCACTGGAACCTTGGATAGGATTGGGCCCTAAGACTCGTGGATGGCTCAAGACCTTCCCAGGGCTAAACTAGCCATGAGGCTGACCACAGCATTTGCTTTAAATTGCAAGCTGCGGGTGGAGCAAACTGAGAGGTGACCCAACTCCCACACCTATCCACCACCCCCTTCAGGCCTGCCACCCTCCAACAGTGTTAATCCTCCTCCCACTTGCTCTGAATGCATGATTGCAGAGACCCATAGCAGGTAGGGAGGCTTGCACAGAGGTATGAGGATTTAAATTCCCATCCACTGCCACCCCCACCCCACTGAATAAAGCATGCCCGTTTTTGGCATGGCTGCCCCAGTCAACAGATAGAATTGGGTTCATCCTATTGATATACGCTGCAATCCTATATGTACTTTCCTGGGAGTAACATCCGTTGAGCACAGTGGGACTTCTGAGAACTGTATACAGGCATGGGACTGTAATGTAAGATTTCTTTAAACCTCTGTAGTTTTTAACATATTTAATCGTGCCTCCATTTTTTGTATTCAAATAATTTAGGAATTTTTGTCTAGAATGGATGGAAAAGGCATACTGAAATACCGTTATGCACTAAATAAAAATTGATGACTTGCTGTGTTCATTTTTCTTACAATGCTTCCGTATTACCTTTTCTTTTTTTTTCCTAGCCCAAATAATTCCTCTGTTGTCAAGCCTTCAGGAGCTGAATTTATCATCAAATAAAAGTGTTGGGGTGTCGTCTGACCATCTTCTTAGCAGGCTCCGATTTTTACCAAAACTGAAATCTTTGCACCTTAGCAGTTGCTTGTTACAGCAAGATTCCTTTGCATCTTTGGGTAAGACTTTTCCTTGAAATTATTCTTTCTTTGATTATCAATGCCTTCCTAATGTGCATATCCAACATATAAATTTGGCGTGAATGTCAAATTCATGCATATAGCTATTGGAGCAACAGATTTCCATTATCTTGGTGAAAGTATATTAAAACATCATCTACTTTTAATTTCGCCTTGATATCATCAAACCCTATCAATGCGTCACCTTTCTAGAATACAGTGCAGGTATATTCTACAGTATAGGTCATGGAGGCCTCCTCAAAGTAGGGGGACATTTGTTTGCGTACCTTGGGGCTGCATTGAGGCTGCATCAGCACTGGAACCTTGGACAGGATTGGACCCTAAGACCCATGGATGGTCCAAGACCTTCCCAGGGCTAAACTAGCCATGAGGCTGACCACAGCGTTTGTTTTAAATTGCAAGCAGGGAGGGGTAGCAAACAGAGCCACAACTCCCCAGTATCCCCCCCATCCGCAGGGGAAACATTCCTGCTGTTAGCATAGATACCTGAGCCCAGATAATAGCTAAAAGGTAAAGGTAAAGGTTTCCCCATGACCGAATGGTCTCGTGACCGACTGTAGGGGGCGGTGCTCATCTCCATTTCAAAGCCTGTAGAGCCGGCGTTTTGTCCGAGGACAAGCTTCCGTGGTCATGTGGCCGGCATGACTCTACGCCGTAGCGCACAGAACGCTGTTCCCTTCCCACCGTACCTATTTATCTACTTGCATTTAGGTGCTTTCGAACTGCTAGGTTGGCAGGAGCTGGGACAAGCGACAGGAGCTCACTCCGTCGCACAGTCTTGAACTCGCAACCTTCCAGTCGGAAAGCCCAGCAGCAGCGGTTTAACCTGCTGCGCCACCACGTCCCCATAGATAGTAGCTAACCCTACTCAAATGTTGAGCACTCTACTCCACGTTGCACTCATGACTCAGGAGTGAGAGCAAAATCTTCTCCCTACCCTACTTTACCCCAGCTTTTGAGAGTCAAGCCTGCCCCTACATGCACAGCTCCATCCTTGTTTGATTCTTGGCCGCACTACAGGGGACAGAATGCTGGCAATTGGTTGCGATGTAGGCACAGAAGATATACAGTTGGATGCATTAAATTATGTCTCTGGGGATTGGGCATAGTTATTTTGGTAAGCACAAGATGCTGCTGTTAATCTTTTCAGCCGAGGCTGCCTCTCACCTTCCTGAACTGGAGATATTAGACCTTTCTTGGAATAAATGCGTTGGCGGGAACCTAAAGCTGATTTTGAAAGCGCTAAACCTTGGAGCTGAGATCCAAGTGTTAAGACTGAGCAGCTGCAGCTTGGCGGATGAGGATCTGGCTTGCCTCGGTTAGTAATAAACCGCATTTCCTTACTGTTGCTCCTTGTTTTTAGATCACAGTCCTTTGGGATTTTGCACAAATGGGAGAAAATGTGACCAGTGGAAGGGATGTTTCATCCTACAAACATGAATTTGCTTTAGTGGGAAAGTACTGATTGGGTGTGAAGGATAAAATAAATTTTAAAAAATCCTTTTTAAAGTGCTTATGCAGAGCAGTTTTAAGAAAGCCAAGAAATGTTTGCAATCAACATGTTTTAGGAAGCATATTCCTTGGTTGTATCAGGTGCATACAGGTATAGAACACAATCTTAACCTGGAGTTAGGCCAGCACAGTTAGGCCAGCACAGTTTGGCCGGCACAAGGAACACCGCAAAAGGTTGCTTGGACCACTCTCGAAGTCAGAGAGGCCAGCACACAGACGTGTCCCATCCTCTCTGACTCAGAGAGTGGTCCAAATATGCTTTTCAGTAGCCCTTGGGCTGGCCAAACTGTGCTGGCCTAACTCCAGGTTAGGATTGATCCCTCATTCTTTCCAATAAAATGGTACTCAGGCAAAAAAACATTTTTCTCTCTCAATATCTATTGACCTTTTCAGTTGTTGAAGTCATTGGTATCAAATGGAGCAATGATATTTGAAAGGTTCCAATTAATGATGGACTCCCAGCACTGTGGCCCCAAACTTGTTTGCAGAATAACAAGTGGTGCCCAAATAATGCAACAGGAAGGACTGCAATAGGAAAAAGGAACTCAGCTTTTCTTTTCAGATCCTGTTGCTGTTTTTTCTTTCAAGAACAGTTCAAAGTAGTTTGCAGGGATGGCGGGTGGGGAGGAGTTGTTTGTTTCCAATAGTTATTCCACTCTTCAGTAAAAATTATGTCAGAGCTCATAAATAAAAGCAGATGCACACATAGAAATGCTAGTAACAAAATGAGTTTAATCACACAGCAATTCTTCATACAATTCAATGGCCAACATAAAATCATATAAAAAGCAGTGTCAAAAGCATTCCACAATAAAAAATGTTTTCATTTCTGCTTAAGAGTAGAAAAAGAGGCAGCCAGCTAGATCACTTAGACTACAATCCAATACGCACGTTCCTGAGAGTAAATCCATTGAACACAATGGGACTTGCTTCTGGGTAGACCTGCTGCGGATTGTGGTGTAAGGAAGGGAATCCTAAAATTTTGGTGCAATCACCCAAGCGATCCTGTTCCTAGTAGTAATTAATCTGTGAAACTACTTGCAACAGGATGCAAAACACCTAGTCTAGATGTCTTTAAATGTGGATTGCAAGGCTTTACAGAGAAAACATTCATCACAAGTCAATATGGTTGTACGCAACCTCCTGATTTTAGAAGCAGGCTGATTCTAAATGCCAGATGCCAGGGAATGGCAGCAGGATACAAGTATCTTAATGTCTTGTTGCTCCCTGAAGCATCTTGTTGGCCACTGTGAGATACAGGAAGCTGGACTAGATGGGCCCTTGGTCTGATCCAGCGGGGCTCTTCTTATGTTCTTATGCTCTTGAATCAAAGCAGGAAATATGGAGCACATTGGGATTGCTCCCACCAGTGTCCTCAGCATGTCCTGCTTTGCTTCAAGAGCCCTTGTGGCAGAAGGAGCCATCTTGTCCCTTGCAGAGTGCACTGGAGTGATCCCAGGACCCTCTGCATTTCCTGTTTAGTTTCAAGAGCCCTCCTGGAAGAAGGTAAGTGGGCAGGATCGGTGTGTTCCAGTCCTCAGGAGTTCAGCAATCTGGCCCTCTGCCTTTTCTCCCATTGCTCCTTCTGGGGAGGGTGGGACAAAAGAGCCGCTTGAGGGTGCTGCACTCCAAGGACCAGAATGCAGTGATCTCCCTCCCTCCTCATGGGCTCTTTACACAAAGCAGTGGAGGGAGATTTGGATCAGGACCACTGCACTGTGCACGGACTGTATGAATACTTGTACATTTTCCTCAACAGGGCAAACAGTAGCTTCAGGGGGAGGCAATTTTCATTAGGTAAATGCTGTGAGAGGAAAGGGTTAACCCCTTCTCTCTCCCCCCCCTCCAGCACTGTGGCCCCAATTCAAATCCCACCCACGTCGATTGCTTCTTGCAAATATTTAGAACAGCCGTCTTAAAAGTCCTACTTGGACTTCGAAGCGGCAGTAAGTGCTTGAGGGGCGGGGTGGGGAGAGGACCCAGCGGCACTGCAATGATCATGGCGCTGTTCTCAGCATCGGGGAGGCCCACAGAGGTGGCAGCAGGCCTCCCCCACCCTTCAGGACCCCACCCCCAAAGGCAGTGCACACGCCCCTCAATGCCTGTAGTCAGTGATGTCATTCAGGGGGAACGGACCAGAACGGGCGTTCCGGATCCTAACGGGCTCTGTGGCTGCTTCCGGGGTTTTTTTGTTTTGTTTTTTCAACATTTGAATTTGAACTCAAAGGTGAGTTCCTGTTCCTAAATCATTTGAATGACACCACTGCCTGTAGTGCTGCAACTGTTGCGGAGCTGCTAGGCAATGCTTCCTGGGGCCACACCCCTTAAGGGGAAAAGGTCCCTCTTTTGTGCTCTGTGGTGGGTCGCGGCCCACCATTTGAAGGGCACTGATTTAGAAAACCAGAATATCCTGTCTTGGTCCTAAGTCATCTCATGTAACTTGGCCCTCAAGTGATGTGAAGCCGAACAGGCCCGTTTGTTTAAGTGTGCGCCTGGCAGAGGCAGATCTAAGGGAGGGCAAAGCTCTAAGTTTTGCAAGAAGCCTGACCTTGCAGTGGAAATCACGCCTCTCCTGCACCGTTTTAGCCAATCCTCACAGGGAAAAGCAACATCTTGGCGTTGCTTACTGGCTACAGCAGCAAGGGAGAGGAGGGATTTACACGACAGGGTAAGGCTCCTTGCAACACTTAGAGCTCTGCCCTCCCTGAAGATCCGCCTCTGGCGCCTGGGTACGTGCCCCAGAATTCTCTGTGGCTCACAAGGATTTCATGATGGACACTCAAGATTTTCCTCAGCCAACAAGATCATGTGGAAGGCATTCCCAAAAGCATAACATTTAACAAGCAGTGCTCAATAGTAAATTCCTACCTCCTCTCCTTGCTCTCTTGTTTGAAAATAACATGGTTTGAGGACAGAGATTCTCTCCCTCCAAATCCCTAACTTAAATCTAGCATAGGGTCTGCCATGCAGTCAAGCTGTGGATAGCTATGATTATTGTATTTACAGTTAGAATATCCGGGCATCTGAAATCCAGACATTTTTGCCTAAGACTTTAAAAAAAAAAAAACTTTCCTTAGTGTGAACACTAGAAGGTCTTGTTCTCATTCCCATGTACAGGCTGTAAATTCTATTCTCTGCTCTGTGGCGTGTGCCATTGTTGAAAAATGTCAAAGTGTTCAACAAACACCCAAATGGCTAACAGTGACAAGAGCAAGAGGAAGCATTCTCATTATTTGTATGCAATTATTCCAAAATTCAGACAAATCTGTAATCCAGACACTTTCCTGTCCCAAGCAGTCCAGATAAGGATAGTCAACCTGTACTATAGTTTGGATTAGAAGCAAGCCACTATCAGACACTCACACTTTGTGATATCCAAGTACAACTCCCATTTTTAACCAGATACAAAACTCAGCCTGCGTTTTACTGACCTGACCTTTGTTTGCATTCCTCAGCTCTGGTCATGCAAGCAGGACGCCTGCCTAAATTGCAGAAGCTGGACCTCAGTTATAACAACCACATCTCTGACCAAGGATGGTCAACGTTCTACCAGAGTTTAGCTGCCCTCGAACAGCTGACCGAACTGGATGTCAGTCTTCGGCTGTTGTCACCCTGTGACTGTGGGGAATGGTTTAGCGAACTGTTGGCTGCCTTGCCAAAGCTGCTCAAGCTCACAGAGCTGGGCCTGCAAGGTTGGGTTCTTTCTGAAGGTCAACAGAAACAACTGGAACATTTCAATCGGGACAATGAGCGAAACATCTGCATTGATTTTTGGCACGGGACCTGAATTTTGGGACTACCGTAATAGTCAGCAACTGATAGATCCAAGGGCTCAATAGGGGGTCCCTCCAGCCTTAATGACGTAGTTGGGGAATGGAGAAAAGCAGACAACTAGGAGCCTCTCTCAAAAGCAGAAGCTTCCAGGTTCAATCCCTGCTGTCTGCAGGTAGGCCTGGGAAAGCCCCCCATCGGAAGCCCTAGAGAGCCACTGCTAGTCAGTGTAGACGATATTGACCCAGACAGATGGCCTCACTCCATATAAAATAATATCCTCTGTTCCCAGATGGACAATGCCCAACCACCCAATGATCTTGGGAGGCCCCTCCTTGGCTTCTGAGATTTCACCAGAGGAGCTGCCTTGCTAGACTATTTTCTCATCAACAAAAACCCATTTGGGGTCCTAGAAAAATACCGCCTTGATTTGTTAACATTTTTGTGTGCTCTTTTTCCCCCTTGTGTTTATTGTCCTGGGCCTTTTCCTTGCAACTTTGTTTTTTTTCCTAATGCTGTTTAAAGCTTCTTGGAAGCTACTGCATTATTTCTTTTTGCCTTTGCCTTTGCCTTTGCCCTTATCCTTTTTCCCCTTCTTGTCCTTCTCTTTGCCCTTCTTCTCCTTCTTGTCCTTCTTGGCCTTCCTTATCATCTTCAGAACCTCCGCAAAAACGCCGATCCCCCTGCGCACCATCTGGCCGCGCCACCAGGCCTGGATCTGAAAAGGCCGTGAACATTAAAATGGTCAAAAAGCAGTGCTTTTCCCCTAACATTTCAAATCTTAATGGCTGAATGGGTTCTGCATTCCACTGTCGGCCTAAAGGAGGGTTTTGATTATTTATGTCTGTAGGAAATTATCACCGCTGGCAGGTCTTCTTGCCAGTGGCTCCACCCAGGGGCTGGGTCAAAGCTCTGGGTCCCTAGCATCAGCTCTCCACCCCTCCCTCCCATTGACACACCCTTCCAGCATGCCAGGCTCCATTTTGGAGCCCTATGATGGCAAGAGCAGGCGAACAGGCCAGAACTATGTGCCTCTTCAAGAGGCGAGGTGCCTCTTTGCCACCTTCCACCATCCCCAGGAGCTCTGTGGCCAGAGACCCTTCCCCCCCAATGGTAATTCTGCAACTGCTCCTTGCCAGGGTAGTGTAACTTTTCCTCCTTTTTATCATCCCCACTTGATATCACTCCTATCGATGGGCATGCCCTGTTCTTTAAAGAAACACCTTTTGAGCACAATCCTAACTAAACCTGGAGTTAGGCTGGCACTGTTAGACCAGCAAAGTTTAGCCAGCACAAGGGACACTGTAAAGTATGTTTGGACCACTTTCAGTATCAGAGAGGCCAGCACACAGACATGCGCCATCCTCCCTGACTCCAAGAGTGGTTCTTTATGGTGGACTTTTATGGTGACCCTTGTGCCGGCCAAACTTCGCTGGCCTAACTATGCCAGCCTAACTCTAGGTCAGGACTGTGCCCTTTTTAAAGAATCAAGATACTCCGAGGCATGTACAGAGCATGGTTTTCTCACCACTGAGCACCTGCAGATTGTTCCCACACAGTACTTCTTTGGGGTGGAGGGAAATGCCACCATTTTGTTTAGGCCTCAATCTGGAAATATTTCTTTTACAACTAATACTGCTTCCCCTCCCACCCCCAACAACATTCTGAAAGCATGGGGCAAACTTTGTTTTGAAACTTTTACAGTGTTTTGCATTTTAAACCATGTAGCCATATCTAAGTATAGTATATCTGTCCAGTGTCTCAAGAGGTTTTGGCATGCTAACTGGGCAAGAGGCACTTTTTCAAGTGGTGTTCCCTTACATTTAGCAGGGGGATAGTAATTGTCCCTCTTCACCACTGCGCAGTGTCTTTTCTAGTGGCTGTTGCTGGTGGTGTTCTACATTTTTTTTTTTTAGATTGTGAGCCCTTTCAGGACAGGGATCCATTTATTATTATTAGCCTGTAAACAGCTTTGTGAACTTGCGTTGAAAAGTGGTATATAAATACTGTTGATTAATTGTGTCTTACTCTGTTGGACCATGTCTTCCCCATACCCTGCAGAACTATGCCACATCAACACTCTGTGTCACTGCAAGGGGCTGAGAAGCACCCTTTAAGGCTGCTCCTTCTCTCCATTTTCCCATATGGTTCAGGGAAACGGAGAGAAGAGATCTCAGCATGGAGGAGAGTGCTCCAGAAGCGGGGGATGGGACAGGAGGCTTCCATAATGGTTCCTCTTCCTTTTCCCAGCTGGGATTGGTCAGAGAAAGGGAAGAGGCATGATCGGAGGGCACTCTCTTCATAGCTGTCCATAGCTGTGACCCAAGCAGCCTTCTCTTCCTCTCTCCCCATTTACGAATGTTCAGTTGCAAATGGGGAGGGTGGGACACATATTGCTGGGCTTCAGGGCCTGGTCTATTGGGCCCTGGCGGTCTGTGGGCCCCCCAAACTGGCTGAAATCTGACACCACCCCTGCCAGCTTACGCAGTGCTACATTTTCTGACATGGGACATCTGCTAGTTTGCTATGGTATGAGCTACCCAGAGTGTGTCATCAAATATTCGATACAACGTGCTGCTTGTTTCTTGTGTGTCCGTTTTTTTGTTTTTGTCATTACGTACCGTTATAGCCAAAGTTTTCTCTTTCCTTTCCTCCTGTAAGTATGCCCAAATAGCCGGCAACCCTTGACTGAACACTTCCACCGGAGGGTACGTCATAGGATTTCCTTCCAGAGTAAGAAGCTGCAGTTTCCCAAGACTGTCCAACTTATCTGGGAGTTGAAACAGCTGGTTGTTGTGAAGAAGTAGTTTCTGCAAACCTAAACATACAGAATCACAAAATTGAAATGCTCCATAACTCACATTGGTTTCACATTTACAGACCTTCTAAATCACGCAGGGGATTTGATTTTTTGGCTTTTTCATCAGAAGGGTCAGACTGATGAGGTCTTAAAAATGAAGTATAACTGTGAACAGGCTCACTTGAAGTCAATGACCTGCAGAAATCTACAATGTTAAGAAACTCCCCAACTGCTTAGTGGTCTGGAAACATTAGCTCCCACCTCATAGGTAACAACTTCACTTCAGAATGCTAGATGCAAGGGAGTGGTAACAGGATGCAAGCATCTTGTTGTTTCATGTGTTCCCTGAGGCACCTGGCAGGCCACTGTGAGATGAAGGAAACTGGACTAGATGGGCCTTGGCCTGATCCAGTGGGGCTGTTTTATGAATACATGTCTGAAGAGGAGCATCTGTTTTTTTGGTAGCTGTCAAAGAGAAATGCTTTGGAGAATCTTGACTCGCCACCAGTTTGTTTACCTCAGAATTTACCTCAGAATGCCAGGTGCAAGGGAGTGACAACAGGATGCAGGCATCTTGTTGTTTTGTGGGCTCCCTGAGGCACCTGGTGGGCTACTGTGGGATACAGGAAGCTGGACTAATGGGCTTTTGGCCTGACCCAGTAGGGCTCCTCTTATGTTCTTACGTTAAACGTTTAGGGAAGGAAAAGGTGTGGCTTGCCAGGGCTCTCTTGAGAGAGGCTGATTCCCTTTCCCATGCCTGCCTCTGCTGGCAATTTTGAGGGAGGTGCTGCCACTTACAGACCAGACAGGAAGTGTATCCCAGAGTTAGAACAAACAAAAGAAAATATTTCTTCACCTAACTTGTAAGGTAAACATTCTGTGGAACTCCTTGTCCCAAGATGTGGTGATTGGGTCTGGCCTGGATGCCTTTAAAAGGAGATTAGACAGGTTTATGGAGGAAAACTCCATCACAGCTATGATGGGTATGCCCAGTCTGAGATTAGATGACCGCTCATCATGAGGGCCGGGTAGGAATTTTTTTCTGTCATCCAAATTGGCCATGGATGACTGTTGTTGTTGTTTTTGCCTACCCCAGCCTGGTGAGGGAGGGACAGTTTCTGGTGAGGGTTTCATGACTTAAAAATTGTTCACTTGTGTTTAATGAAATTAAATGAAGTTTAATGAAGTCACTTCCTTGGGGGCGGTGCAAGGGTAATAGGCTACCTCAGAATGCCAGATGCAGCGAGACACAAGTATCTGGTTGTCTTGTGTGCTCCCTGAGGCACCTGGCGGGCCACTGTGAGATACAGGAAGCTGGACTAGATGGGCCCTTGGCCTGATCCAGCAAAGCTGTTCTTAATCTTCTCTGACTTTGAAAGTTTGAAACTGGCCATGATGTCAGAGAGGAACTTCACTGGTCTCAGTTCTCTGCACTGCTAGGATTCCCTTAGGCCAGGGATGTCAACCCCATTTCATACAGCTGGCTAACCTGACCATAAGTATTTATTAGGTCTGCTGAGGGCAGGAACTGATGTCATTAAGCAGGAAGAGATGTCATTAAGCAGGTCATGACCAAAAATAAGCACCTTTTTTCCTCAGAAACTCCTTCGCTGCAAATAGAAGAGAAACTACACTAATCTTGATCATATTTTCAAGATAGTGAGAGCTCAATTATCATGCAGGCTGCCCTTTCAGCATCAAGATCTCAACACAGCTCAGCAGCTGAGAGCAGTTGATGGTGCTGGGAGAGCCTGAGGGCTGGATAAAGAGCTTCTGTGGACTGCATCTGGCCTCTGGGCCTAATGTTTGACACCCCTGCCTTAGGCTGTTGTATACCATGATGACCATCATTTCCAAGCGGAAGTGTAGCCAGAGAAGGGTGGTGGTGTGGTAAGTATGGTAGGTGCCCCAATGCGCCTCCCACTCACTGTCAGAGCCATTCCAGGCAGCGACAGCACTACAACTCCCCTTCCAAACTGCCCCATTTTAGCTTCATAGCTGGGCTGCCCCTACTCCCGGGTTTCTGACGGGGGGGGGGCTTTTCTAGCACTCCCTAGAGACACCGAGAATTGAACTCCTCTGCTGGAAAAGCCAAGTACCCTGCTGCTGTAGCCTCTCCTAAAAGGTAAGCTCAAGCATGCACAGGAAGCACCCTAGAGAAATTTCAGAAGATGTGGGCTGACATGGGTTGAGGCTGAGCTGAATTTCCAGTGGTCAAATGACAGGGCTTCATTGGGGTAAAGTTAAAAGCAGTGGCATCATGCAGCCAGAATGCTGGGCGGGAGGAACGGGTGAGCTGCAGCCCGCCCGTTGCGTACTGCTCCGTTTCACTGTCTTCCCCGCCCCCCCCGGGGGGTGGGGAAGATGGCAAAACGGAGCGGTACACAACAGGCGGGCTGCCGCTCACCTGTTCCTCCTGCCCAGCATTCCGGCTGCATGACACCACTGGTTAAAAGCCTCAGAGAACAGAGCCCCTTTGCTGTTCTCAGGGAAGGTTAGCCTCATCATGTGCTGTGTGTGCAGGGGATAAGGGAGGGATAGCTGGTTGCAGTCAGTGTAAAACTCTGAAAGGTGTCTTTTGTTTTTCCATTTGAGTGCCTGTCAGTTAGTTTATAAACAGAGGGTTTTACTATAGGGAGGAGTCGTGGGGATGAGAGCCTCCCAGCTTGTAATTTTACTATTTGGGTTTTACAGTACAGAGGCTCTGTAATTTTATTTCTAACCTTGTTTGTAGGTTAATAAAAATTGGGTTATTATTTCTTCTGTTTTTTTTTTTTTTTGAGAGGGGTTTGCCCAGGAACTCCCTTTAATTGTATTAAGCCTGGGCTGGTGGCAGTGGCAGCTACCAAAGGGGAGGGAAGCAGCGGTGTCATGCAGCTGGAACGCTGGGCGGGAGGAACGGGTGAATGGCAGCCCGCCCGTTGCGTTCCGATCCGTTTTACCGTCTTCCCTGCCCCTGCAGGAAGCATGACGGCTGCATGACGCCGCTGGAGGGAAGTCACCCCCTGCCCCATCATTACATGGGGATTTTTCTAATTTGCACAATGTATTCAGATGGCTGAATTCTGCTTTGCAGAAAACCAGAATGAGGCACTGAAGGCTGCTTTAGCAGCTTGAGAAGAAACCCACTTGCGAGTTACAGCTAAGAGCCCTGTACTGTCCATCCGTTTTCTTCATTTACCTTGTAAATTGCAAATGGAGTCAGGCAGTTCTAAAATAAAGTTGTTGTGACAGTCAACTATTTCCAAGCTGGGCAAATAACCCATGCCGATTGGAAGACACTCCAGATTGTTGTTCTCAATGTACAATTCTTTCAGGTTCTGGAAGAAAAATACACACATGTGCATTTGTTTGTATGTGCGTAGATACTTTCAGTAGCTCCCATTCCACCTGAATCTTGACTACCAAGGTGTTTTCTTCTTTAGAACTGTGGGTGTGCTTTGTGAGCATCCTTATTGCATTCAGCACAAGCATATGTTTATGTGCCTCTGGAATAGTGCTACAGTTGGGGTGTGTTTTTTTTCTGGTGATCAACACAGAATGCTAAATAATTTCTACTGAAAATGCTACATAAAATGAAATTTAGGTCAAAATGTGAAAAAATACTGCTTTTGCTTATTTTTGACAGGGTGTGACCCAAATTTAGACCCATTTCACTAAAATAACACCACTTTTGTTTATTTTTGACATAGTTTTGAGGAATCCACAAATAGTTTTCAGTAAGGGATCAGGAGGAGGCGTGGCAGAAACAGGAGGAAGCTTGCTTAAACTATGAACGGGCATGTTTATAGTTCACAGTGCATGCTGGGGCGACTTTAATGGAATGTGGAAGTAGTAACCAGCAGTTTCTTGATTCTCCAAGCAGCAACCAGAGCGCAGCTTGGGAATTTTTGAGCAGGTTATTTCAGGTTAGGGCCTGTGTGTCAGTGATTGCTTGCCTTTGTAGGGCCATTCACCCTTATTTATTGTGCTTTGTACAATTTTCAGTAAAAATTTGGATAACAACACTGCAATTTGCTATTTTAATCAAGAAATTTTGGAGGGGAAGATCACCAAAAACCTAGCCCTAGCTGTAGCTTGATTGCCCCCCTGGACAATTGTTCCATCCCCCCCAATGGCCCAATGAGATGTGTTGGGTTTTGCTCCGTTCTTGAATGCTCTCTGTGTGTTTGTGTTTAATGTTGACGTTGTAATGCCTTTGCTTTTGATTTTTTTACTGATTATTTGTTACACTGTAATTTTATTATGTGGCTCCAGAAGCCACCTTGGGCATTTGCTTCTGCATGGGAAAGGCAGGGTATAAAGTCTTCAGATAAATATGTTTATCTCAGGTCAAGTTTCTCAGCTTTCCATAATGGAACAATTTGAATAAAACAGTGCTGATTGGTTAGGTTCTGCGTATCAACACTATTGACGCGATCCGATCGGCAATTTTCGCCGGTGGAACATGCATTCGGCTGGCACAAACTACTTTGCAGTTGTCACAAATGCAGCACAGCTTCTGGGTCCATATGAAGACAGATATCAGAGCAGGTTTTGCAGTGCAGGGGCTGGGAGGGAGATGGAGAGGGGGTGGGCGGAACAGGGGCATGGAAGAAAAATGATCAGGCCCAGGAAGGGGGTAAGTTTGGCAGCAGCGGTGCCTGCCACATGCTAACCACTTTCCTGGGTCTGATCCGCCTTCACAGATAATAGGGACTTCTGCCAGCTATAGAGCTGGAGACTCTGGGGCTTTCCTTGGGGCAAGGGAACAAATGCTCCCTTAAGCCCAGTAAGCCTCAATATGTCAAAGCTCTCCCATGAAGTACAGTGGAAGCCCCACAGGCACTGCTGCCTTGCAGAGAGGTAGTTAGGGCTAGGTTTTTTTAATCTCCCCCTTGCCTTGCAATCCCCAGAGCCATTTCAAAATTGATTAGGGTTATTTTGAATAGGGGGGAAATGGATAGATATGTATATGCTGCTTAGGTGCTGATTTTCCAAGGTGCACAGCCCATCTGAAGCATAGTAAGGGGCAAGACTGGTGTTTCAGCCAGTGTTTGATATGCTACTATAAGCAAAGCAGTGATTGCACCATGGGGGAAGAAACTGCTATAATTGTTGCTTGGATTTTATATCCCTCTTCACCCTCCATTTGTGCTGTACATTTCCTGCCATTAAAATCTTGTGTCAACAGTGTTCCTACCTGTAAACTTTAAATATCTTGATGTTCTGGATGCTCTTGTAAAGGCTATTCAGAATACAGTAGATCAGTGCTACTCAAACTGTGGGTCGGAACCCACTGGGGGGGGGTCGCGACTTGATGTCAGGTGGGTTGCAAAAAGCTGGGAGCAGCCATCTTGGAAGCTGCAGACCTTGCTATATTGCCTTTGTGAGCATTAACGGTTGGGCAGTGCAATCCTAGAGTGCCCTTAGCATCGACGCTACGTGGTAGCATTAACGCGTCATCAATAGCGCTGATGTGGGGCACCGATCAGCACCCCCACATCGGCGCTACAGCAACAGGAGTGGCGCTGCAGGCAGTGCTGGTCCTGTTGTGCCCGCTCTGAGCCTCTCTCGTGTTGGCCAAAGCCGGCCAGCGAGAGAGAAGCTCCGTGTGGGTCCACGCGGGGGATTGGCGATGGGAGGGAGATTGTGGGCAGGGGGAGGTAGGGCAGAGGCCAGATTCAGCCATAAGACCGAATCCTAGGCCCATCCAGGAAGCCGTGCGGTCTCCTTGGATCTGCACCTGCTGTTTAGTGGCTTTCCTACAAAGAGGGGAACACTTAGCTTGAGTTGCAGGAGCTTGAGCTCCTATGTAACATGGCCCTCCTCCTCACCTTCAGAGCCATTCACTGATTGGAGAGCAAAATCTCCGAGCCGCGAATGGCTCTAGAGGTGAGGGGGAGGCTCTGTGTTACACAGGAGCTCAGGCTCTTGCAACCCTTAGGGCGCAAACCTAATCTGGCATTAGGCCAGCACAAGGGACTTGTGTCAGCCTAGGCGTGTTGCAAATGCACCATAAAGTACATTTGCACCAATCTTGGAATCGGGGAGACCAGCACACAGACATGTGCCGTCCTCCCTGACTCCGAGAGTTGTCCAAATGCTCTTTACGGTGTGTTTGCAAACGCCTGGGCTGGCACAAGTCCCTTGTGCCGGCCTAACTTCAGGTTAGGATTGTGCCCTTAGTGTTCCCCACCACCACCATAGGAACGCCACTGTAGGGCGTTATCATTTTGCTGGCCAGTAGGCACTCATCTCTGTAACAGGAGACCCTTCTTCCTCTGTGTGATGCTGCTGCGGTTGTATGTCCTCTGGTCTTGTTCCATTTTAAAATATACACACACATACTGGATGGACGACACTGAGGGGCAAGTCGTGTTTTTTCTTACCTGCAACTTTCTGATGCTTTCCGGTAAATTAGTGAGTTTGGTCCCCTTGTCCTGCCCCAGGTATAATTTCTCTAGTGATCTGATCAGAAAGATTTCTTCAGGGAACAAAGTGAATCTGTTGCCGGTCAGACTGAGGCATTTTAGCTGAGCAAGTCTGACCACTGCTGGCGGGATCTAAATGGAAACAGGCTCATGTTAAGTCAAACTGCAGCATTCTGTAAGAATAAATTCAAAGAAGGGTGGCTAACAGTTAACTGCTCAAAGTAGACCACACCCAGGGGATATAACTCTTCCTTTCACATGTTCCAAACATGTTATTTCACATGTGTTCTTTTGAGACAGTATGTGAGAACAAAGTGCTTATTCCTGGCCATCATCTAATTAATGATGTCACTTCTGGCCCACAGCAGGCACCATGAACATTATTCAGCCCACGATATGAAATGAGTTTGACACCACTGGTCTTTCCCAATCCACTGCACAGGAGGAGATAAAGTTGAAAATACAAAGGTGTGTGCAGATATGAAATTATGCAGGGATGGATAGAGTAAAATGCTCCTTTCCCTCTCTCACAACACCAGAATCAGGGGATATCCACTAAAATTGAGTGTAGAAAGAATGGATAAAAGAAAATACTTTTTAACCCAGTGGGTAATTAATCTGTGGAACTCCTTGCCACAGGTTGGTGTGGTGATGGTGTCTGGCCTAGGTGCCTTTAAAAGGGGATTGGACAGATTTCTGGAGGAAAAGTCCATCGTGGGCCATGATGGGTGGTGCAACCTCCTTATATTAGAAGTAGGCGACTTCAGAATGCCAGGTGCAAGGGAGTGGCAACAGATGCAGGCATCTTGTTGTCTCATGTGCTCCCTGAGGCATCTGGTGGGCTGCTGTGAGATACAGGAAGCTGGACTAGATGAGCCTTTGGCCTGATCCAGTAGGGATCTCTTCTTATGTTCTTACGAATGCTGAATCTTCCCCTGTCCACTGCTCTTCCCACTGTGGGCCACTCTGTGAGGCCATTCCACCACCACCACCCATTCTGCATTCAGATTCTGCAATCAATTCTGCAATACTGGAAGAGAACAAGGCAGGGAGAAAACAAGGCTTGCAATGGGGCATGGGTGATGAGCAAGTGGTGGGCTGCATGTACCCCTTTTGAGCTTTAAATTGCACTGCCCAGCTTTACTTTGTTCACAAAAGTAACAGATTCACATTGAAAGGCATGGGTCTGTGGCTGTTGTGTATTTTAGCCCTCATCTTCTTTTGTTTTCACTGGTTTGGGTAGACTTTAATTGGATTTCCATTCACGCTAGTTACGCTAGCTACTAATCCATACCTCACATATCTGATTGTCGTCCAGTAATAATGCCTCCAGATTTTCCATCGTACAAATCTCTGTCGGAAACTCCACCAGGAGATTTTCACTTAGGTCTAAAAACTTCAAGTTGGTTAGCCTGGCCAAAGAAGGATGCACTGTCTCCAGTCCACAGTTCTTCAGGTAAACCACCATGAGTGATTTCCAGTGACGAATCTGGCGTGGAAAATGAGCTAGGGGATTTCCAGACATCGCAAATTCCTTCATGTCGACCAGTTCCTTTAAACATCTAGGGAGCTTGGGAAGAAGATTGTGGGATAAATCGAGGATAGACAGTTTTGCACACTTGCTCATTGTATCAGGCACAGTTGCCAACTTGTTGTACGCCACAAAGAACTGGGCTAAATTTGCCAGGGAGGCAATCTCCTCGGGTATGTGCAATAGACCATTTTGTTCCAGATCTATTATCTCCAGATTATAAAGATGGCAAAGTTCTGGGGGGAATTTTTCAAACCTGTTCTTCTTCAGATAAATCTCTTTCAGCTTGGCCAAATTAACTATTTCCTTTGGAAAGCAACTTAAGTTATTTGTAGAGAGTCCGAGCAGCTCCAGGTGATGAAGATGCTTGCAGATTTCCACTGGGAATTCATGCAGGTTTATATCATATAACCTGAGCTGGCAAAGTGCCCTCAATTTACTGATGATATTCAGTGAGCTGTAATCAAGTGGGTTATTGCTTAAATCCAAACTCAGCAGGGATTTCAGTTCTCCAAATTCCTCACAGATAACCTGTATGTTGTTCTTGTTCAGATAAAGGACTTGCATATTCTTAAGCCGACTGATATTTTCTGGGATGCTTTTGATCATATTTCTCTCCAGATGCAACTCCTCTATGTCTTTCAGGTCAAAAACCTGCAATGGGATACTTGTCATTTTTTTGTTGGCTAAATCAACAAAAAAGATTCGGTCTGCAATCTGCACGGGCACGACGATTTCCTCTTCTTTTTCTTCTACCACCACTATTGCCTCTTCAGCTTGAGCTGCTTCCTCTTCTTGTGGCATCAGCACACTGTCGCTGCCAAGCACGGTGGCATCGGCTTCAGAGCTGTGGATGTTTACTCTGCTAGAGAAGGACCGCTGTGGGTTATCAACCATTACTGTGGACATAGTTCTGGCTACAAAAAAGAAGGAAGACTTTGGAGAATTGTGCTTTATAGCTGGCGCAAGTCCATGCTGACTGGGAAAGGTGGACTAGGCCCAGGAAGGGGGTCAGGATTTGGGATGCATCACCGCCAAATCTGTGCCCCTCCTGGATTTGATCTGCCCATCCCCTCCATTTTGCCCTCCCCCTGCCCCAATCCACCCTCGCATGGCCTTACCTCTTCTGGCGAGTCTTCAGTCATCCACTGGCATGTGGGAGGCCACTTCATCCTCCCCACCACAAGTCTGGCAATGTGCATTGGCAGAGGCTGCCTTGCAACTGCCATAGAGCAGCCTCTGCTGGTGCAGTACATGTTTCGCCAGTGCCCAGCTGGGGTAGGATTTGGGCGTAATTTCATATTATGTACCTTATGCATTTTCATTCATAAATTCTAATTCGATCACAACATTGGAGGGTAGCCCTCATTAATCAAGCAAATACTTCTTTGGCCTTCCCAGACTGAACACACCAAAGGTGTCCTGCTTGTATGAATCTGCACCACCCTATTTAGGGAGCAATCCTAACCTGGAGTTAGGCCGGCACAATGAGGCCAGCTACATTTGGCTGGCACAAGGAACACTGTAAAGTGTGTTTGGACCACTCTTGGAGTCAGAGGCCAGCACACAGACATGCACCATCCTCCCTGACTCCAAGAGTGGTCCAAACATGCTTTATGGTGGCTCTTGTGCCAGCCAAATTTTGCTGGCCTAACTGGGCCAGCCCAACTCCAGGTTAGGATTGTGCCTTTAATCTGTTCTAGAACAGAAATAACAGAAGGAGCTAATCCAGTTTAACAGCAATATTTGGGGTGTGTGTGATATGTCTCTTAGCACTTCAAGTTGACGAGGCAATCATGCATGGGATGGATAGAATTGATAGAGGGATGTTCTTTTTCCTAACTCACAACTCCAGAACCCGGGGACAATTGTGTTGGGAGAGTTAGAATAGATAAAAGGAAATACTTTTTTACCCAGCAAGTAATCAATCTGTGGAACTCCCTGCTACAGGAAGTGGTGATGGCACCTGGCCTGGGTGCCTTTAAAAGGGGACTGGACAGATTTCTGGAGGAAAAGTCCATTGCAGGGTACAGGCCATGATGGGTAGTGGAGTTAGGCCGGCACAGTTAGGCCAGCAAAGTTTGACCAGCACAAGGGACACTGTCAAATATGTTTGGACCACTCTCAGAGTCAGAGAAGCCAGCACACAGACATGCGCCATCCTCCCTGACTCTGAGAGTGGGTCCAAGCGCGCTTTACATTGGCCCTTGTGCTGGCCAAACTTTGCTGGCCTTGTTGTGCCGGCCTAACTCCAGGTTAGGATTGCACCCTACATTGGCTAGTCTATTTCCAAGCCAGGTTTAATATTGAAACCCTTAAGTAGCCTGCAACCAAGCTACCTTACAGGGGCCTCGTCATGCCTGAGCCTGTCCAATTACTGGTAAGATCTTCCTCAGAGGTCGTTCTTTGGGTTCCCCTGCTTTCAGAGAGTAGCTGGATGGTGATCCATGAGAAGGCCTTTTCAGTTGTGGCACATCAGCTCTGGAACACTTTCCTCATGGAAGCTCATCTGGCATTGAATCTGATGTCTTTTTGCACTTAGGTTAGGATTGAATCTGATGTCTAAGTTATGCACTTAGGCTAGGATTGCACCCTCAATCTTTTTTAAGACTGGCAAGATGTGTTCCATACATCCAATCCCAGTTAGTAACACACGCCTTGTGCATTTTACAGGCCAGTTATGTGGCACTGTTGGAATGAGCTTATCACAAACGATGGATACAGGCAACCATTCACTACGTGGTTACTCACCTCTGGTGTCCAACCTCCAAAGGGTTTTACCTCCCATGAGCTGACCAAAAACTATCACTTCTGCCTTGATCCTAAACTGGTCTTCCCAGGTTTAGTTACTAAGTATTCTTCAAACTGAGACCTACGCCACTCATTTTGCCCCTTTTCAAGATGGCTTTTCCCTGATTGCCCCTCAGTTGAAGCACTTCTGTTCTTCATTTGAAAAAGATGCAGGCTTTGATTATATATATATAAAAATCACAACTAGTTATGTGGAACTACATGTTCCAAGAGCTAGATTGGGCCACAAATGTCCTGACATACGTCAGGACATAAATGGAGGGAGCGGGGAATATTTGCATATTCTGGATCAGGAATAGCCCAAGAAGTCAGTGACGTCAACAGAAAGCCGTTGACAGTTTCTGCCTGAATTCTGAGACAACTGCCACATTCCATGGTGCTCTTTTGTGTTCGCCGAATCAACCAGATCTTTCAAATAGGGAGTGAAGATGATTCGCTCACATACCTTTGATGTCATAAAATCACTATCTGGTAACCAGTAGGCAGCCACCAAGAGGAGAACAAAGGAGAAGTGGGAAGACAGGCCAAGAACAGGCTGATGAGCTCACCTTGGCCTCCAATATCACAATAATCCCACCATGGACAGCAGCAGCTTCAGCTTCACAGGGCTAAGCTCAACTTCCCAGGTATCAGCAGCGGGAGAAGGATTAAAAATAGGGTAGGGGAAAAAAAGGAGTGGCCTAGAACAGTGTTTCTCAAACTGTAGACTGTGACCCACTTGGTGGATCATGTCCTGATGTTAGGTGTGTCACAGCCATCTTGGGAGCTGGGAGCAGCCATCTTGGAAACTGCAAGTCTTACTTTTGCTATATTCCCTTTGTGAGTGTTAACAGTTTGAATATGCAAGTGAGGGTTTATTTTTAAAAAAATTTTTTGTTGTTAGATCAGTACTTTTACATAATATTTTGCCCTCAACTTGCTTTCTGCCGGAGATGTTTTATGGTTGTTCAATTGCTGCAGTCCAAGAATGCCAGTTCGCATTCCAAGCGTGTCATTATGTCATAATGTCAGCACTTCTTGCTCGATGATGTCATTAACCTGGAAATGATGTCATAGCCACAAGTGACATCACTGCCAGTGGGTCCCAACATGAGTTCTATTCAAAAAAATTGGGTCCCAGTCTTAAAACGTTTGAGAACCACTGGCCTAGAGGAATCTTTGGGAGAGCTCAAGCATCAAAAAGTCAATTTTCTTAAGAGCAAACCAAACATGCACTTATTATGTGTGAAAATTTGTTGGTTTTGACTTGAATGGGATTTATGATCGCATATTTACTACAACCCAAGGCTTTCTTTATGGCACAAGCCACACCAGTCCCTCTTTCCACACTGCCTATCAGTTCTTAGCAGATATTCTCCCCAGTACCTCCTGGTGTGTTGGTATATAATATGGAACATTATGTGCATGGCCCAACTCCATTTGCCCAAGATGACCAACTATGACAGGGTTTAGCTCAATTCCTGGTCTGGTGACTGTAGAAGTGATTGTGAGCTTCTGAGGCTTTTTTTCAATTTTTTGCACTGTTTTGTTGGAGGCTTAAGAGAAGCCTGTGCAAACAAATCTCCTTGACCAAACCCTCAAGAACACTGTAAAAGATGCTCAAAAATTTATCAAAACAGCCTCCGATTCAGGCATAAAACGCCTGTTAACATAAGAAGAGCCCTGCTGGATCAGGCCAAAGGCCCATCTAGTCAAGCTTACTGTATCTCACAGTGGCCCACTAGATGCCTCAGGGAGCACACAAGACAACAAGATGTCTGCATCCCATTGCTACTCCCTTGCATCTGGCATTCTGAGGTAGCTTACTTCTAAATTAAGGAGGTTGCACCACCCATCATGGCCTGTAGCCTACAATAGACTTTTCTCCAGAAATCTGTCCAATTCTCTTTTAAAGGCACCTAGGCCAGATGTCATCACCATCTCCTGTGGCAAGGAGATCCACATATTAATTATCTGCTGGGTAAAAAAGTATTCCCTTTTATCTGTTCTCACTCAATTTTAGTGGACATCCCCTGGTTCTGGTCTTGTGAGGGAAAAGAGCATCTCTAACCACTCTATCCATCCCCTGCATAATTTTGCACGTCATGTTCCCCCTCCCTGATACCTTTTTTCCTATGAGTGAGATGTCACTCAAGAGTGTTTGCTTAGTGGGGAGGACAAGCTCTCCCACCCCAAGTGAGGGTGCAATCCTAACCTGGAGTTAGGCCGGCACAGTTAGGCCAGCAAAATTTGGCCAGCACAATGGACACCATAAAGCATATTTGGACCACTCTTGTAGTCAGAGATGTGAACACACAGACATGCGCCATCCTCTGTGACTCCAAGAGTGGTTCAAACACGCTTTATGGTGTCCCTTGTGCCGGCCAAACTTGTGCTGGCCTAACTTTGCTGGCCTAACTCCAGGTTATTTTGATGGCTGATGTGTGTGCTCAGAGGCCTCCCCTCTTTGAAGGCATGGTGAGCCACTTGCTCTGGGTGCAGAACACGCTGCTGCCTAATAGGTGGAGCCATCATTTGTCCCGTCCCCCTCTCTCTCACCTTTGCCACTGCTCCAGAACTCTTGACAAACTTGGCTGCTGGTATGCTGGGACATCCACCTAATCTACCTGTGCTGACTGGCAAGTCAGTTTTCCCTTTCCCCTTATAAAAAGTTCCTCTCTGGTCAGCCTAAACATTTACATAAATAAAATCTCTGGAAAATCCCTGATCCCCTGGATGAGTGACATCCTACTTAGTTTGTTGTTGGTTGGATCATCTCCCTCCCACAGCTTTGCCACGGCTGCTCAGTTTATGTGTGTCCCCTGCTGCCCACCCTCCAAGGCCATGTTGTAGAGAGTCAGGGTGCATGAGGAGGCTGCCAAAGGATCAAGGGCACACTTGGGTGCTACTTTAGTGTTATGGGGCTGGATCACCTAATGGTTCAGAGGAGGGCAGGGTATGTTCTGAACAAACAGAGTTTGATTACTAGTTGGAAAGCCTGTTTTTAGTCTAATGCACTCTTGCAAATAAAGTGGTCTAGTTTGATCCTATTAAACAGGAACCAGCTGGGGAGAAGGGGGGAAGCAGAATTTATCTTGGTCATCAGAGGTCTGTATGGCTTTAGTGACTTGCATACCTCTTTGCAGTTCCTTTATTATCAACAGAAGCAGAATCAATTGTGTAAAATAGAAAATATAGAATTTATTCAATTTCCATAATTTATACAAGGTGCAATATTCAGCAACATTTAAAAATGTTTCTTCCTTACAGTGCAGACTAAACACAGCCTCAAGTGACTTTGAACATCATACCCCAATCAAATATACCAGTGGATACGCACAATGGATGCACAGTTGCGTGTTTCATGTACTGTGTAGTTTTTGGCCCATTACTACAATGGCATGTTCCAAAGTTAGGGGCACAATCCAGGCCCTTCCGTAGCGTTGATGCAATGTTGTTGCATTGGCGCTATATCATTAGCGCCGTGTCATTAGCGCCAAAGCGGGGGCACACAGCAGCAACCCCGTGTTGGCGCTAAGACTCCCAGGCCTGCAAGCACTGGTGGGCCGCTGTGAGATACAGGAAGCTGGACTAGATGGGCCCTTGGCCTGATCCAGCAGGGCTCTTCTTATGTTATGTTCTAAGCACGGGTGGAGAGCCACCCTTGCACCAAGGTGGGGGGTGGGCGGAACTGGGCAGAGGGTGGGTGGGCTGGTAGGCAGGAATCCAAGGCCTTGGTCCCGGGCCGTGCAGTTTCCTCAGTTCTGTGCCCGCGATTTTGCAGGTGCAGATCCGAGGGGCACATTGGAGAGGCTGGCACCTTCCTTGGTGCAAAGGTACAAATGTGCCCTTGTGCCAGGGAGGCTCCAGTCACCTTGAAGCTGTGCTGGATATAGCACAGGCCCACTGGCCAGCCTGCTCCAGTGCAGTTTAGGATTGGACTGTTAAATAGCTTCTTTGGGGGTGAAATTTTCTGCAAGGAAACAGCGTGGATGAAATGGGTTAAATACCTCCTATACTGGTGCCACATTCCCAGTTTAGTTTGTGGCTGTTACACTGTGGCTGTTACACTGATGAAAAATCAAGCGTCTAACTATACCATTATATGTTCTACAGAACACGTACTTTGGCCCTTAGTCAAACTAGACATGTAATGGCATTACACATCATCATCATCTCATTTGAGAGTTCTTAATTAATGCTTATTTATGTATTGCTTATTAACAAGAAAAGGTCAAAGTGGTTTAGGTAGCCAAATCAAATGAATGGTTTCCTGTCCCTAAAGACCTCGCAGTCTCAAAACATCTAGAAGACACTCCAGTTTACAGTCAATTGAAAAGATATTGGGCGAAGAAGGACCGTTGCTCTCCCTTCACTAAATATAAAAGGAGCACCATTTCAAAAAGTGCTGCTTTGCCCAGTTAGGAAGACGTTTATAAGAACATAAGAAGAGCCCCACTTGATCAGGCGAAACGCCCATCTAGTCCAGCTTCCTGTATCTCACAGTGGCAAGGAAGTCTTTCTGAGGCTGCCAAGGCCATGAGGGTCCTCCCATGGTCTCAGTGGGCCTCAGAATGGCTGAAAACCAGAAGTAACTTTTTTTGGCCCTAATGGCCATTCTGAGGCCTGTGGGAGGACCTGCACAGCCTCAGCAGGCCTCAGAAGAGCCTTTAGAGGCTTCAGACAGGGGACCCGCCTTGAGCCAAATCTGTGGATATAAAATCTGTGGATAATTAGGCTCAACCTGTATATAATACCCACAGGTCCAGCTGCATCCACATGCCTGTAGACCTTTCCAAAGAATTCTAAAAGATTCATGAGGCAAGACCTACCTTTACAGAAGCTTTTTTATTTTAATACATGTATATAATGTAACACATATTTGCATAATTTAAAATAAGAGGGGGAGTCAAATTTGAATCATAACCACAGTATGAAGCTAGGTGTTTTTGCATAAATTTTTTGCAGAAATTCACCCCAACTCAAAAAGTGTGAAAATTGTGCAGAACTAAAGGGTTAAACCCAGTGGTGGGATTCAGGGGGTTCGCCCAGGTTCTATAGAACCGGTTGTTAAATGGCCAGGCCCCGCCCACTCGCTTACCTCGGCTGGCTTCGGGTTTTTTTAGCCCCGGCTATGATGTCATAGAACCGGTTGTTAATTCATTTGAATCCCACCACTGATTAAACCCCTCTAGCGCTATACTGTGGCCCCAATCCATACCACACATCCTCTCACATGGCCGCTTGGTTTACTACTCCCAAAATAGATGATGACATGTTTAACGTCATGTCTAGTTGGGCTCTGTGGTTTTTATACCGTGCTTTGGAGAACGGGTTACACAGACCTCTCATTTTACACAAGTGTGATTTAGACATTTTTGAAAGAATGTGCTTGTTTAATACCAAAACCTAATTTACAATCTCAAATTTTTGAAATAATGCAAACGTTCCGCGACCTTCTGCATGTTCGGCTGTGAAATTCTATTTTCCCCATCAACCATGTCTGGAAAATGTCTACCTGCCTTTTCTGGGGAGCCTAAAGCTAAAAAAGAATGGAAAGCAATCAGCATTGATGTGAAATTAGATGTCATCAGTCACCTTTCAGAGAGGAAAGCGTGTATGGGACACTGGCCATATGCTTGGTTTAAGCGGGAGCACTGTTAGCACCACTTGAGACAGTGCTGAGAAGATAAAGAATCAGTGTCAATCAGAAGATAGAAACAATCGGAAGATAAAGAATCAAGAAATGTCAATCAAGGACATCTGCACCTGCAAAAAAAAAAGGCACCTCTTACACTCAGAGTTCTATAATGCAGTGTTATTCAAACTGTGGGTGGGGACCCACTTGGTGGATCACAATCTGATGTCACGTGGGTAGTGGAAAGCTGGGAGCATCCATCTTGGAAACTGCAGGCCTGACTCTTGCTATATTCCTTTTATGAGTATTTGAATTTTCAAGTGAGTTTTTTTTAAAAAAATTTTTAGTTCTGTGCTTTTATATAATATTTTGTCCTCATCTTGCTTTCTGTCAGAGATGTTTCATGGTTGTGCAATTGCTTCAGTCCCCAAATGCCAATTTGCATCCTAGGAGTGTCATTTGAGTACGTCACATTGATGACACTTCCTGCTTGATGATGTCACTTCTGGCTATGACATCACTTCCAGGTTAATGACATCACTTCTGGTGGGTCCCAACATGAGTGCCATTCTAAAAAGTGGGTCCCGCTCTAAAATGTTTGAGAACCACTGCTATAATGGATTCCCCAATAGAAACATTTGGAGTGGATTCCCCAAACATGTACCATTTACATGCATTCTTAAGGTAAACATACATTTACACAATTTTTCAGATGGAGCTGCTTTTCATAACCCCCATGTGCAATGAGACGTGCCTGTACTTATCAAGAGTTCCTCCTCAATATGTAGACAAACAATTGTGGACAATCTGTTTGCAAGACAGCTTGTCAGCCATTATGGATGTTCCTCTGCAGTGCACAGCTGCGGAGGTGATGGACATACTCTGTGAGCCACAGTGAGGCACAATACATGAAATGACTGCACACCCTGGAGCATTTCCCAGAATCCTCTGAAACAGGAAAGGGCTCCTTGGCAGAACAGCATAGGAGCTTGGAAGTTGGCAAGTCTGGGACAACACAAGCAAATGCAGGGACGACAAACAGACCGTACCACCATTTCATTTTGCTTCTGTTCTGCCTACTTTTAAAAATATGTATCGCGGGGCACAGCCTCTCAACCTCAGAGCCGTCTAGACTCAGATACGTGGGAAGTGTGCTATGCATGTTGTGGGAGTTGTGGTAACTAATTTGTGAAGGAGGGTGGGGCATTTTGCACATGCTCAGAGACACCCTTCTTTAAGCTTTGGCACTGAAAGTACGTTCTGAACAAGATATACCCTAGTGAGCAGTCACTGACATTAGTGATCGCTAAAAGAACTGCATTCACAAGGAGGACAGCTAGGTTGATGGTCGTCCATACTTTGCAAAACTCCAGTTTTCTCCCTGTGCAGATGCCGCTACCTCCACGGTGGGGCCCTAAAATAGTCTCCCTCGCTTGGCGGGTCGAGGTGGGTGGTGCGCGCCCCTTCTTACCCGGGTTCCGGCGAGTTGAAAGCCTAGGGGCGCAGGCGCAATGTGATCCCTGGGGTGCGCTTGAAACAGGCGCGTGCCCTGTCCCCATAGCAACCGCCGCCCGGGTGCAGACTGTTGCCCAAGCGCGTGCTCGGTGCCAAGAAAGCGTCGCAGCAAGAGCAGCAGGTAAGAGGTGGCGTGCTTAGCTCCGGACTATTGTTGGGCGCCCATTTTCAGGGGGAAGCTGGTGTCGTCCCGGGGCTACAAACTGCCCACGGCGGAAGTGGCGAAAAGAGGGAGCGTGGAGCCACCCACCCGCCCATTTACGACCCTCTGCACTCGCAGCATAGCAGAAGCTTGATTTGCTGACGCCATAAATGTAGGGGGAGATAGGAAATGAGAGGAAATACCCGATTCCAGCTATACTACATGAGTGAGAGCCGCTTTTTAAAGCGCGGATTATGCTCCTAAGGGCCAAGCCCTGTCCAATTTCCAGCCCTAGTGTAGCTTTTCCAATGGGGTGTGTGCTGTCTGTGGTGGGGGAACAGTCAGGGAGGCTTCCTCCAGGTAAGGGAACATTTGTTCACTTAACTGGGGGCTGCATTGCAGCTGCATCGGCCCCAGAAAGTTGGACAGGGTTGGACCCTTCGTCATTAATGCTTGTCACTTAAAAATAAAAATTCCCATTTTTATACCATCCTTCAAGGAACTGTTTCTTTCCTGCTTTTGTCTTCACAACAACCCTGAGTGAGTGACTGGCTGAAGGTCCCCCAGGGCTGTTCATGGCTGAGCAGGGATTTGAACCTGGAACTTACAGATCTTAGTCCCGAACCAGGACACCACCTTGACTGTCTATGACATTGTAATGCATCACATGGGTATTTAGCTGGTGACACTTTTCACATCACTTTATCTTCTTGCTGAGAAAAGTTTCGCTTGCTATCTTGGGGTGCTACAGAAAGTACAGAAGCTGGGCCAGTGAAAAAGGTGACAACCCAAATGCATCAGAGTTTCTTCAAATCTAAATCTGCTCCAAAGAGGCTGCTTTCCAGAACGTCTTTATTTACTCCTTTGCTGCTACTGCATGGTGGCCAGCTTCTGTAGAGAGAAGTGCTGGCCTTCAGCTCCGTCACACTGCCAAACCTAAAAGCCTTGCACTTTATTTCTATCCTTTCTTCAGTGGTGCTCTAGCCAGTGGTGTTCCTACGGGGGGGGCAAAATGCTAGGTTTTGCAGCAGCCTGAGCTCCTGTGTAACGTGGCCTCTCCCCCTTGCCTCCAGAGCCATTCGCAGCTTGGACAGCTGGCTTGGAAGCTTTGAACTCCAAGCCATGAATGGCTCTGGAGGCGAGGGGGAGAGGCCGCTTTACACAGGAGCTCAGGCTCCTGCACCACTCAGGCTCAGGCTTTTTGCCCCCTCTGTAGGAATGCCACTGTCTGGGCAGCATAGGTGGGATTCCCAGGTGGTCTTCCATCCCGACTAGCCCAGCTTTAAGAAAGGTTACTGCATCCTATGCCTTCAGAGCATAGCCGTGATCTCAGCTATATGGAAGCTGACTGTGGTTACTCACTGAGGAGCATTTTCAGAGAAGCATTTCTTCTTTGTAGCTTTGCAGGCTCTGATCCAAGCCAAAAAGTCTTCCGGCACTGAAGTCTCATCAATTCTGACCCAGATTCAACCATGCTCTCGAACTGCTTTCAAGCTGCGCAAATACTTCCATTTCTGCAAAACTTGAAATTTGAAAACCAGTTCTGTTAAGATTGTATTAGGCCTATTTTTGTACTTCCTATTTTGCCTTGGTTCTAAGAAAAGGTTTGCCAACAGACTCACAATTCCTTTTTGTTGGGAAATGAAGGTAAGACAAAAATGAGTGTGTGTGGAACAACTTATTCATGCAATATGTATGGATCAATGAAATTCATTGTTCACTGTATTCTGGAGTGTTGGGACTTCGTATTCTGAGATTGTGTGTGTGTGTGTGTGTGTGTGTGTGTGTGTGTGTGTGTGTGAGCACGTGCACAGTTTTCAGAATTTGGGGATTAAGCACAAAGGATTATGAGTCTCATCATCATACGCCACTTGTGAATTTCTTTGTGGTTTCTCGTTGCCCGTTTTCAGAATGCAAATAAAATGCATTTTCAGATCATCACTCATATCAGTGTTTCTCAAACTGTGGATTGGGACCCATGAGGTGGGTCATGAGCCAGTTTCAGGTGGGTCATGTATCACCTAGGGCAGCCGTAGTTGAAAATATGGGAAGATGGGATGCTAGAAAGGGGGAGGGCTGTGTGGTTGTTTTGCTTGTGCCAAGGTTGTGCCAAGGTCCTTTCTGGTTCACTTTGCTATTGGAAAATGGCTGAGGAATAACCCATCTTATTGCTGAGTTCTCAGAAAAGCAGCCGGCTCTGGTATCACGATGAAGGCACTTCCGGTAGGTCCCGGACAGATTGTCGTTCTAAGAAGTGGGTGCTGAAAAGCTTGAGAACCACTGCATTATATGATTGTCTTCATATGTGATGTGTATCAGATTGTATTTTTGCTCCGCAGGTAAGCTCACCAAGATACATAACTCTTGATCAACAATATTCCCAAGTCTGCAAAGACCTGAATCAGCCAGAGAACCCATTCATAACCCGCATTCTGCAGGATGTGAAGCAAGATGAAGAATCGTAAGGCAACCATCATGGGGCTAAATCAGCATTTCTCAACATTTGTCCTCACTGTACCACTTCGCATGGTGCACCTATTGGAAGTACCAGTGGAAGTAACTGGTGATGACATCATCACCAGTTACTTCTGGGTTGGGAGACGCAATACAATGTGACAAACATCAGTTAGAGGCTTAGGGTGGATGGGAGGGTTTTTCTGAGTGTGGAAAATCAATCAATCAACAGTATTTATATACTGCTTTTCAACACAAAGTTCACAAAGCAGTTTACAAGCTAATAATAAATGTCTTCCTGTGCCAAAAAGGCTCACAATCTCAAAATAAATGCAGAACACCACCAGCAACAGCCACTAGAAAAGACATTTTTGGGGTGAATAGGGACAATTACTGTCCCCCTGCTAAATATAAGAGGAACACCACTTGAAAAAGTGCCTCTTGCCCAGTTAGCAGGGTAACTCCAAAGCATGCTTTGCAGTTGTGCTAAGCCTCCAACCGCTGTTTGTCACGTTGCATTGCTGGTGTTGCTGCCGGTGGCAGGGGTCCAGGGGTCCTGTGCATATCACCAGCCTCCACCTCAAGGACCACTGGTAGTACCTGTATCACTGCTTGAATAACACTGTCCTGTGGGTAGAGGTATTTAAAAACAATGCTGTTTACTCAGAAGTAAGCTCATTGCCTTCAGTAAGACTTGGGCTATAATCCTATCTTACTTTCCAGAAACAAATACCTCTACCTATGGGGATAACACTACTGGCCACTTTTACAGGGCTGTTATAACGATTACTAATGTATGTGACCTGCCTTTGAACTCTTAGAATGTGCTATGTCAATTCTATCTACTATTCTTGTAGCATCCAGTGCATTCTAATTTTAAGAAAACTGGGGTTGGAGGAGGGAAGTATTGCCTTACAGCAGTGTTTCTCAAACTGTGGGTGAGAATCCACTAGGTGAATTGCAAGCTAGTTTCAAATGGGTCTCGTAGCACCTAGCGCAGCCCCCATTGGAATGTTTGAATTCCGGGGTATGCAAAATAACAGCACGAGTGTGTTGTGCAATTGGCCCTTTGGTTGTCTGTGGCTTAAGTTTGAATTGAAGATTGTCGAGGATTTGTGGGCAGATCTATGCCAATTAAATGAAGGTGCTCCATGCTCTGTCATTGGCCATGTGGTGTTCTAGTGTTTTCTCACTCAAGAGCCTGTTTTCACAATGACGGCACGTCTTGTTTGATGATGTCACTTCCTGCATTGACATTTCTTTTAGGTTAATGACATCACTTCTGGTTGGTCCTGACAGATTGTCATTCTAAAAAGTGGGTCCTGGTGCTAAAACATTGGAGAACCACTGCCTTATAGTATTTACAATAAAGCAAGTAACGATACTGTACATATTGTTTCCATTTTAAATCCCCTTCTATGCATCTAGGTTTCAATGTTTCTCTTCAGATTATATAGTACCTTTTATTAAAGGTTTTCACGGAGAGGAACACTTGAGCCTGATTTTTTGAAACTCCATTTCCATGGGTCCAAAGCAAAGCAAAAACAATCCCTTGTGTTTGCATATTATTAACAGGTTAGCAAAAAGAATCACTATCAAAATAGCTGGAAATAATCGCCTGGTACCTGTGCAGAGGGTTACAGATGGTGATTTTCAAATCATTGCCATTGTTTTTACAAACAACGTATTTCTTACGGGTATGTCTTATTATTTTAACCTTTGAAACACAAGCCAATTTTCATCCTGAGTTTCATGTTTTTTTGCTTGCTTAACTTTTCATGTATATATAGTAAATAGTAATTGATAACTAGATTTATGTCAAATTTATTATGATGATTATGGATATTTATACCGTTGAATCTTGGCATCCACGGCGATTCCGAGAATGGAACTCTCGTGAATGTCGAAAATAGCAGATAATGAAACCTGTGGTCAGTCGGCAGGCGACTAGAGGTGTTCTGAGATGCGAGAAGGCCACGCATAGCCTCCTCTCATCGCAGAAGGCCTGCCAGAGGTCTCTAAGACACGTTTTTGGTTCTTCCAAAAACAGTGCATCTTAGGGTGCTCAGGCAGGAGGAGCCGTGTTGTTCCTCGAAATGCCTGCCCAATGCCTCTAAGACACACTTCCAGTTTTCAGAAAAACCAGGGCATTATGAAGGCAAGGAGTAGATGATCAAAGCAGAGGTGAGCGGATAGGGTCCCGGGAGTGGGACGGGATCGACAGTGTGTCACCAGTCTCATACAGTTAAAGCCTTTTTATCCATGGGGTTCTGTTCGGGGAACCCCCATGGATAAAAAATAATGAATGGATTTTGTCCACATCCACACCCTCCGGGCCTTGTAATGCCTTATAAAGCATTATATGCTTTCTGTTTTTTGGCCCATTGAGGCCATGAGTAGATGAGCCTCAGAAAGCCCTCAGGTTTCAGAGTGTGGGGGCAGGGCCAATCTAAGGGTTTGCAATTGATGAGCAGTGAGTGCCGTCCACGACGAAGTGCAGCATCTGCGACAAAGTGCCTGATGAGACACGCGAATTTAGCATCTGGGCGAGTGAAGCAGCAGGGCGAGGAAGCCCCAGACTCTTTAAGAACATTAGAACTTAGAAACAAACATAGCCATGCAGTCAGTCAGTCAGTCAGCCAGCAAGGGGGGGGGCTATCCAGTGTTTTGCACAGAGTGCCACATGTATGATTATATGACTCTGGGGCATAGGTTGTGGGTGTGTCCTCGGTGCAGGGAGCTCCAGGAACTCAGGGAGCGGGTCTGCTCCCTAGAGGCCTTGGTTGCGGACCTGGAGAAGCAGAGGCAGGCAGAGAGGGACCACGATGAGACTTCTGGGGGCTTGCAGGCTTTGTCCCACCCTCAGAGAGGCAGCTCATCAGCTGCCAGGGAAAGAAGTCTCAGGGCTGGAGGGCGTCAACCTGGTATGGAGGGAAGCAGTGCCCCAGGGGGAACCCCTTCTTCCAGTAACGAGCCTGCATCCAATTGCACTAAGGATGGTTCTCAGCAGGAAGGGGGTCATGGGCTCCTTGTAGTGGGTGACTCTATAGTTAGGAATACAGAGAGGGGGGTATGTGATGGATGTGAGGACCACATGGTGACTTTCCTGCTTGGTGCAAAGGTTGCGGACATCACGTCTCATCTAGATAGACTGGAAGAGAGTGCTGGGGAGGAGGTAGCGGTTGTGGTGTATGTTGGCACCATTGACGTGGGGAAATGTAGCCAGGGTCCTGGAAGCCAAATTTAGGTTGCTAGGCAGGAAGCTGAAGGCCAGGACCTCTAAGGTAGCGTTCTCAGAAGTGCTACCTGTTCCATGTGCAGGGCCAGCTAGGAGCTCAGGGGACTCAATGCGTGGATGAGACGGTGGTGTCAGGAAGAGGGGCTTAGATTCGTTAGGCACTGGGGAACATTTTGGGACAAGCCAGGCCTGTACAAGAAGGATGGGCTTCACTTGAACCAAAGTGGAACCAGGCTGCTGGCGCATAACATTAAAAAGGTGACAGAGCAGCTTTTAAACTGACCCCTGGGGGAAAGCCGACAGGAGCCAAGTGGCGTACGGTTTGGAACTCCTCATCCCTATGGGAGGAGGAAGGTGGAGGAGTACCACAGAGTAATGTCGGAATAGGAAATAGGCCTGCAAGTGTGAGTGTAAATGACAGTCTTTCTACTGCTCCAGTAGAAAGAGAGGCAGGGTAAATGGATCAAATAGGAGTCCCTCCTTAGTGAACCCCCTGTATAGGTGTTATTATGCAAATGCCCAAAGTCTCCGAGCAAAGATGGGGGAACTGGAATATTTGGTGGCTAGGCAAAACAATATAGTGGGCGTAACAGAAATCTGGTGGAATGCAGAGAACCAGTGGGATACTGCAATCCCAGGCTATACTCTATAGGAGAGACAGGGAAGGGCGTGTTGGGGGTGGGGTGGCCATCTATGTCAAAGAAGGGATAGAATCCAGCAGAGTAGAAATTGAAGGTGAGCCTGACTCCACCATAGAGTCACTGTGGGTTAAACTACCAGGCCATAAGAGCGATGTAGGAAGAGCTATCGTCCTCCGGATCAAAAACTTGAAGGGGACCTTGAAATGAGGAAACAAATCAGGGCAATGACCAAGAAAGACAGGGTTGTAATCATGGGGGACTTCAATTATCCTCATATCGACTGGGTCAACTGGGGCTCTGGTCAAGAAAGAGAGACCGGATTCCTTGACGTGCTGAATGACTGTGCCTTAGAGCAGCTAGTCATGGAGCCCACCAGAGGACAGATGACTCTGGATTTAATATTGAGTGGTACTTATTATTATTATTATTATTATTATTATTATTATTATTATTATTATT
>JAJKFI010000044.1:7504356-7556383 GCA_029204185.1 Lerista edwardsae
TTATTATTATTATTATTATTATTATTATTATTATTATTATTATTATTGGCCAAGTATATAAACTATACCTGGAATTTGATACGGCCACCGGCTACATACATACAATACTACACATACATAGTAAACAAAGAATACACAGAACAAATAAGGGCATATTCAGAATAAACCATTGCCTCAAACTCCTAGTCGCATCAACATAATTACAAATTCAGCAATTTAATGGCACAAGGAAAAAAACTATTTTTGTGCCTCGATGTTTTAGTATACAGAGTCTTATATCGACGACCAGAGGGGAGAAGATTGAACAAGTTATGGCCAGGGTGCAACGGATCTGCAGCGATCTTTTCTGCTCGCTTTTTAACCCGAGCAGTATACAGATCTTCTATTGAAGGCAGATCAGTTCTGATTATTTTTTCAGCAGTTCTAACAGTCCTCTGGAGCCTTTGCTTATCCAGTTTGGTTGCCGAGCCAAACCAAACGGTTATGGAAATACAGAGGACAGACTCAATAATGCCTCTGTAAAATTGAACAAGCAGCTCTCGAGGCAAATTGAATTTCCGAAGTTGACGTAGGAAATACAATCGCTGATGAGCTTTTTTAATAATACCACTAATATTAATTGACCTAGTTTGGGAGTTCAATGTTACTGAGCCATTGGGGAACAGTGACCATGCTGCAATTGGTTTCACCTTGCATGTCCAGGAAAGAGTGCAGAGCAAATCTGACACAAAAACCCTTGACTTTTGAAGGGCAGATTTCCCTCAGTTGAGGAGGCTAGTTAGAAAGAAATTGAAAGGGAAGGTAAAAAGAGTCCAGACTCTCCAGGCTGCATGGAGGCTGTTTAAAATAACAGTAGCAGAGGCCCAGCGGAAGTGTATACCGCAAAGAAAGAAGGGCTCGACTAGGTCCAGGAGGGTGCCTGCATGGCTGACGAATAAAGTGAGAGAGGCCGTAAAGAGCAAGGAAGCTTCGTTCTGTAAATGGAAATCTTGCCCAAATGATGAGAATAAAAAAGAACATAAACTCTGGCAAAAGACATGTAAGAGGGTGATACGGAAGGCCAAGAAAGACTTTGAGGAACGCATGGCCAGAAACATAAAGGGGAACAATGAAAGCTTCTTCAAATATGTTAGAAGCAGGAAACCTGCCAGAGAGGCGGTTGGCGCGCTGGACTGTGAGGGAGGGAAAAAGGAGATAAAAGGGAGCCTGGATATTGCAGAGAAATTAAATGAATTCTTTGCGTTGGTCTTCATGGCAGAAGACCATGGGCAGATACCGCTGCCTCTCCTAACTAAGGAATTAAGTCAGGTAATGGTTACTAAAGAAGACGTTTTAGATCAAATTGAATAAAATAAAAAATAAAATAAAATGTTTTGTTTTAGATCAAATTGTTAAATTAAATATAAATAAGTCATCAGGCCCAGATGGTATCCACCCAAGAGTTGTCAAGGAACTAAAGATTGAAGTTGCCGACCTCTTAACTAGAGTATGCAACTTGTCCCTTCAAACAGCCACGGTGCCAGAGGATTGGAGGATAGCCAATGTCATACCAATCTTTAAAAATGGGAGGAGGGGGGACCCTGGAAACTATAGGCCGGTCAGCCTAACGTCTGTTCCGGGTAAGATGGTGGAAAGCCTAATCAAATATAAAATCCTAAAACATGTAGAGGAACAAGTGTTGCTGAAAGAAAGTCAGCATGGCTTCTGTAAGGGTAAGTCTTGCCTTACGAACCTTTTAGGATTCTTTGAAAAAGTCAACAGGCATGTGGATGTGGGAGAACCTGTGGATATCATATATCTGGATTTTCAGAAAGCGTTTGACACAGTCCCTCATCAAAGGCTGCTGAAGAAACTAAACAGTCAGGGAATAAGAGGGCAGATCCTCTTATGGATTGAGAATTGGTTGAGGGCCAGGAAACAGAGCGTGGGGGTCAATGGGCAATTTTCACAATGGAGAGAGGTGAAAAGCAGAGTGCCCCAAGGATTTGTCTTGGGGCCGGTGCTTTTCAACTCGCTCATAAATTATCTGGAGACAGGCATAAGCAGCGAGGTGGCCAAGTTTGCAGATGACACAAAACTTTTCCGGGTGGTAAAGACCAGAAGGAATTGTGAAGAGCTCCAGAAGGATTTCTCCAAGTTGGGGGAATGGGCTGCCAAATGGCAGAGTTTCAGTGTAGACAAGTGTAAAGTGATGCACATTGGGGCAAAAAAAGCAAAACTTCACATATAGGCTAAGGGGTTCTGAGTTGTCTGTGACAGCTCAGGAGAGAGATCTTGGGGTGCTGGGGGACAACTCGATGAAGGTGTCAACCCAGTGCGCGGCAGCAATTAAGAAGACCAATTCCATGCTTGGGATAATTAAAAAAGGGGTTGAGAATAAAACAGCCAACATTATCATGCCATTGTACAAATCAATAGTAAGGCCACATCTAGAGTACTGCATACAGTTCTGGTCACCACATCTCAAAAAGGTCATAGTGGAGCTAGAAAAGGTGCAGAAGAGAGTGATAAAAATGATTACGGGGCTGGGGCACCTCTCTTATGAAGAAAGACTCCAGCATTCGGGGCTCTTCAGTCTGGAAAAAAGGCACCTGAGAAGGGACATGATTGAGACATAAAATTATGCTTGGGAGGGATAGATAGATGGATGTTCTTTTCCCTCTCTCACAATACCAGAACCAGGGGACATCCACTGAAATTGAGTGTTGGGAGATTTAAAACAGAGAAAAGGAAATACTTTTTTACCCAGTGGGTAATTAATCAGTGGAACTCCTTGCCACAGGAGGTGGTGATGGCATCTGGTCTAGATTCCTTTAAAAGGGGACTGGACAGATTTCTGGAGGAAAAGTCCATTGTGGGCTATATGCCATGATGGGTGGTGCAACCTCCTTACATTAATAGTAGGCTACTTCAGAATTCCAGATGCAAGGGAGTGGCAACAGGATACAAGCACCTTGTTTTCTACTGAGCTGTGAGATACAGGAAGCTGGACCAGATGGGCCTTTGGCCTGATCCAGCAGGGATGTTCTTAAGGGTTCGGAACCCTCAGTGAAGCATATCCGAGAGTTACAAATCCACGGATAATTAGACTATACTGCACTTCATTCATTCATTTGTCTGTTTATTGGGGTTGTGGTGTGAAAAAGGTTGAAGACCACTAGTTTAGTCCAAAGCCTTGTGTGGAAAAACACAGGTAGAGGAGGAAATGGTGCTAGAAGGAGTTTGGCGGCAAACTCCAGGGAACTATGATAACAGTGATTCTACTAGATAGAATGTGCTGCTGATTTCTGTATTCCTCGTCTTTTCCAGGACTGGACCTGAGATACAATCTGCTAACGGATGCTGGTGCAGCATATGTTGCAGCCTTCCTTCAGGTACTACTTGCGATGAGCATCTGTGATACTTAAAGTCTTACCTTGCACTTGAGATAATTAGGGTGGCCTCATTCCAAAGGGAACAGGAGTGAGGCTTTCTCTGGAAGGGGACCCCTTCTGCATGGATCTTCCAGCTGTCTGTTTTTTGTTTTTGTTTTTTGCAAGGGTGTGTGTTTGTGTGTCACTGCAGGGCCTGGGGTATTTATCTTATAGTGCCTTCTGGTTATTGTTTTATTTGCTCCACAAAGGAATATTTACACTTTTCCCTTGGGTTGCAATCAGGAGTTATTTTGATCAAGAAAATGGTCCATGGTGAAAGTGTTAACCACTTTCCCTCTTACACACTGCTCCAAAAACATGAGTTGTACAGGGTTAACGCCTTCCCCATCCAGCACCAGAGGGTGCCCATAGCAATGTGTGCTGAAGTGGATCTGCACATTTACCATCCAACCAGATGTCTGACGTTGTTGGCTTTGAAAGCATCCTTTGCCTCGTTGGATGGTGTGGGACCAGCGATGGGATCTACAAACGACCTGGGGGAACGCTGGGCGGGACGTAGGCGGGACATCCGGGTGATTGGCAGCCCGTCCGCGGCGATCCGCAGCTGCCCTAACCTCGGGGGGGGGGCTCCTGCTCGCTGCAGAGGACGGGTGAGGGTCGTGCCGGGTGCCTGGGCGAGCAGCAGTGGGGCGCGCTTACCGTGGGCAGCCCCCCCCCGGCCAGAACAGTTGCAGAACGCTGCGGACGGGCAGCCAATCACGCGGAAGCCCCGCGTAAGTCCCGCACAGCGTTCCCCCAGGTCGTTTGTAGATCCCGTCGCTGTGTGGGACTAAATCTAGCCCCCTTTCCATCCCTGGCCAGCAGATGATTGGCCTATAAAAGCTATAGTGTCAGTCATCCAGAGGCGTTTCTACAGGGATGGCAAAGCTCTAAGTGTTGCAAGAAGCCTTACCCTGTCATGTAAATCCCACCTCTCTCTTGCTGCTGTAGCCAATAAGCAACGCCAAGATGTTGCTTTTCCCTGTGAGGATTGGCTAAAACGGTGCAGGAGAGGAGTGATTTCCACTGCAAGGTAAGGCTTCTTGCAAAACTTAGAGCTTTGCCATCCCTGTAGAAACGCCACTGTAGTCATCTGTTCAATAAGTGGGTGCACCCCTATACTGTGGACTGAAGCTTTTGCATAGTTCAAAAGTTCACAAAACCTTTATGGAATAGGTGTCCAATAAAAAAGGTCTGGCTGCGTTCCTTCTGATTAGAACTGTGCATGTCCCCTTTGGAGAAGCAAATGGAAGGGCAATTTCCAGATTCCAAGGGATAGAGGAAAGGGTTTTAGGAACACACACATTAACAACAGCCTCAACATTCTCGTATTCTAGGATAATCACACCTTGACGTACCTCAACTTGATGTTTAATGATATTGGTACTATTGGAGCAGAGTTCATAGCTAAAGCACTGCATGTAAGTATTGATTAACTCAAGGCAGCACCAGCTGCATTACTGTTTCTTTTGAACTCAGCGCTGGTTGTTTAGTTAGCAAATCTGATCTTTAAGAAAAGTGTTGTTGTTGTTGTTCAGTCGCTAAGTCGTGTCCGACTCTTCGCAACCCCATGGACCACAGCACGCCAGGCCTCCCTGTCCTCCACCAGCTTCTGGAGTTCGCCCAATTTCATGTTCATCGTTTTGGTGACACTGTCTAACCATCTCCCCCTCCTCCTTTTGCCTTCCATCTTTCCCAGCATGAGGGTCTTTTCTAAAGAGTCCTCTGTTCTCATGAGGTGGCCAAAGTATTTGACTTCAGCTTCTGTATTTGTCCTTCCAGAGAACAATCAGGCTTGACTTCCTGGAGACTTTAGGTCTTCCTCACTTTCTGCCATTAGAGTGGTGTTGTCTGCATATCTGAGGTCGTTAATCTTTCTCCCAGCAACCTTGATTCCAGCTTGTGAGTCATCCAGCCCTGCCTTCCTCATGATGTACTCTGCATATAAGTTAAATAAGCAGGGTGACAGTATACAAAAAGAGTTACATTTTCATTCTATACAGTAGTATTCAGTTTTGCTGTATTCACTTGTACTGACAAACTTTGGGCTCGATCCAGCCAACAGGACTTTTGAAATTAATGAGAATTAAAAATAGTTCATTTTGATTAGACTGTGTCCTAGTTAGATGTTCCTTTACGGGTTCTATATGACATCATTTCTAAGTTCTAAGGCAGCATTAAGAGTGGAATCCTAACCTGGAGTTAGGCCGGCATAGTTAGGACAGCAAAGTTTGGCTGGCACAAGGGCCACCATAAAGCGCGTTTGGACCACTCTTGGAGTCAGGGAGGATGGTGCATATCTGTGTGCTGGCCTCTCTGACTCCAAGAGTGGTCCAAACATATTTTATGGTGGCTTTTGGTGGCCTAACTGCAGAGCTGACACCAGGTTAGGGGGCACAGGCTTTCTTGAACTACTCTGTATAAATGTTCATGACCCTGACCCTTGGGGTAGAGACCTGCTTGCTTGCTTGCTTGCTTGCCCATTGTGCAGCTTCGTCTGTCTCTCTTCAGCAGAATAAACTTGGAAGCATTCCAAACTTCAAACCTGTTGCGTATTTGAGTTTGCCGCACCAGGGATGAACCAAGTCCCTTAGGAGGCTATAGCAATTTAGCAAACAACAACAACAACAACAACAACAACAACAATAATAATAATAATAATAATAATAATAATAATAATAATAATAATAATTTTTTGGTACATTTCATGCTTAGAGGAATGAAGTTCTGGTTCACCTAAGAATGACGGGCAACAAGATAGGCAACAAGGGAGGAATGTACTTTGCAGCAATGATGCAGATTAACTCAACATTACAGAAATTAGATTTTGCTGATTGTGATCTGGTAAGTAAAATCAGAGAACAATTGGAGGCAGGGGGGTGTCCCTTTACTAACCATGAACTTTAAACATGTGTTTTAATCCAATGGACTCAACTCTCAGTTTATATCTGGTAAATAATAATTAATAAATAATATTTTTTTATTTACTATCTGTGCTAATTGTGATGAAACAAGGAGCTCAGTCAACATATTTCCACAAGCCACGCATTAGATGTCAAAGAGCTGCATGTGGCTCACAAGCCATGTTTTGGCCACCTTTGCTATAGAGCAGAGGTGTTAAAACTCATTTCATACAACAGAGTGAATAGGATTTATGATGTCTTGTTGAGGGCCGGAAGTGATGTCATTAAACAGGACATGATGTCATTAAGCAGGCCATGACCAGAAATAAGCACTTTTTTCTCACTTAGGACCTCATTAGCTGCAAATAGAAAATATGCCAATCTTGATCATGATTTCAAGATACGGAATTATGCTGGCTGCCTTTACAGCAGGGACGACACCTTAGCACAGCTCAGCAGCTGAGAGCAGCTGATGGTGATGCTGAGAGGGCCTGAGGGCCAAATAAAGAGCTTCTGCGGGTTGCATCCAGCCCCTGGGCCATATGTTTGATACCTCTGGTATAGAGGTTCTCTAGAACTACGTCAGTTACTTCTCACGTTAAAAGGAATGGAACAGGATTATTATGAACTCAGTTCCTGAATATGTTTTAAGGCTGAATTACATGTGGAGGCAGCCACAATTGTTCATTATCTGCCTTGTTAATGTATAAAATGTTAATGTATTATATCTGCCTATGTATAAAAGCCTGGCTTCATTTCTAGAAGTGCTAGGAAATGAGGAAAAGGCTGGGCGTAGGAGAGAGCGATCTGGGCGAGGAGAAGGCCGATTGTGGTGGTCAGGGGGAGAAAAATTGGGGGGGGGGCAGGATAGAGAATGGAAAATTGCACGTGTGCAGGACCTAAACAAGTAAGGAATGCTGATTTGAAATAACCAGGCACATCTTTAGCTGCAGGTCTCCATTTGATGGAAAGCCATTGATCCTGGGTAAAGGCACCCCTGTGCTAGAAAGTCACACCTCCCACTATAAGATCTGAACAAAAGTCCCAGTAATATCTCTGAGAGAGAAATACTGTTTGTAAAGGCTGTGTCTGAATTTAGTTTTGTAAACACACCTCTGCAATCGATCTGGAAACTAGAGAGTCAGCCCATTATAGTTGATGGTTCAGTACTGATTGGGTGCACCTGTGACTGAGGGCACCATCCAAAGGTGCTGTTGGACACACACAAGCTGCTTGTGTCAGCCCAGTGCTGTCGCAAATGTGCGTGTTTGTGTAGGCACAAGAGGCATGGGCTGACACAGGCAGCAGCATCGGCCCAGACACACTGCAGTTGGCAGCAGGTAAGCTGTCCCTACGCCGGCTGAATTTGGCCAGCGTAGGGGCTTTACGGGGCAGGGATGGGGTGGAGGGAGGGCAGAAAAGGGCAGAGAGAGGGCCGCCCCACAGGCTGGATGGCCTGGGAAGGGGGGAAGAGCCAGGATTTGGCCATTAGGCCAGATCCTAACCCCCAACACAGGGCCATGTGACCCCAGTCCGGGCTACATGGGGCCACTTGCGCCTGGTATTTACCAGACGCAGGTCTGAATAGCCACATTGGGCTGCCTGAGGACAGGCATCCCTTTGCCCTGCAGTGAGCCTCTAGCTGCCTCTTACCCTGTGTAGGATTTAGCGCAGGCCATCCAGCCTGCATGCTCCAGCCCAAGTCGGGATTGGGTTGTGAATTTATTTCAGTCAAGGTCTAAGTATTTGGGAATTGGTTTATGTGGGAAATATCGGAGTTCACATCGCCCAAGTGATTGGCAGTTATCTTGTTGGTTGACAGAGGGTTTACTTAGTGGGACGTAAGTCAGTTTGATTTGGGGGGGATCATGCCCTTTGTCTTATTTTCAGGGGACACAGAGTCTAATAGCACTGGCAACGGTTCTGAATCATAACGAAGCAATCAGAGCCATAAACCTAAACCGGCCATTACTGTACAGCGAGGAGGTAAGCACCGTGGGTAGGCTTACTTGCTGTGAGACATGGAAGCCTGAAATGCTGCAAGGAAAAGAGCCCAGGGAGACATAAGAGAAACGTTGGGTGGGCTGGACTGCAATGCTAGCACATTTGGAAGGAGGTTCCCTCATGTGAACCTCTCCACAGCAGCCCTCCCCCCAATCCATTCCCACTGAGGGGACCTTCTGGAGCAAGATGGGATGAGGCATAGGGGGGCTGCCAAGGGAGGGGGTATCTGTGAAAATTGCCTCCCTCTTGTGCCAATGGAAGTGCCTTCCATTCATGCAAGATGCCTGCAGGATTCAGCCCAGTAGGCAGTGGTGTCATCTAAATGATTTAAGAACAGGTACTCACTTTTGATTGGCAGGTGTCGGGACCCGCCCACTGGAAGTGACGTCATAAGCCAGAAGTGATGTCGTGGCAGGAAGTGACATGAAAAAAAGCCCTTTTTGAGGCCTCAGATGATTTTAAACTGACCCAAAAGTTGCAACAGTATTCCACAGCACCCCCAGAACATGTTAAGGAGGCCTGGCATCATGTTAAAACCCCAGAGCAACTCATTTTTCAGTGGCAAGGAAAGGAAAGGCTCCGCTCGCTGCCTGCCTGGCTCTGAGAACATGCAGGCAACTCAAACATGCAGGAAATTCAAACGTTGCAGAGGGTGGAGTCGACGAGTGGGCGGGCAAATGGGCGGGGCCAGCTGTAATCCTAGAAACCGGTACTCGCGTACCCCCGCATACCCCCTGCATGACATCACTGCCAGTAGGAATAATAGAGGAACGTGGCGAGTCTTTATTATCCATCCAACTCTCTGTCCTTTTCAATGATTTTCCCTAAATGGTTTGGGACCTGAATACTTCAGGAACTGCCTGTTCCCACCTGAGCCTGCCCAGAGCTTAAGGTCAGCAATCGAGGCCCTGCTCTCTGTCTCACCATTGTGGGAGATCAAACAGGCGGGTACAAAGACGGGCTCTCCTGCGGCCAGGCTCTCTAGAACGTGGCATGTTCAAGTTGTAATTCCATAACATTGATCTTTAGGAGGAGACCACGGTCCACGTTGCTCTCATGTTGAAAGTCAACCAGAGTCTCATTGAACTGCACATGTGTAAACATGAAATGAAGAATTTCGGTGTTGAACGACTATGTGAGGCATTGTATGAAAACCACACCCTGCGCTATCTTGACCTTAGCTGGTGAGAGGGGCTTATACTATAATCGATTGCAATTTTGATATGGAACAGAGATCGACACATTAAAACAAAAGCAGCTAAGCTCTATTTCTCATTTTGTTTATTTGAAAAATTTATACTCCGCCTTTCCCATGCTGAAGCAAGTGCAGCGTACATGGGCAGGCTAGACTAAACTACCATTTTGCAATGGGGTTTTTACACATATACCGTATTCTGTGATTCAGTGAATCCTCAGTCCCAGATGTAGCCTTCACCATGTGGTTCTCTCCTCTGGCTGGGTGCCATCGAACTTCAGCCAGTCAAGCCTGGATAGGTCCTCAAGGTCCTACTCTGTTCTTTTGCTGGCTGGCCTTCTCACACGTTCCCACCCATTCCCATATTAAGCCCTTGATCTCTTTTTTTTAATCGTTAGTTGAGAGCAGATGCACTGTAGATGCACATGCATGTCCCATTTAAGATTTGTAAGATATAACATTTATGTGGTATATTTCAGATATTCAAAGCGTTTCACGTGCATCCTCCTAGCGACCTTTGCATCCTGCCCACTAGCATAGCTGCGGGGAGGTGGTGTTGTAAGTACTGCAGGCACCCCAACACACTGTGTCAACAGCCCCTCCCATTTGCCATCAGAGTCATTCCAGGCAGCAGTGGCAATGCACTGGTGCTCACCAATTGCGAGCAAGTGGGAGGGGCCACTTACACAGCACTTAGCAGTGCTTGCAGTACTTGCCTCCACCTCTCTGGCTTCACTACAGGCGTATAAGCCAAGTCAGTGTTATTATCCCCAGGTTGCAGATGGAGAGGGGCTGAACCTGAGAGAGCCTTGAGGCAGCCTTGTGTATGAATGTGCCTGTTTCCGCGGGTCCGAAGTGGTGTGGGAGGATCGAGAGCTGGGGCCAGCACCAGTCAGGGAACTGTCCTGCAGGGCAGAGGTGGCCAACCTGCAAATTTAGGTCTCCTGGACATTTAACAATTACATAGGGAATTTCAGCCGCTGCAGCTTGTCATCTGTGAGCCCTAAAGTTGAAATGTTGGCCACCCTTGCTGTAGGGTCTAGGCCAGTGATGGCGAACCTTTTGGGCTCCGTGTGTCAAAACTTTGGGAAATACTTAACTTGACTCTGCTGGTGTGTCAACTCACCACCAAACAAATGACAAATAATTCTTTATATTTATTTATTTATTTATTTAAACTAAAACTACAGTCCAATCATGTGTGGTGCTTTGTATTATATAAAGCAACACCAAAGAATTACCAACATGAAAAATGAGCGAAACGAATTCAGTTTTTGTCAGCTTTGGTGAACGCTGGTGTGTCACCCCAAAGGTTGTGGCGTGTCACCTTTGACACGCAAGTCATAGGTTCGCCATCACTGGTCTACGCAGCAGGAGCTGAGTTTGCCGAACCAGGAGAGGGAGCTCTCTTACGGTGCTGGCGAACCATCAATGATTAGGCACTGATATGACTGAACTTCAACAGTGGACCTGATTGTTCTGCATCTTGCTGGGTCTCAGCAGGCCCTCATCTGTGTATAAAAACAGTTGCTCTTCTATGTTGCCTTGAAGGGCTTCTTGTCTCTGGAGAATGTTTTGGCAGCACTTACTGCTTATGAAATACCAGAGCACATTTTGCCATAAACCGATAAAAAACTTGGGCATAATGGTTGCAGAGAGGCACGCAGTTTTTAGAACTCTATTTCATGTTGGTTGGTTGTGCTGTTGATTGGTTTTTATTGCATATTTTATAATTTATGTGAATTTCATCTTTTTACATGCCTTTTATAATTTTTTTTTGTATTTTTTGTTGTTGTTAGCCACCTTGTGTACCCTTTGGGGAGAAAGGTGAAGTACAAATCGAATGAATGAATGAATGAATGAATGAATGAATGAATATAATGTCTTGAAAAATATATGTGTATTCACATCTCTTTTCAGTAACAAAATTACTCGGGACGGTGTCAGGTTTTTGGGAGAGCTGTTAAAACGAAATAACACCCTGGAAATCCTGGATCTTAATTTTAACAGGATAGAGGACGATGGAGCTTTCTATCTAAGTGAGGCGCTTACTACACACAACCGGACCCTTCAAGCGTTAGTATACAGAATTTATGTATTTGTTTAAGAAATGTATATCCTGCCTTTCTCCCACATTGTGGGTATTCTTAACTCCTGTAATACACATTTATTGTAACAGGAGGCAGTGATGTGAGCATGACAGCACAGAATGTATGAAAGTCTGACATGCGCTTTGGATCAAAATAGGGAAGACAAGCAACACAGTGACATGCGAATCTGGCCCATTTGCTGTGGCCACGAATTGCTGGAGCAGTTGCATGCAATGTAAGGGTTGTGGCTCGGCATCCTTTGTGATGTTGCAAAGGATTGTGGGAGGCATCTCTTAGATCACAGGCTGCTTCTCTTACTCTTGGGCAGCCCAGTTGTATCCTGCGCTGGAACAGGCAGGCCAACTGGTCTGCGCTGTATCCAACGCAGCGTTGGAGGTGGCTGTAGCACAACTCAGAGTAAAGGACCTTGCCCTGAGAAATGCCCCAGCCACCGTAATGCGGTTACTTAGATCTGCACCAGAGAAATTGCTGATGCAGATCCTGGTAGCTTGGTGTCATGCTGGACTGCTTAGGAGGGGGTTAGGATCCAGCCTGAGTGCTGGAGGCCAGTCCCACCCCCTCCTCGAGCCTGGTCCGCCCACTGGCCCTCCCTCCCCCTGCCTTCACCCCTCCCCCCTAGGAGTCACCATCCTCTTGTCCTTATCAACCCCCATGTTGGTTGCCCTCAGCCAGTGCAAACCTACCTTCCCGGGGTGGGGTAGAGGCTGGGACTTAGCCTCCATGGGTTGGCGCACATCCTTGCACCGGTCCAGCTGACTCCTGAGGAGGTGCAGACATGCCTTACAGCAGGTTTGCAACACTCCTGAGCCCACACAAGAGACTTGTGCTGGCCTAAAGAGCGCTCTCCAAAACATTGGCACCTGAATGACGTACACTGGTACTCTCTTGTGACAGAATGAGATGTCAGATGCTTCATTGTGTCATATTGCCTTTTTAGGGCATGTGCATGTTTTGTTGTGAATCCAGCTTCAATCACTGTACGGAGACAGGTTTTGTAAACAAGTTCAGTATGCACCCAGATGCCAAAATCTCAATGGCTGGTTATTTACTTTGCACCCAGGCCCCCATAGGTATCTTGAGACTTGGGACTACGGCAAATGTTTTTTCATTACCAATCCCTAGGTGCTCTTTCAACCTGCGTTGATTAAAAAAATGAAATGAAAATTTAAGTGGAAGAACAAGGGCCCAGTAACTTTAAAACAAAATTGCTGAAGTAGCCATTATTTCCTGCCTTTCAGCTTTGGTGAAAGATTTCTAGAATTCCGGTTAAAACAGGAAGGCTTTTTTGTGGCACCTCAAAGCCTAACAAATTTTTGGCATTGAATTCAGATGCATGAAGCATTACTCTCAGCTGGAGTATATGGGGGGGGCATGACTTCCCTCTTCTCCCCTGGGTTAGCAGATGGGGTAACAAAGTAGAAGCTGGTGGGGGTGTGTGTGTGGGCTTTGTGGCTGGTGGCAGGCATAACAGGAATTACAGTCCTATCGTGGAGAGTGCCACAGAGGCTCTTGTATGAAATGGTCTCAAGCGGCCTAAGAGTGCTGGACTGTGAGCTTACCCTTCTGTCTGCCTTGCTCCCTTGTGTTTCTCAGGTTAGCAGTCACAAGCAACAACATAACTGGGGAAGGATTGGTGGCCCTCGCAAAGTCAATGCATACAAACCCTGTTCTGTCCTATATCTACATCTGGGGAAACAAAATCAATGATGCAACATGTGTGGTATGTCTGACTTCCTAAATGTCCTTGTCAAAAACCACGTTTGCAGAGATGGGCCAGTTGTTGCTGCCCGCCTTCCTCTAGTCTCGGCTTCGTCAAACTTGCTGCTTTTCACAAGCTGTGGAGGCGGCGGCAGCAGCAGCAGAAAAAGCAGGTTTGCTTTAGACATGGGCACGGTGAATGCTGGTTTCTCTCCTCATCCAAGACTCCTCTCCCCTGAGCTGCTTGTCTGCCTTGAGCTTGGGCATGCTGATGGAGGCCTTCGTGTCCCCTGGTCTTGCTTGACCTCCTCCCTTGAGAGAACTTAACGGATAAGCACAACCTGAAAGGTCAACATGACACAGCCGTGAAAGTGCGAAGTTTGAACATAGGATACTGCCTTATTTGGAGTCAGACCATAGTCCATCTAGCCAATATTAGACCATCCAGCCATCTTCTTAGACTAAGGGTGTAATCCTAACCAACTTTCCTGCCCCGGGGTAATGCAGCCCCGACATAAGAGAACAAGCATTCCCTTATCTTGAGGAGGCCTCCATGACCGCCCCCCCCCCACAACTGCAGGATGCAGCACATGTCCCATTGGCACAGCTATGTCAGTGCTGGAACGTTGGGTTAGGCTTTCGCCGTTACGCAACAGAACGCAGCGATCGCGCTGCCGCTCACCCGGAAGACACGCCCAGCGTACCGGTAGGCTGACACGTCTGATTGCACCCTTAGTTTCCATAGAGGGTGAGAATTACGTACGTGTAATTAAACTTGTGCAAATTCTTCCTATTACCAAACTTCCTATTATCTTCATCTTTTCCTATTGTCATCTTCCCCACCGTTGAAATTTAGATTGTAAACCCCTTGGGTCAGGAACCTGCTTATGTTGCAATGTTAAGCACTATGTACGTTAATGTACTAATAGTATGTACTATGTACTAAGAGTAAATATTAGTAATAGTAGTAGTGTCCTCTAGTTTCAGTGAACTGCCCCCCTCCCAGAGCTGTTGTTTCTCCCCATGGGAAAAGGAGAGTCGGGTCTGAAAATTGGCACAGTGGGAAAGCTAAACCTGTCCTCCCGCAGGGCACTGGTCCCAGTTCAAATCCCTACACCCAGAACTACCTTTGCCCTGTTGAAAAGATGTGAGAGTGGAGATCCCATAATGGATCTTCCAGCATGTATCTCTTGCGTTTGCCCCTTAACCAACTGAATATCCAATGTGTTTTCAGGCATTTGCCGAGTTACTTCAGAGTGGCCGCCTTAAGCCCACTGGCACGGATGTTGAACCGTACGAAGTGGATGGCACCATATACCTCGCTGAACTCTCCCATGGACTTAAAAGGCATTATTATTGGACCCCAAGCTATGGAGAACCCGATAACAAAGTTGAAAATGCCTCTCTAGCAATAGCTCCTGTTACAGAAAATTTGTGAATACCATCGTTTTCTTTTGCTTGCTTGCACAGGTTTTTCTCATTTTTGTCTCAAGTAAATTTACGATCATATGTAGTTACTTGGGAAACTGGTTTTGAAAATGTTGGCCTATAGTCACCATCTTAACCTACATGGAGAAGTTGCTACAGTCAGTTCTCGTTATCTGCTACAATTATGTTCCTGGAAACCCTCCCAGCTAGCGGACGCACAGATTACCTGCCATGGATTCTGTGGGATCAATGGGATTAGATGCAAGGAGTACCCTCGGGAAAGGGTACTTTACCTGCCGTCAGAAAAATCCAGCAGAGACTTCAGGAAGCCAGCAGAGAGTGCAGCAGGAAGCGCCAAAATATCTCTGAATGCTAAAGGCACCTTCCAGAGGCTGCAGGGACCTTCAGAATGGCACCCATGACAAGCACAGACCCCTTTAAAATGGCTGGCGGCATCTTTTCAAGGGGCCTGTGCTGGTCATGGGTACCCTCCTGAAGGTCCCTTCAGACTCCGGAAGGTCTTTGCATAGCAGATAATGAGAACAGAGATGCGGATAATAGGCAGTAGCATTTCTGCCTCTCATGGATAAGCAAATTCAGATCGTGAATTTGCATATGAAGAGAACTGCCTGTATTCTTCCAGTTGTGCCCTAATCCAGCTATGGTTTTGAGAGTACAAGTCTAAACAGATTTACTAATTTGTACACAGTGGGACATATTTCTAAGTATTTACACAAGATGGTGGCGTTAGTCCTAATGAAAGCAGTGAGTCTTACGGTAGGTGTAGCTGTGTTGTGCCATTGCTTTCAATATGTTTTAGCCACGATTAACATTGGCTGAATTAGGGCATAATGTACGGTTAAGGTAATCTGTAGCAATATACAATAGTTTTTACAAAATCATTGTCAATATCAAAACCATTGTTTTGATGCAAAAAAAATTCATAATAGTTATTTCAAGGCTGCAACCCTAATCATGTATGCTTGAAAATAAGGTCCATTATTGAAATCAGTATAATTTATAAATCAGTATAATTATAGGATTGTGGTGTTAATACAAATAATAAATATCTCTCAAAAAAAATTTGCTCCAACTCACAATTGGTTCAACATTCTCATTTAGGCTAGATGCATTGGAAGTGTCTTCCAATGCACAGGACCGTTGGAATCAAGCATGCAACACTGTGAGCTAGAGCATTGAGCTGGGATGTGGGGAGCCCATAATCTCCAGCCAACCTCTTTCTGCCTAACAGGGTTGTTGTGAAGCTAAATTGCCATTGTGAGCTCCTCAGAACAGAGACCTTGCATAAGCATAGCAAACAATGGCAAGGCGGCCCAAGTCCTGCTAGTTTCAGTACGAGGCCCACAAGGATGGTTCCTGGTGAATGGTGCACCTTGGAAAACATTCACACTCAAGAGAGTCACAATTGTCTGTTTTAAGTAACACTGCTAATAACAGCATAAAATAATTTTCTTTCCAGAAATAATAAAACACTAAGAAAACATCTCCTGTTCTTTGTCTGATTAGCTTGGGGGGGGGATTCATAAACCAAGCTGCATAGACAGGCCAAACATGCTGTAGGTGTGTGTTACCGCAGTAGGGTGGAGCGTGTGAATCTTGGCTGATGGAATATTTATCTACATAAAGAATAAGATATCCTGAAGAGTTTGTATTTTTCTTCTATAGCAGCTTTGAGGGGGAAAGAAACAAATGATTTTAGAGAAAATTCAGTGGCAAGGCTGGATTTCCAGCACCAGATTCTGTGCATGTATAATCACACTCATATTTCCCACTTTGGATAGTAGAGTCAGCTTCTAGTCCAGAAACCTATGAAAGTAGAAGCTATGCCTGGAACAGGCTCCAGGATTGTGTGATGCTTCAAGTGACCAGTGAGGCCTTATTTTCAGCCTCCAGTCACAGCCCCTATTCTTAAATGCCAATCTACTGGCCAATAATATTCAGTTATAATATATGGATGTTGGGTGAGCTATTAGCAGTCTGCAAGGCATGATATCAACATTCAGTCCATGGCAACAGCTCATTCACACATACCAAGCCACACTTGTTGCTGCATTTCCAAGTGATGTAGAAACAAGACTAAACAGAATCCCAGTTATTGTCCCAACCCTGGTCATTAGAACAGCCTGCCTAACCTTGCAAGGGTAGTACATCTTGAATGAATGGAATTCCTCTGCTCGCCATGGAATTACACTTTTTGAAAGCTTGTAGTAAACCAGTGTCCCTCTATTTCAAAGCATGAGATTGAAATTTCAAGGCAGTGTAGGTGTTTCTTGGATTAACTATGCACTGCTCCTGCCAATGATTGTTACATTATTATTGGGACTGACACCAATAACAAAGTCAAGCATTGCCGGCAATAAGCAAAAGTGATACTTCTATAGAGGAAAACTTCCTCCACTCTCCCCATCAGAGCTTTTGCTTACTGACTTACTCGTACTGGAAAGAAACTGCTTTGTCTCTTTAGACATTTGTATAAACCAGAAATGCATGGCGCAAAGAATGTTACAAAACAAATTTTATTCAAGTCTAACATTAAAATATTGCAAGCTATGTATGTACATAACCCCTCACAGGAAAATACAAAAGCAGGTGACACACGAGAAGAAAAAGATGCACATGATAGTTCAGAAATAAACTCAAAAGTTGATTTCTGGTTCTTACTAAGCTCATAAGAGTTGCTCAGACTGCCCCCACCCTTGGATTGTGACAAAACTGCAAAACCTAAAACATGAAGGAAACAGTGGTTCACTAATAGTCAGAAATCAAGCTTTAAATTGCATAATTGTTTTATTTTCCTGATTTTTATCCTGTTGTTCAATATATGCTGTGTGATAAAAACCTTAACACAAACCAACAGATTGGATAGCATCTTACCTGCTGCCATGGGGAAGTCTCTCCACGAATGGAAGGAGCATTCTGCTTGGGGTTTGGATTCTTGAAGCCAACCAAATGGGTCTTCCATTCCTGGAGGGAAGTTCTGATGGTGGAAGTGCTAATCAGGATGCTACCCTTGTTTTTATCCCTCAAATCGCTATTTTGCAAACAAATGTTTGATATTCTGTATGACATGAATCTTAAACCAATGCAAAGAGTCTCTCAACTGATTTCCAACCCCCCTTTTTTTACTGTCCAGTTCAGAACCTGACTTTAAATTCTGACAAACCTGAGCCAGGACTGAGCACACAGTTTTAATGATTCAATGCCCCACTCACCTCCTTCAAAGTCGGAACATTTCTAGCAGGCTGTCAACCACCTGCTTCCATGCCAGACAAAACGTAGGCATAGCAAACAAAAGATATGTGTAACACGCCTGAGAGCCCAATCCTATGCCTGTCTACTCAGGAGTAAGTCCCATTAGAATTAATAGGGCTTACTCTCAGATAAGCTGGGCTGGGATTGCAGCCTGAGTTTATACCAAGATGCTACCTTTAACAGAAGCCAGCACATCCTACTCTTGCTACTAATATTTTATCATCAGTATAGTTTTATTGAATGAGGATATTCAAGAGCAATCTTAACTTGACAGGTTCTGTATGCCACACTGAAGGCTTCAGCCCGGAAACAACGCAGTACGATTTATTCCATTATTGCAACAGACTTCAGCTCTCTTGAGCCTGTGTAGTGTGTTCAAAAGGGGGGAGAAAGCGACTGCCTATTTTTAAAAAAATCTCTGAAGTATACAAAAGACAACTGGATAAGTCTTATAAAATAAAACATTTTAATAAATATTAAATAGCTACGTTAGCAGCCCAATCCTATCCACCAGCATTAGCAAGGATGCAGCCATGCCAATGGGGCATACACTGCATCCAAAGATGGGGGCAATCAGGAGACCAGGGAACAGTAAGGAAATACGTTTCCGTAAGCCTCCTGGCAGTATGTGGGTTTCCTTGGATTTCTGCCAGCTATGCAGCTGGCATAAATCCGAGGAGCAAAAGGAGCTGGCTCAGAAGGTTCAAAAACAGGCAATAGAATCCTGAACACGCATCGCTGTTGCCAGGATCCACCCAGTTCCGCCCCCTGCCCTCCCACTCCCCCTCTCCATCCACGACAAGCCCCTGCTGCTGTTAAATGGTCACAAGTAGCAGAGCCTCTGGGAGCCACTGCCGCATGTGCCATGCCACTCGCCCTTTGCAGCACTGGCCCAGCAGCCCAGACTTCACGTTGCTGTAAAGGGCTTCATTTTGCTGGAACTTGAGTTCTGGCAGTGCAAGGCCCGTGTAGGATTGAGCCTTAGGCCTTGTATAAATAAAATCTAAGAGCAGGGTTTTGTTTTGTTTTTTAATGATTTTAAGGGCACAATCCTAACCAACTTTCCAGCATTGACATAGCGGTGCCAACGGGGAATGTGCAGTGGGAGGGGGGGAGCGGTCACAGAGGCCTCCTAAAGGTAAGGGGATGTTTGTTGCCTCATTTCGGAGCTTCATGGCCCATACCCCACTGCTGGAAGTTTAGTTAGGATTGTGCCGTAAAAGTCAGACACGCAAAAACCATTTGGAAACATTCATTCTAAATGTGTGCTCTAAACAATGTATGCTTTTCCAGAAGTTTGTCACTGCAGTCCTACAGTGAAGGAATAAGCCCATAGCAAAATTAAATTCTATAGAATCTTTATTAAAGGAAACTATACATTTGAGTTTTTGTAACCCTGCTCAGCAAAACAAGCAGCTACAGTACTCTCAGGAAAATGTGTGTGTGTGTGCGCGCGCAGACACGAATGAGGCTCTGAGCGCGCCCCAGGGCAAGGCAACGTCACTGCGCCCGGAAGAGCTCCATTTCGGAGTGAAATGGAAGCGAAGGAGGGTGGGCGGGACAAAGAGCGCGCGGGTGTTTCCCACGCTGTGGCGCCGCTCCACTGCCGGCGCCCATTGCTCACGCCACCCCCGCTACACCCTAGAAAATGCCTCTGTGTGTGTGTGTAGTTAGCATGCCATTTTGCTGAGCATATTCATGAAGTCAAATGTATAATTTCCCTTAATAAAAGTTCTATAAACATACACTAGAAACACCACTCCTTGCAGTTGTCTTTTCTCTCTCTGCCCATGAAGTTAGGTTTGGAGAAAACGGTTGTTCAATTTCACATGCTCAATCCTTCAGCATCCTCCTACCAACTACCAAGCACACAAGGACTCTTCTATCACAGCTGGCAGCACAGATATGCTTAGTTAGTAGACAGCACTATGTGGGACAGTTGGTCCTACATTGCAACCTTTCTTGAAGGCATAGGGCACAAAGATTTGTTCATGCATTTCTGGATTGTTAAGCAAATGTATCAGCCATGACATGGCATGGATTTTACCTGGATTTACAGGTATTTACAAGAGGACTACCTAGATTTTAAAATGTTTTTTTAAAGAGTCAAGTTTCTAGTTTTCATAGGTGAAAAAAAAAACTTGGAAACACTTTCTAGCTTCCCCTCTACTTCAGCGGTTCCCAAACTGTGGGTCTGAGACCTAACAGTGAGTCATGACCCAATTTTTGTTGAGTTATGACACTGCCAGGTCAGATTAGGCTATGTGCATCAAAGGTTAAACAAGCTGCTACTTGGGGGAGGGAGAGCACTGCTGCGCAACCACCATTATAGCCACACCCCTTGGCATTTATAAGCCAGGCATCTATCTCTAGAGCCTCTAAAAAGCTTGGGAACCACTGCCCAATTTCCTTCTGTCACTCTTATGCTATTCCACGTAGCCTTAATACAGGTGAAGGGATAGGGCTGTTGCTCAGTACTAGAGCAGATGGCTGGTATACAGATCCAGAGATTTGGTCCCAGGTTCAAATCTCTGGCATTTTCAGACAAAGCTGGCAAAGACCCTTGAATGAAAGCCTGGACAGCTGTTATCAGTCAGAATAGACAATACTGAGCTAGAGGGATCAATGGTCTGACTCAATGTAAGGCAGCTTCTTATCTTTCACTGAGCGACCACAACCTGAAGGCAAACTATAGGCTGTGCACACTAAAAGCTCCAATGTTCAATCTATGGCATTTTCAGTTAAAGAGTATCAGGGCTGGTAAAGATTGCTTCTCTGCCATGCTAGATGGACCACTGGGAAGATGCAGGATAAGGCAACTCCTTATACGTTTTGCGAAGTATCTCATTCCTACAGCAGATTTGGCTTCCTAGGGACCAGTCCTACCCAACGTTCTGGTGCTGATGTAGCTGCAATGCAGCTCCAAGGTAAGTGAACAAACATTCCCTTACCTTGAGGAGGCCTTCCTGATTCCCCCTCCACCACAGAATTTAGCACACCCCCCAGTGGGACGGCTACATCAAGGCTGGAAAACGAGATAGGATTTGGCTTCTAGTCACTTCTTAAGTGTATGTTCAGTTTGCACAGTGTAAGACCATGCACATTCAGCATCAATCGACACTACTACCCTCGACTCAAAAGTCGATATTGGGCTTAATCTACTTCTCAGATGGATTTCCAGCGATTGGGACATAACTTTCATGCTGTGAATAGCTCCTGGACCCTCTCTATTCTCAGAAAACACAGAATACAGTATGGAAAAAAAATCAGAGAAATCAGGTACATATTGGGCAAAATTGCATGATTCATATGAGTTGTAGAATTTAGTTTTTCCTGGCACATTACCTGGATTACATTGGGGCATGACACACACCTTGTGCATAGCTGTTACAGAGCCGTGAAAAAAGACTCCCCACCACCACATCCTTTGCAAAGTAGCTTTCTTCAAAATGAAAATTGTCAACTGCAGAGGCACACGGTGAGGAGTATGGATTATCCATCTCGATACGTGATTAATTTCTGCATAAACACTGCACAAGCTCTCCAGTTCACTGACAGTTACCAGGTAACTAATGGCACAATCCTATCCTTTGTTAGCTCTGGCAGTGTGCGTGCTCTGCTGAAATCTGTCACAAACATGCTGTAAAGCACATTGTGACAGCGCAGTTGGTGGTAGCTCCGGCAGGAAGGAATGGGCAATCCTACCAGTGCAGGCAGGTTTTGTGCCAGGAAGCAGAAGGGCAGGAGGAGGGTGTGGAGGGGCATGCAGATCAATCCCGGAAGGGGGGCAAGAGCAGCAGCAGTGCTGCACACCATATCCTGTCCCCTTCCCAGGCCAAATCCACAGACACAGATCCACTCTAACTTTGCCAGCGATTTAGCAGATACGGTTCTGAACAGACCTGTTGCCATGGCTGGAGCTAGAGCACATGTGCCCTTTCCTTGAGGAGCCTGCCAGGGTTCCAACAACTCCCATAAGGATGCAGGGGTGCCCTTTCTGGCGCCGCTGCATCGGCATGGGGGAGTTTGGCTAGGATTGGGCTGTAAGAAGTCTTAAGGCAGGTGTAATTGAAGGAAAACACACCCAAATTATTCTATCTTCTAGAAAATGCAAAAAGTACATCTTGATTGCTTTTTTTGTTTGTTAAAATCAAGTCACATACTTTGTTCTAGATTAACAAAATGTAAGAAAGAGAAACTGCACTTCACAACGTATGTGCATTACCAAAGTTTTCCTGGATGAAACCAAGTTGAAGTCCAGCCCTATAACAGCTTCCACAATTAGTTTTCACTTTGCAGAAGATGCTCTTGCTGCCAGAGTTCCCAATGGGGGAATTTTTATCGCACACAGGAGATCAGTACAACTGTTGGAGGAAAATAAACTGAGGTTCTGAATATCCCGTGATAGTAGACCTCAGCAAAGTGTCTGATGGCGATGTCTGACTATCTGTAACGGGCAATAGCACCTGATGATCCTCTGTCCCAATGGGAAGAGGTAATGCTATATCTGAAGGCTTTACGTCAGTGGGATCCAGCAAAGGACTTTTCTCATTTGGAAGGGAGTCTTGGTCATTGAAGGAATTGTCAAGCGTGATGGGCTCCGGGGAGGTCTCACAACCTGCCAAGAAAAACAGTCATGTTCATCGCTGAAATTCAACTTCGACATGTTAACAAAGGCAATGGGGAGAGAATATGATTTTTCATCTCAGGTAAACTGAAGATAAAGGTAAAGGTTTCCCCACACCCGACTGGTCTCGTCGTGACCAACTGTAGGAGGCGGTGCTCATCTCTGTTTCGAAGCCGAAGAGCTGCCGTTTGTCCCAAGGACAAGTTTCCATGGTCATGTGGCTGGCATGACTATACGCCAAGGCGTACAGAACGTTGTTACCTTCCCATCGAAGTGGTACCTATTTACTACTCGCATTTTAATGTGCTTTCGAACTGCTACGTTGGCAGGAGCTGGGACAAGCAACGGGAGCTCACTCCATTGTGTGATCTCAAACTGCCAACCTTCCGGTCAGCAAGTTCAGCAACAGTGGTTTAACCCACAGTGCCACCACATCCCTTAAACTGCACCATGTCTGATATTAGGCCTTCATAGCACTTGATTGGAAATCAGCTGGGCCTTCAAGTTCACAGGTTGTAACCAGAGAAATGTTTATGTGAAGTGTAATTCATTAATATAAGCTCTCTCCAAGAATGGAAGAAGCATTCCACTTGTACAAAGGGATTTTGTACAAGCAGAAGGGGTACTTTGCACAGTGAAGCCTTATCAGTAAAGCTCTGCTTCCCAGCCTCTGCTTCCCTTTAAATCTCTCTTCACTTCCTGACAAATTGCTCACTTCAAAGGTCTTATTCTGCATATCCTTTTTGCCTGGCCATGCGAACTACACATGATTTTAAGAGATGGCTTGCCTGTCAGGCAGATGTTCATGTTCAACCAGGAAATTTCGCGGATCAAAAGCTTACATGTAACATTTCAAAATCACATCCTCTGTTTTCTATACTAGTTCACTCTAGTCTTATCCATCTAAAGTATCTTAATTTAATATCAACCCTTATGACACTACCGCATTAAACTGGATTCTGTAAATTGATCTGAAGATAACTGGCATTTTGCCATTAACGGGGAAAGTCTATGTTTCTATTACTACCGGAACTGACGTAACCATCACTTACCTGTGTGAACCTTTGCTTTGTGCTTCTTTAGGTTTTTTATATCTGTATAGGAATTTCCACACAACTCACAGATAAACGGTCTTTCGCCTAAAAACACAAAATTGCCGGTTAGTCTTCACTGATTTAATTGATGAGCATATAAATACTGATTTATAGCAAAATACCACATTTACAACCACAAATATCACATGTAAATCTAAACATCTAAATTGAGAAATGATTAAACATCAGCCAAACACAAAACAGTCTTCAAGAAACAACAGGGAAATAGACGCACACTAACCCACTCCACAACAAGCCCAAAACAAGAAGCCACGTACACTTAAATTGCCTGACTGCTCTGCTAGAATAATATGGTCTTTCCATTAATAAGTCATTCATTTCCAAGGCGGCCTTTCCAAAGATCACAAAGCTGGTTGCCGTAATGACTGTCTATAAGGGGCCACAACCAACACAATTTCACAGGCTCCAAAGTGGGGCCACAGCTCAATGGCAGATCATCTGCTTTGCATGCAGAAGGCTCAGTCCCCGACATCTCCAGTTAATAGGATCAGGAAGCAGGTGATCCAAAGACCTCTACCTGAAAGCTTTGAAGCTGCTGCCAGAGTAGGCAAGACCAGGTTAAAAGGATCAAATGTCTGATTCAGTCTGAAGACGGTTTCACATCTCTATATTTATATATACTAGCTGTTTGTTACCCGGCGTTGCCCGGGTGTTTATATCTCCCGTCCCTGACCCATCTCCCAATTTTGGGCGTTTTCGACCATTTTCACCTGGGGCCCCCTGCGCACCCCCACCCCCGGGGGCACTGGGGGGGCCTGACCCCCACAGTGTTTGTCGCCAGGCCGCAAGGCATATGCATGCCGGGTCTGGTGCCAATTGCTCCAGGAGTCACAGTGGGGCATGGTGCACATCTCGTATTGCACCCCTTCCCGTCCCCCACATTGGGGGCGCGGACCCGAACTCCCGCAGCGTCGCTGTTCGCCTCAGTGAGCCCAGAAACGACAGAACCAAGGACGATTTCGTCCATTTTCGGCCATTTCCACGCGGGGGCCCTGGCCCCCCCCAGGGCGCTAGGGAGGCCTGACCCCCAGAGTGTCTGTTGCCAGGCTGGAAGGCACGCAGATGCCGAATCTGGCGCACATCGGTCCAGACGTCCCAGCAGGGCATGGCAGATATTGTGTCTTGCACCCCTTCCCGCACCCCATGCTGAGGGGGGGTGAACCCGGACTCCGACGGTGTCAGGAGGATCGCCGCTCGCTCCGGCAACCTCAGAAACTATGGATTTGACACCAGTATTGGCCATTCTCGACTGTTTTCAAGTGGGGACCCCCATGTTCCCCCCCGGGGGCGCTAGGGGGGCCTGACCCCCGCAGTGTTTGTGGCCAGGCCACAAGGTGTATGCGTGCCAAGTTTCGTGTCGCTCGGTCTAGGCGTTCCAGCACGGCATAGCGGACGCTGTGTCTCGCACCCCTTCCTGCCCCCCACGCCGAAGGGGGGGTGAACCTGAACTCGCACAGCGTCGGGAGTGTCGCCACTCGTCCCAGCGACCCCGGAAACTATGGATTTGACACCGATATTGGCCGTTTTTGACCGTTTTCAAGTGTGGACCCCCATGTACCCCCACCCCCGGGGGCGCTAGGGGGGCCCAACCCCCGCAGTGTTTGTGGCCAGGCTGCTAGGCTTCCGCATGCCGGGTTTCATGCCAATCGGTCCAGGCGTTCCAGCAGGGCATGGCGGACGCTGTGTCTCGCACCCCTGTTTGCCCCCCACGTCGGGGGGGGGGGCTGAACCCAGACTCCAACGGCATCGGGACGGTCGCCACTCATCTTGGCGACCCCGAAAACTGTGGATTTGACGCCGATTTCGGACGTTTCCGACGATGTTCATGCGAAGACCCCCGCGTACCCCCACCCCCGGGGGCGCTAGGGGGGTCTGACCCCTGCAGTGTTTCTTTCCAGGCTGCAAGGTACGTGTGTGCCAAGTTTCGTGGCACTCGGTCAAGGCATGGGGAAGCCTATTCAGAACATGCATACACGCATGCATACATACATACTCACGTCCGTTTTTATATATATAGATATATATTTGACATTTATATAGCGCTGTTCAGTATTACATATACATTAACTTATCAACCCTTTGAGAATCTTTTAAGATAGATCCTGTAAAATATACCAGTAGTACTATTTCCATAATGAAATAAGTGACTTGTCTAACGGCACACTTGTCCACACCAAGATGAGATTTAAACACCACCCCAATACTCCTAGTCACTAGGCCAGTGCTTCCCGAACTTTTTAGCATTGGGACCCACTTTTAAAAACAACAATCATGGTCCACTAAACAAAAAAAAAACCTAGATAAAATATTTTATTTATTATTAATACATTACTTATAATAATTGGGGCTCTGTGCTACCAAGGCTGCTTAGAGACTTTACATACAAGTGTGTGTATGTAGACATTTGCTAGACCCTTCCTAGAAATGGAGTTCAAGATTTGGGATCCCCAAACCTTTACAGTCATTCCAGGGTACACAGAAGGCTGATCTGGAGAGCAATATGTGCAGTGAGAGACTTCCAGGCCAGACAAAAGGCTGAAACTGGGTTCACACATTATCTACAGCATGCCAATTACATTTTCTATAGACATTTTAATTTGGGGGTTTGAAGATGACTCATACTACAGGTTAGCATTTTTTTTCTTCTGCTACCTGGGCAAGAGTGCTTACAAAGCTTTTCGAAGGTTTCAAAAACTTTTCATGACCCACTGTTGAGTCCTGACCCATAGTTTGGAAAACACTGCACTAGTCTATTTCATACCCACTGTCAGGTTTCTGCCAACTCCCAGTCTGTGATATTTCATGTTATTTTATTGTAAAGTTACAACAACCAAATTCCCAACTTGCAAATAAACCAGAATCCCAAAACACACTCAGCAGGCCCAGGGAATTTACAGAAGTTAATAAACATGGAACAAGAGGGAAGGCTGCATTGATTATAATCTCCACTCCATCCCTAATATAATAAAGTAGGGAAAAAGAATTTACCCTTCAATAGGCAAATAACCCAGTATGAGTGTTGTCCGTAGTATTGTGCCTAATGTGCATACCCACACACAGCACGGAATAAGGTAACACACAGGAGGACGCATGCTTGAAAACTGACCTGTATGGGACCGAAAATGTTTGCTAAGTTCCCCTGAAGAAATGAAGCTTTTGCCACAAATGCCACATATATAGGGTTTCTCGCCTACAGAGAAAAAGTGAGTTGATTAATTCACTGCACAAGCTAGAGAAGAACTCTACACGAAGAACTCTAAATTGCAAGCACATGGCATACTCAAGTTTTCCATATTAGCAGCCTGAGGAAGAAAGGGACAATACATAGTACATCTCCACCACAGGGCACAATCCTAAACTGAAGTTAGGCTGGCATAAGCTAAACCAGCAAACTTTGGCCAGTGCAAGGGACACTGTAAAGTAAGTTTGGACCACTCTCAGAGTCAGAGAGGCCAGCACACAGACATGAGTCATCCTCCCTGACTCAGAGAGGAGTCCAAACACGCTTATGGTGGCCCTTGTGCTGGCCAAACTTTGCTGGCCTAACTGTGCCAGCCTAACTCCAGTGAGAATTGTGCTCACAGTCCCTCAGATATACACATTTCAAAGCCGGCTTAACAAATTCCTTCATGACAGATGGAACTGCCTTGGGGAGAGGATGGCTTCTCTCTGCTTCTGTCTTAAGATCCTTCAAAGTGGAGATTGCTTGGACCTCATACACGCAAAGCATATGTTCTGCCAACTGTAGATAAAGTCCCTCATTTAAAATGTGAGAGCACCAGGGGAAAAAGAACCTCAGCGGGTGAGAGCACCTCAGCTGTGTTGAGGGTGGTATGGCAGTAACAACCATGCTGCTTCTAACCCTGCTCTGGGGGCACCCTATCACTTTCTGCTCTCTACCTCCTTGGCAGCACCAATCAAACACACACCTCTGATGTTCCTCTTACCTGTATGCTTCCTTGAATGAGTGATGAGTGAACTCGAGACTGCAAATGCTTTCCCACACGTGTCACAAACATAAGGCTTCTCTCCCGTGTGTCGCCGCACATGATAGGTCAGTGTGCTCGCTTGAGCAAATCTCTGTCCACACCTGTCGCAGACATATGGCTTCTCCCCACTGTGCTTTCTAAATCAGAAGAAGCAGGTTGCATCCTGTCAGTGCATCATCCGCTTCTGAGAGCCACAGCCTCCTTAACTAATCTGAATGAATGTGGGCAAGGCAATGCCTCTGTCACTCACCTGGCATGGATCTTCAGATTGCTAGACGTTGCAAACTGCAAATTGCAGGCATCGCATTTGTATGGTTTCTCCTCTCCGTGATGCATGCGGCTGTGAAAAACCAGCTGGCATTTCTGAGCAAAGCCCTTGTCACACAGCTCACATTTGTATGGCTTTTCACCTAAGGAGAGAATTAAGTCAACTACTTTAACTATGCCTTGGACAGGATGAGATTTTTCTCAAATTAAAAAAAAAACTGATGGCTACAGATGTTTGAAAAGGGCAAACATCTTTTTAACAGATTTCATTATTTTGAAAGGCAGAAAGCAGTCCTGTGTGTTTTTATTTCAAGGGCTCATGCCGAGTTCTCATTTTTAATGCTGTTAAAAGTGTACCAAGTAGGTGATATAGTGTCAGCAGATGCAGCCACAGTATTATTTCTATTTGGAAAAGTAATCTATTTAATTTCTGGAAAAATATCTTAAAACACCAAAAAGGCAGTGTTTTGTGTTTTTAATGCATTTTTAACAAAAATAAACACCCCTACTGATAACAAACTGGGGTAGGGAATTGAAAAGGACAAAAAACAGAAAACTGCCTCAAGAATAATGGGTACAGTCCATTTAAATGCAAGTCAGTATGGCCCACCTTGAATTTAACGAAGCCTCTCGGTTATACTAGCATACTGTAGTAACTAAGGGCCAAATCCTATCCAGCTTTCCAGTACTGGTGCAGCCGTGTCAATGAGGCCAGTGCTGCATCCTGTGGGAGGAGGGCAGTCAGGGATTGTGTATTAATTGTGTAAATTAATGCTGAACTTTAAAGTGTTATTGTTAGCCACCTGGTACATTTTTACTGAAAGGTGAGATAAAAACCCTTTCAAACAACCATTTGTTCAAAAACAGAACACATCTCATTAACCGTATCCTTGTGTATAGATTATAGCAATGCTGTAAGTAACAGCAAGTACAGGTCGGGGCGGTGGTGAAACAAGGTCTTTTCCACATAATCTATATATATAAAGAAGAGTGAGTGAGTGAGTGAGTTTCGCATAGGCTCTGCAACGCCTGGAGCGATCGGCACGAAACTCGGCACGCATACACCTTGCAGCCTGGCGACAAACACTGTGGGGGTCGGGGCCCCATAGCACCCCCAGGAGTGGGGGTACGCGGGGGTCCCCACGTGAAAACGGTCAAAAATGGCCGAAATCGGCATCGAATCCACAGTTTCGGGGGTCGCCAAGACGAGCGACGATGCTCCCAATGCCGTTGGAGTCCAGGGTCAGCCCCCCCTAGACGTGGGGGGCAAGAAGGGGTGGGAAACAAAATGTCCGCCATGCCCTGCTGGAACGCCTGGACCGATTGGCACCAAACTTGGCATGCGGACACCTAGCAGCCTGGACACAAACACTGCAGGGGTTGGGGCCCCCTAGCACCCCCGGGGGCAGGGGTGCGCAGGGGGCCCCACGTGAAAACGGCCGAAAACGGCGTCAAGTCCGTAGTTTCCAGGGTCGCCGAGACGAGCGGTGACACTCCTGATGACGGTGGAGGCCAGAAGGGGGCCTCCACCCTAGGGGGCCAGAAGGGGTGCGAAACAAAACATCCGCCATGCCGTGCTGGAACACCTGGAGCAACACGCACCAAAGCCGGCATGTGCGTGCCTTGGGGCCTGGCGACAAACACTGCGGGGGTCAGGCCCCCCCAGCGCCCCCAGGGGTGGGGGTGTGCAGGGGGCCCCATGTGAAGATGGCCGAAAATGGCCTAAATCGGCGTCGAATCTGTAGTTTTCGGGGTAGCCGAGATGAGCGGCGACGCTCCCGAAACAGTTGGAGTCTGGGTTCGGGGGCCCCTCGGCGTGGGGTGGGGTGGGCGAGAACGGGTTTAAAACAAAAGGTCCGCCATGCCGTGCTGGAATGCCTGGAGCAATGCGCACCAAACCTGGCACGCGCGTGCCTTGCAGCCTGGCGACAAACACTACGGGGATCAGGGCCCCCCCAGTGCCCCCAGGGGTGGGGGTACAGGGGGGCCCCCCACGTGAAAACAGTCAAAAATGGCCAAAATCGGCATCGAATCTGTAGTTTCTGGGGTTCCCAGGGCGAGCTGCGATGCTCCCAAAGCCGTTGGAGTCCAGGTTCAGCCTCCCCTCTGTGTGGAGGGCGAGAAGGGGTGCAAAATACAGCGTCCGCCATGCCCTGCTAGAACGCCTGGAATGATTGGCACCAAACTCGGCACGCGCGTGCTTTGCGGCCTGGCGACAAACACTGCGGGGGGTCAGGCCCCCCTAGCGCCCCCGGGGGTGGGGGTGCGCAGGGACCCCAGCGTGAGAACGGTCGAAAACAGACAAAATCAGCGTTGGATCCATAGTTTACGGTGTTGCTGAGGCGAGTGGCAACGCTCCCAACACCGTGGGAGTTTGGGTTCAGCCCCCCCCCCAACGTGGGGGGTGGGAAGGGGTGCAAAACCAGACATCCGCCATAGCCCGCTGTGATGCCTGGAGCGATTGTTGCCAGACTCGGCACACGTGTGCCTTACGGTCTGGCAACAAACACTGCGGGGGTCAGGCCCCCCCAGCGCGCCCGGGAGTGGGGTGTGCAGGGGGCCCCACATGAAGATGGACGAAAATGGCCGAAATCCGCGTCGAGTCTGTAGTTTCCGGGGTCGCTGAGACGAGTGGCAACGCTCCCAACACAGTTGGAGTCCGGGTTCGGCCCCCTCTCAGTGTAGGGGTTGAGAAGGGGTGCGAAACAAGATGTCCGCCATGCCCCACTGCGATGCCTGGAGCGACTGGAGCCAGACTTGGCACGCACGTGCCTTGCGGTCTGGTGACAAACACTGCGTGGGTCAGGCCCCCCTAGCACCCCCGGGGTGGGAGTGCGTGGGGGCCCCCATGTGAGAATGGTCAAAAATGGACAAAATCGGCATTGGATCCGTAGTTTCCGGGGTCGCTGAGGCGAGTGGCGACGCTCCCGACACTGTGGGAGTTTGGGTTCGGTCCCCCTCAACATGGGGGGTGGGAAGTGGTGCAAAACAAGATGTCCGCCATGCCATGCTGGAACGCTTGGAGCGATTGGCGCCAGACTTGACATGCACGTGCCTTGCAGCCTGGCGACAAACACTGCGGTGGTCAGGCCCCCCCAGTGCCCCAAGAGGTGAGGTGTGCAGGGGGCCCCACGTGAAAATGGTCAAAAACGGCCAAAATCGGCATCAGAACCATAGTTTCCAGGGTCACCGAGGTGAGCGGCGACACTCCTGACACAGCTGGAGTCCGGGTTCGGCCCCTGTCAGCATGGGGGGTGAGAAGGGGTGCAAAACTCATAAACTCTGGAAGATCATTTTGTTACCCGGGCAACAAAAAGCTAGTGACAAATAAACACAAAGCGAAGAGCCTACCTGTATGAGTTCTCACATGTGTTTTCAGCTGGTTGCACTGTGTAAAAGCCTTCCCGCAGAGCTGGCACACATATGGTTTGACTCCTTTGTGGATCCTCATGTGCCTTCTCAGGCTGCTGGCCTCAGAAAACACTTTCCCGCAGATGTTGCACACTGGCTTTGCTTTGGAGTATTTCTGGTCCAGTTCTTCTCCTGAACTCTCCAGCTGGTAAGAACTCTTATCACTGGTAATGTTGGCTATGCAGTGCTCTTTCAAAGCACAAGCCTGCTGTACTTTCCCCTCTTTGGGTGTCATAGTCATAGCCTGGACCAGAATCTCCTGAGCAGCAAAAGTTTCACTTTCCACCACAGGTGTAAGCTGCAACTCTGAAATATCCCCACCTTGGGCTGCTTGCTCTGTTATCTCGGTGGCTAGTTTATTTGCATCTAAAAACATCTCCATGGAAGAGTTCTCTGCAACATCACAGAGATACTGTGCAGGTGTGTTTGGCAGGTTTTTCAGAGAGCTGAAGGCCTTCTTTCGTTTTTTGGTCTGAATCGATTTCTTTTCTGAAGTTGCTTTTACAACAGGTGGCTGAACTGCATCTGCTGAAGGGGGGTCCGGTTTCTCCTGGTTATTGTAGTCACGAAGGGTGAGCAGGCAAGTCTGCTGGTTCAACGCAATGTTCCCAGTGATACTAGAGATTTCTGTAGAAGAGGGATTAGCAATAAAAGCAAAGTCTTCCATCTTTATTTTACATTTAGTGACCACCTCCTCCACTCTGAGATAGTCGGCAGCCTGATGTATTTCTTTAACATTCCAACTGCAAGGGAAAAAGGTTAAATGGCAATGTACCAGCTGAAGAAAATTCTTTGTCTTGATGAACCAATATAAATAAATGACTTTTTAAAAAAAAATTACTTTAAGTAATATTAAAAGTCTCTATAAAATAACTGGGTCTTAATCTGAATTTAATACAATGATTTGGATTCAAAGACGCCTTTCAACTAGTGGAAAGCCGCCTCTACTCACTGGTGTGCAATCCTAATCTGAAGTTAGGCCAGCAAAGTTTGGCTGGCACCAGGGTCAAAGCACATTTGGACCACTCTCAGAGTCTGGGGGGATGGTGCACACCGATGTGCTGGCTTCTCTGACTCCAAGAGTGGTCCAAACATACTTTACGGTGTCCCTTGTGCTGGCCAAACTTTGCTGGTCTAATCCAGGTTAGGATTGCGCACTTAATGGAAGAATGTTGCAAGAGTATTCAGGGGAGTTTCTCTGTTTGTTCAAGCTCTTTTCAAAACCTAATGATGATCCACTAAATGCCAATGCTACAACCCCTATCTTTTTGTATTTACCATGTTTCCATTAGCACTTGTTCATGGAATAGCACCAAATCATATTCTGTTCTTCTTCTGCTTACTGTTTTCTGGATCTAGACTACATTTGTCTACTCTTTTTCTCTTTTCTGATTCGGCTTGAACATCAAGTCTGGATATGATGTTTTTAGTTGCTGACAGGCTGGCTGGCTTTTTTGCATTCTTTTTATATATTTTATGATCCTAGGGATTAATTTGTTTGTATGTTGTATTTTTAATATTGTTTTTATTGTCTTTTAATACTGTTTTTAATTGTTTTTAATTGTGTTTTAACCTTGTAAATGCCGCCTTGAGGGCCTTTGTGGCGGAAAGGCGGGGTATAAATCAAATAAATAAATAAATAAATAAATATGAGAGATATCAATTCAAATATTGCCTCAGCCATGAAGATTACAAGGGGGCCTTAGGCAAATCATGGTGGAAATAGACCTGTGTGTTCTGCTTATTATATGGTCAGAATTTGGCTAGCAGCCTCCTCCTATTAGTGTTTGTAAAATCATATTAGAGGTTTGAGGGACCATTTATCCCCATTACTATGGGCAGAATACTATGTTAGCTGCTGTAGCACAAGCATCTTCTTGCCAGGCACAACTGAAGTAACGTCACAGCACTAGACTGAAATACACAAAGCAATGCAAGACCGCTCCAGCACCATGCCTTTGTAGTGTCAGTCACAGGACAGAGGAGCAACTACACAACCACCAACAGAGCTCGCAATCAAAGACTAAAATATTGCCTCAGGAAGTAGGTTTAAAGGGACACTATAATGCATCACTTTCTTAGTTTAGATCACTTAATCCACTCAAGAAGAGAAACAAGGCTTTTAATACACAGCTGTGGGCCCAGTAAACTCGCTTAAATTCTGAAAGTGGAGCTGCCATTTTTATAAAATGAAGTCCCCAAATTTAAATTTCAAGATGAAAATCAGTTTGAAAATATTTTGATGACTTCAAAAACTAGGGAGATGCACCAGTTTTCTATGTTATAACAAAACATTGTAGAACTGTTGCAAGTACAATAAAAGCAAATTACAATAAAAACCAACTCATGTTTGTTTTTAAAAAAAACTAAAGGTACAAAGAGGTATAAAGATATAAATTTAAGAGACAAAATGCCTATCTAGCTTCATTCCTTGTAAATGACCGATTTTCTCTGCAAGAAACATAGAAGCAGAAACCTTATCTTTTCCTGATCATCAATTCCATCTTTACTGTAGAAGAACTACAGTACATGAATAACATGTACATGCTATTCATATTTGTTTCAAAATCAAACACTCTTTGAACTGGAGTACAAAAAAATTACTGGGAATCAGCTACTTATATCCAGTAAGAGAAACCTGGAATGGGCAACTACCTCATTTAATAGTCATTGACAAGGATGGAATAAGTATTTGCCTTCCTTTTACATTACGGTATTTGGCCATTGAAATGGCCAGTAACTCCCTGAACTGAAGCGCACAAAATATATTGTTACCAGTCATGATTGCGTATTCCAGTTTTCATTTCAGTATTCCCTTTCTCCTGTGTGTCTTTTCTTAGATTTGAAATCTGTGTTTTTTGTTCTCCATAAAGACCTTTGTTTTTAACAACATACAAACACTTAGTCCTTTTATATTACCTGTCAAGGTTTAAATCTCCTGTATATATGAACTCCAAGAGTTTCTGAAATCCATCCGCCTTAACTTGATTCTGATCCAAAAATACATTACTCTCTGATGTATCCCTATAAAAAGCCCCAAAGTATTCGCTGAAGGAAGCCAGCACGTTTCGGTGAGCTTTGAACTGGAATTCACCAATAATGATGGTGCAGTCACAAAGGAAGCCTGCTTCTCGCTGTTTGTTCAGTCTTTCCAGTAGGTGCTCACAGTGGTGGGAATGCTGCATTTTGGGTATTGGATGACAGCTTCTCTCCTTGGCCTAAGAAGGCAAAGGAACATGTTTAGTGCCAGCACACCAGGTACTGTATATAATATACAAATAACATGATGCCTGCCAGGGCACTATATGTAGAGCATGAAATGGTCTATATAAGTGTCATCTTCTGCATGGTCATTTTTAATACATAAAACAACCACAGCTAACAACCTACATGTACACAAACAACGTGTTTCAGCAAAACACCACTAGTATAAGGGACCATTAACAGATCCCTATTCTTCTTAAGAACCATACACTCCTACTACTAAAGGCAATAACCCTGCTTATATAATCAGTGCTAAAAGAAGGGCAAATCAAGAGCCCTTTCTCTTACCAAAGGTCATGATGTCTCTTCCATCGGCCTCCAAACCAAAACCTTGATTGGGGGGAGATTTGAATGGATTAGGGGTTATCTTATGATATATTTTATAGCCAGAGGTTGTGTTGCTGCCACGGCTACTCCCCCCTCCCCATACGTTTACATCACTCTCCCCTCACCCCAGTTCCTGAAGTCCTTACCATCAGCTGTTGGAGAACCACTTTTTCCCCCACTTCCATCAACAGCACACTCTGGCCTACTCAGTTCAGTCAAATATAGCATACTAGCTCTCTCAATTTGCCATCTGCCCGACATCTCACTTACCTCAACCATCCCATCCCTGTAACAGCCACTACATAACCTCCCGTCACATGGAACTATAACTTTCAGCCCAACCCTAAACAGGTCTCCCTAAGTTTCAGTGCAGGCCTCTTTTCTGAGGCGAGCACAGAAAGGCAGCCTTTAGACTCCATATAAATTCACTGGCGAGTAAACCAGCCTGAACTGGGGTGGGGGCTTACTCCTGAGGGGACATGTGCACAGTTGCTTGGAGAGCCTCATCTCATGCTCACCGTTCCTGCCCCAAAGACACGTGTACTCAGAAGTAAGCTCCATGGGGCTCAGTGAGAAACGTGTTCAGGACTGCAGGTGTATATTGGGAGGGGGGAAACTCGTTTGAACGCAGCAGGGAGTCTGATTGCCAAGGGGTTAGTGGCGAGCGAGGAACGGCTCTTCCAGCCTGGCCGTCCCACAACTCTGACTCCCTCGCAAGCCCCTCTCCACCGCGATTGGCTCAGTCCTGTCACACATCCCGCGGCTGCACGCGCCCCCTTGGCTCGGTCCCTCCCCTCGTTTCCTCCACTTGGCCTGTCCCTCTTTGGACAGCCCTCGTTCTCTCTGTAGCCCCCAACCCCAGCCAAGCCGGCCCGTCCCGCTTTGTCCGGCACAAGTCAGTCACAGCTGGGCAAACACACCTGGAAGGGGCGGGGGTGGGGCGGGGGACACGGAACCTGTTCCCCTCAAACCGCCATTTTATGATGACGTTGCCCGCGCGGCTTCCTTAGAGGGCTGACCGTGGCTGCAGGATCACTTCCGTTCTCAAAAAAAGTCCGGCAGCTAAAGGGTGTGGTACGGGGCGGGGGAAATCAGTTAGGAAAAATGGGCGTTTTCTCCATAGAGATAGAATAACAGGAGACGACATGCCTTAAGAATTAATAGGAGCCAAATGAAGCCAGGGGACGGGCTTAGCAGCCATGTTCGTTGACTCAAAACAATCCTTATTCCAAGCATTTCAGATTGCTTTGCTCGTACTGTTTAGGACTGAATAGTTTACTCCTGAAATAAAAACTTACGAAAATAAAAACGTGTGATCGTGTAGAAACATTACTGGTAACCTTATTATGAGTTAATATGCAATTACAAGGTTAAATTCCTCATAATTATATTACTAAACATACCGGACGAAATGCTGTCTATTTTAACTCAGATTGCACTATTTTGACAGACTTTATTGAAATCTACACAAGCAGAAATAAAGTGTGAACGGGAAGGAAAGAAAAAAAAGGGGAGGGTGGGCTAAAATTAGATAAATATATAGGAAAATTACATTTAAATCTCTTCATAACACAAGTAGTTGTCAATATGAGAGTAATTCTTTTTTACTTCTAGACTATTAAGAGTATTTTTTTAAACTTCTACACTCACCCCCCACCTGTTAACGTTCAGAATTTCAAAAATATTACCGTAGAAAATGGAAGGTGGGAAAAAAAGAGTAAACGGGAAGAGGGGAAAAAGGAGGGGGGGAATTTTTTTTTTTAACCTTCTAGACCATTAACAGTGGGTGTCAGAAAATGGTGAATGAGACTGCTAGGAACAACAAGAAATTACACAGCTTCAAAAAAAATGCACTCACTGAACGGTAGTTTTATTGAACCGATGTAATGTGAATACACGAATCTTTCCGTGGAAACTAAATCCCATTTTTCGTACAGCGATTCGCACACCCGTATGCAGAACACGCAGGCATGATTAAAGAGGTAGATATTAACTTTTACACACGTGCAGGGAGAGTTTTATTCGTGAATTCGCGGCAATCCTCCTCCTTGGCGGGAATGATCTGAGTCAGCCATTTTAGATATACCCATGGCTTTAAGAAAATGACGTCATGTCCTCTCCTGTTATCTTACCTTTATGGTTTTCTCATACAAAGCAGCTGTCCAAGACCAAAGAAACTACGCTTCCCATGATGCCTAGCACCAAAAGGTGGTGGGCATGCTGGGGAACGTAGTTTCCAAGACCCACAAAGCTTAACCTATTACTGTCGGTACCTGACATAGGCTGACGTCTTCCTCCGGCGGCTGGCTTCATTCGGAATGGTCTTGAACTCCATTCGACTTCCTGAAATGGACGCTGCACTTGAGGAATAAATAATGTATAAACTAATTATAATTAATTATTAATCTTAATTAATATTTCAGTTTCCAAATATTTGCAACTTTGTTATCTCTTCTGCGCTTAAATCATCATAGCACTAGCAGTTCTAAGCAGAAATTGGATACAACAATGCAAGTTTGGGACCATAACGATCTCAGAATATTTAAATATTATCTTGAGAAATGCTAATGAAACGTACTCTGTGTTTCCGAGCTGCTTTATATATAAAGCGAAATTTTTAAAAAGCAGATTACAAAAGCACATCAATTAATTAAAAGAGACTGGCCAGAAAGTTTTCCTTTTTCCAGTAGATTGCAGAATCTGCAGAAAAAGGAATTACTTATCCTGGAATTTTCAGGGGTTGCAGTTTTAAGTTAAATGAAAGATAGATTAAAATACTCACATAGCATCCCAAATTTGTTGTGTAAAGCATATTAACTAATTTAGAGAGGGAAAAAGATAAACGCTGTTTCCGCCCGGTTTCGAACCGGGGACCTTTCGCGTGTTAGGCGAACGTGATAACCACTACACTACGGAAACTCACATGAAAGCTTTTTTGAAATTCTGCCCTATGTCTATTAAAGAAACTGCATCTGCCAAAAGTGTGAAAATTGTTTGTGCTATCTGAGTCTAATATATTATTCTAAAAGTTCTTGTACTTTCCCAAATACATAAGACTGAAGAAAGTCACGCTAAGCTTCCAAACATGTTGGTGCTGCTGGGCAATACAGTATGCTTCATTCTAGCAGCTTTATCTCATGCAGCTGTCACCCATGCAAATATACTACTGGGATGTGATCCAAGTGTCTGTCCTGCTACAGAGACCTAAAAATCAGACATCACTGAAAACCTGTAGCATTTACCCAGTTGAGTAGACATCTACAATATAGTTGAGGACACTCCACTCCAACCTGTATACACAACCCGCATCACCTGCCTTTATTAGTGTAAATATTTTCCTATGTATCATAAAGCAGACATAGAAAAAGCTCTCGCTCTCTGTTTAAGGAATCAATATTTTGTTTAGATTTTTAACAAGATTTCTGATTTTTAATTTCAGAAGTCAAGAACACCTACCTCATTGAAGTTGCAATCCTGCGAACATTTACTTATTTGGGAATAAGCCTTATTGAACACTTGGGAAAGAAACTTTGGGACGCTCCCAAAGAAACTTGGGAGGCTGAGGCAGTAATAATCACACTTTTTTCCCAAAAGGACAGTAGTGTGTTTTTCCCCGGTTTCGAACCGGGGACCTTTTGCGTGTTAGGTGAACATGATAACCACTACACTTCAGAAACTTCTGTTCACACCCTTTTTTTGTTCCTCAATTTTCTCTATTAATAAGTATAATTGTGGTTTACTGTCCAGCCATCCTAATTCCCCTTTCCCTTAGCTCCCAAACGTGCTCCCTTTTTCATTAGCATCATTTCATCAACCTCCACAACACCCAGGCTGACTTTCGATCTCTGTGTTCTGATTCTTTTGCAAGGATATACTCAGTGATGTCATTCAGGGGGAAGGGACCAGAACGGGCGTTCCGGATCTTAACGGGCTCCGTGGCTGGTTCTGGGTTCCCGACAAGTGCCAATCAAAAGTGAGTTCCTGTTCCTAAATCATTTGAATGACACCACTGGATATACTGTATACTAGTACTGTATCTCTTCTGTCATGTAGCAAGACAAGGCACATCAGCAATCATATATGAAATGCTTTGAGCAAGGCTAGAAAAAAAGAATAGCAGTTATGATGGCAACAAGGAAGCTTGTAGAGTATTCATCATTCCCTACATGTGTAAAGTGGTGCCTGCAAGTGGACATCCTCTCCCTATCTGGATGAAAACAGAATCGGGAAAGATTTCTACCACACAACTCTTGCAGATACATTGCAGGAGTCAAAATGATTTCCTGCCTGGTACCTACACGTTTCCCAGCCTAACAGGACCTAGGGCTGGGCATAGGCCTGTTGCACCCATGTAGCGCCTCCCTAGTGTTGGCTGAAGTTGACCAGCGCAAGGGAGGTGCCATGACAAGGTGGCACGGGGACTGCGCAAAGGAGGAAGAATATGGGCGGGGGAAGGTGGGTCAAGCCCGTTCAGGAGACCGTGTGGCCCCAATTCGGGCCGCGAATCAAGTAAATAAATAAAGAAATGGTCATGTCTTTTTACAGAATACCAATATTCCAATATGGTTTGTTTCACTACATTCAGCATTAAATTACCTTTATGTTATACAACATGTTATATAAATGTTATATAACATGATGGGATTATTCATACATACACTTATCAAGGTTTTCACAATTAAAACGTTTTCTGGTTAGTTGGCTATAACATTTAATAGAATACAGATATTCCAACACTGTTTCATTGCATTTAGCACTAAATTACCTTTCCAATATTATATAACATGATGGGATTATTCATACATACCAAGGTTTTCACAATTTTGGCCACGAGGGTCAAGCTCAGCAGGTTGCCCCCCTAAAGGTTGTTGCCTGGCGCAATTGCTACCTTTCCAGCCCTGACATCCTAGAAATCTCTTCTTTGGACCAGCTAGTTTAATGTGTTCATTCTTCCTTTCTCTCTTAAACAATTGGGTGGCTAAAAACCACCACGATACTGTTTGAAGACAGCTCCATAGAGTGAGCAAAGTTAAAACAAAGGAGTCTCTTTTCCAAATAATTCATACTCATTCCTAGCTAAGCAGAAGGGGCAGGCAGGCCGGCCAGGGGTCTCATGGTTCTTGAAGACGATGATGTACGAAAGAAAGCAGGCATTTGCCTTCACTATCTCCAATTCAGGTAGACATGCAAAGCTTGATGAGAAGGTATCATAGCAACATGCAGGGTCACAATAGAGCTGGCAACACAGGCCTGGGAAGACTGTAAACCTGACTCTTCCCCTAATATAAGCCAGGCCCACTGAGGGTCAAGTGTCCTGAGCAGGAACAGGCAGGAACAGCACCATCACTCAGGAATGGGAGAGCTGCCTCCAGCGGTGGTGCTAGACAATGGCTCAGGTCTGCTCAAGGCCGGTGTCGCTGGGGACAAAGAACCACGCGTTACCTTCACCAACTTGATAGGTCGCCCCAAGGCCAAGTCAGTGATGCTTGGTGCAGGCCAAAAGGACTTCTACATTGGAGATGAGGCACAAGCCAAGCGAGGAATCCTCTCACTCAGGTGGTCAGAAACTGGGGACTGGGAACCAAAGGGAATTGATCAGCACGGGCTAAACTGAAAACTCAGTTAAAACAGGGTACTAAAAACTGGGAATAAGTTCCTAAAAGAGAATCAGGGGTAGAGGTGGGTGGTGAGCTCAAAAAGAAAAAAGAAAAAAGAACAAAAAAGACTCCAGCCCAAGTTGGAGGAATGTGTAGGGCCACAGTAGGGTAGAGAGTCATTTGCAGTAATTTGTTACCACTGGCTGTTCTGCAACACAAAAAGCACTGGTAAACTGGGAGGGATTCTGGGACTGGAAGAACTGGGATACTGACACTTTGCTCAGCAAATGTAGCAAATGCAGAAACATCTCAGCACTTCCATGCATCACACAAAATGTGAGTTGCAGGGAGATGGGGACAGGGAAGAGCTGAAAAAACTGTTGTAAAGGACAATAGTCGGGTATTCTGCTATGCTTCTCATTACACATTGAACTTTTCACCCCTACCTTAAATTCATGGCATAGGAGTAAATTTACTGAAATCAGTTTGTCTTGTTACCATGCAGGACATTTTAAGTTGGTAGTGCAAGTACTGAGGCCTTTCCCTATTGTCAAATACCTAATCCCTAGAAAAATGTATAATTCTGTGCACATCTATAGTTAAATGTTAAATGTTTCGTTGTGACAGCTTCCTCAGAAAGAACCCTGGGACTTTCAGATTTGTAGAGCAGACTCTCATGCAGTGCAATGCTAAACATGTTTTACTCAGAAGTAAGTCTCACTGAGGGCGAAAGCCTAACTTGGAGTTAGGCCAGCACAGTTAAGCCAGCAAAGTTTGACTGGCACAAGGGCCACCGTAAAGCACATTTGGACCATTCTCCGAGTCAGGGAGAATGGCACATGTCTGTGTGATGGCCTCTCTGACTCCGAGAGTGGTCCAAGCATACATTACGGTGTCCCTTGTGCCAGCCAAACTTTGCTGGCCTACCTGTGCCACCCTAACTCCAGGTTAGGATTGCACTCTGAGTTCAATAAGATTTCAGGCCCAACTTATCCAATTTTCCAGTTTTGACTCAGCTGTGCCAACATGGTGCAATGCTGTATCCTGCAATAGGGGGCAGTCATGGAGGCCTCCTAAAAATAAGGGAACGTTTGTTCCCTTATCTCAGTGTTGCACTGCAGCTGCATCATTGCTGGAAAGTTGGATAGGACTGGACCCTTCATCCTGAATAACGGAGCACAGGATTGCGGTTGCAGGGAACCCTAGGCCCTTCACAGAACTAATTTTCAAGGTTTCTTGAATGGTTCCTATATCACCAAAAGAAGATTGAAATTGGCTTAAATCTGAAAAGGAGCCATTCTCCCCAGAACATATTTAGCAGTCTAGTAAACACATGCATTGCAACAGTGGAATGCTCAGGCTCACCCGTGGGAAAGGCAAAACCTTCCTGCTGGCACGGGCAGTAATTGGGAAGCCCACTGGAGCAGGTAAGTCCAGTGCGAGAACAGGGGGAGGGAAGGGGAAGGATGGAACTGGGTGGTGATTGGGTGGGGGTGGGCAGATCAGGCCCAGGAAGGGGGCAGGATCAATGGAACTGGTGCATGCCGTATCCAAGCCCCCTTCCTGGGCTAGGTTCACCTGCACAGACAAACATGGACTTAAGTTATTGATTGCTGGTACAGGTCCAAGTTGTCCTTTTGCAGCTGCTGTGGCATATCAGGGGGAAATGGGACAAATGACCCCTTACTCTAAGGAGACCTCCAGCAGCCCAGAATCTTCCATGGGATGCAGCATAGCCTGCACCGGCACCACTGCATTGCCGTGTGGGGTTTACACTGGATTGAGCTATTAGGATTATTACATGTATAAGAGGGCAATCCTAACCTGGAGTTAGGCCGGCACATAGGCCAGCAAAGTTCGGCTGGCACCAGCGCCACCGTAAAGCATGTTTGGACTACTCAGAGGGTGCAATTCTAAACTGAGTTAGGCTGGCATAAGCTAAGCCAGCAAAGTTTGGCAAGCACAAGGGCCACCATAAAGTATGTTTGGACCACTGTCGGAGTCAGAGAGGCCAGCACACAGACGAACGCCATCCTCCCTGACTCCAAAAGCGGTCCAAATGCGCTTTATAGTGGCCCTTGTGTTGGCCAAACTTTCCTGGCTTAGTTTATGCCGGCCTAACTCCAGTTTAGGATTGCGCTCGGAGTCAAAAATTATGGCACACGTCTGTGTGCTGGCCTCCCTGACTCCAGGAGTGGTCCAAATGCACTTTACGGTGGCCCTTGTGCCAGCCAAACTTTGCTAGCTTGTGCTGGCCTAACTCCAGGTTAGGATTGCACCTTAAGGTACTGTACCTAGGAATGTTGTGTATATATGTAGGGAAAACTAAGGTTGCAGGCATGACAAATTGCAATATCACAATCATCTTTAATTCCATTAAAAACCCTATAGATATCCAGTGGAACACGGAATTGTCACTTCCTGGCCAGACATGGAGAAAATATGGAAGCATACTTACGAGAGTGAACTGAAGCTGAACTCTAGCACAAGACCGGCATTGATAACGGAAGCGCCTCTCAACCCGCTGGCCAATCGTGAACAAATGACAAGACTGCTCTTTGAAAAATTTGATGTGCCAGCCCTCTATGTGGCTATCCAGGCTGTGTTGGCACTCTACGCTGCGGGCCTCACCACAGGCTGCGTGATGGATTCTGGGGACGGCGTCACCCACACCGTCCCCATCTTTGAGGGCTACTGCTTGCCTCATGCTGTTCTCCGGCTTGACTTGGCCGGCCGGGATCTTACAGACTACCTCATGAGAATCCTCCGAGAAAGCGGAATTGCCTTAGTGAGCACAGCCGAGAGGGAAATTGTGCGCATCATCAAGGAGGCCTTGTGCTACGTGTGTCTGAACCCTGAGGAGGAAATGGCCAAGAAGCCTTCTGTGATAGAGAAAACTTGGAAGTTGCCTGATGGGCAGATCATTAAAATCCACAACCAACTGTTCCGCTGTCCTGAGACCCTCTTTCGTCCATCTAACGTTGGCATGGAGGCCCCAGGAATTGATAAGCTTTTATTCAACACCATCATGAAATGTGACATTGACTTGAGGACGACTTTGTATGCAAACGTACTCCTTTCTGGCGGATCCAGTCTCTTCCCTGGCATTGCTGAACGTCTGACAAAGGAGCTGATTCGTATGGCCCCCAAAGATACCGAGGTGATGGTCACAGCACCCCCTGACAGGAAGTATTCTGTTTGGATGGGAGGGTCTATCCTTTCTTCTCTCTCGGCCTTTCAAGAGATGTGGATTTCCAGGGAAGAATACGCTGAAGTTGGGCCCAATATAGTACACAGGAAGTGCTTCTAATCTCCTGTTGTACGGGAACATTTTTATTTAAAAAGAAAAAAAGAAAGCTGTTGAGTAAGAACTTCAGATTCATGACATCCTCAGTGAGGCTTATAGCTTCACCTCTGAAAGATAAATAAAAGTAACAATTCCAAGCAAGCTTGTTGTAGCAACACACAAGGATTGTCTCACACGTGTTTTTACATGTAGAGCACTTGCATGTAGGAAATAACATGCAATGCTTAGTTTACTAGATCCCTTCTCCATTCAAAGTTTCCAGTGCTTAATTTTTTACAGAGCTATTCCAAGTGAGCTATGCTCACTTTGATGCATAGAACTAAGAATGTGTATGTCTCTTCCTCCTCCAGCTATGCACAAGAGTTTGCCGCACACAAGCAGAGATTTCTTGGCAGACAATCCAATTAGACAAGTTTCCTTGAAGGCAGAAATTTTAAAAGTTACTGTTACTTGTCATTGAAGCTGCAATCCTATACACACTTTCCTGGGAGTAAGCTCCATTGGACACAATGGGACTTACTTCTGAGCACAATAGGATTGTGCTCTAAGACAAAACCAAAAATCAATACAAAACTGCCAGCCTGGATGTGCAGAGTATGGAGGAGTGTTATTTTGACATTTAGTTTCAAGTACCAAAATATCTAAAGGAGATACCACTATTGACAAGCCACTGTGTTCTTTTCTCTACTATGTTCCTTTCTCTACACAACCCCATGACCTCATAATTACAGCCTTGCTGGATCAGGCCAAGGGACCATCTAGTCCAGCTTCCTGTATCTCACAGTGGCCCACCAGATGCCTCTGTACAGTACAGTACTTGTACAGTATCTCGCTGCAGTCATTGCTTAATTAATGGCACTCAGACATCTTTGAAAATGGGCCGTAATGTAAAATAAATACTTTTTTACCCAGCGGGTAATTAATCTGTGGAACGCCTTGTCGCAGGAGGTGGTTATGGAATTCAGCCTAGATGCCTTTAAAAGAGGATTGGACAGATTTCTGCAGAAAAATCCCATTGCAGCCTATAGGCCAAGATGGACAACCTCCTTATTTTACAAGTAGGCTACCTCAGAGCACTGGATGCAGGGGAGTGGTAAGGAGATGCAAGTATCTTGTGTGCTCCCCGACATCTGGTGGGCCACTGTGAGATACAGGAAACTGGTTTAAATGGGCCTTTGGCCTGATCCAGCGGGGCTCTTCTTATGCTCTAATTGTACACTGCACAGTGATTCTTTGTATGATAATGGGGGTTGCTACAAGCATGTTCCCAGAGGCGTTTGTGAAATGCTGCATGCGGGTACGCATGGCTGCATCAGCCTACTACAGCTGACTCGTATATCTGCGAGTAACGGCGTGCAAAGAGGATTTGAGACGACCTGCAGAGACTGACGCCTCTGGGCGCGACAGTAACAAAAGCAGCCCCTGCGGAAGAGAGGGAAAAAAAACCCCACCCTCACAGCCTTGAAAATGGAACCTGGATGACGTCACCCTGCCCAGCCGCAGACGCTGCCTCTCAACCAATCAAACGCAGCAAAGGTGGAGCGCGTGGAGAGGCCGGCTATATAAAGCCGAGGGCTGAGAGCCCGCCCGCGCCAGTTCCTGGGAGGCCCTCCCCGGTTCCTAACCCTAAGTCGCCGCTATGGCGCTTCGGCCGCGTTCGCTGTTTTAGTCGCTGGCTTTCAGCGAACAACCACTTCCCCCACCATACAAAAAAACGCCGGCGCTGCGTGAGGGGGGCCTCCTCACTGGCCGCCGCGCCCTCCGCTCCCTCCTCGGAGGCCTCCGCCCCGCCTCATAGGCCGCGGTCAGCCTGGCCCCAGCCGCTGCTGCCGCGAAGGGTTCGGCCCTGTCAGCCTCGGGGCGGCGGCTGCGACGGTGGGGGGAGGGGTGCCCGCCGGGCCGGGCGCGAGAGCAAAAGCGGGCGGCGCTTTCTCCTCAGGCCTCCGCGCGCTCCTGAGCAGTGGGGCGCGCGGCAGAGGACGCCCGGACATGCGCGCGCGCGGAGCCTCGAGGAGGCGCGCGCTCTGTCGCTGCTGCGGTGGTGCCTGCACGCCGGCTATGTGTGGCGGTGCCGTTGCCTGTTGGTTGCTAACCTGACCGTGCGCGCGCGTTTGCATGTGTGTGTTGATTGCAAACTTTGGGGTTCTTCTCTCTCGCCTTTCTGCTCTCCTTGGTTCGAGGTTTCATAATAGCTGTTTCGAGTAGCTCCTTATTTATTTATTTGAAGAATTTATACATTATACCATTTAACGCAAATGGTAGAGCAGAAAATACCTTTCCAGGGAGGGAGCACTAGGGCAGTAGTTTTCAGTCTTTTGGGGGCCATGACCCCAACAAATTAATAAATAAAATGGCGGACTGGGGACCCCATCTGCCCACTCCTTGCTGCTGATACATTCTCCCACCATTGTTGAATGTATATTAGCACAGTGTTATTCAAACTGGGTCAGGACTTGCTTGGTGGATCGCGACCTGATGTCAGGTGGGTTGCAGAAAGCTGGGAGCAGCCATCTTGGAAACTGCCAAGTTTCCTTCTGTAAGTGTTGGCAGTTTGAATTTTCAAGTGAGGGTTTTTTATATTGTTTTTAGTTCAGTGCTTTTCCATCATATTTTGTCCTAATCTTGCTTTCTGTCAGAGATGTTCCATGGTTGTGCAATGGCTTCAGTCCAAGAATGCCAGTTTGCATTTTAGGAGTGTCATTTGATTACGTCACCATGATGGCACTTTCTGTTTGATGATGGCACTTCTGGCTATGACATAATTCTAGGTGATTGACATCATTTCCAGTGGGTCCCAACACGAGTGCCATTCTAAAAAGTGTGTCTCGGTTTAAAATGTTTGAGGATCACTATATTAGAGAGCACAGAAAAAGGGCTGGCACTATTGAAAGTTAAAAGGTAAAGGTTTCCCCATGACCGAATGGTCTAGTCATGACCGACTGTAGGGGGTGGTGCTCATCTCCATTTCAAAGCCTGTAGAGCAGGCGCTTTGTCCGAGGACAAGCTTCCGTGGACATGTGGCCGGCATGACTCTACGCAGTAGTGCACGGAACGCTGTTCCCTTCCCACCGAAGTGGTCTCTATTTATCTACTTGCATTGAGGTGCTTTTGAACTGCTAGGTTGGCAGGAGCTGGGACAAGCAACAGGAGCTCACTCCGTTGTGCAGTCTTGAACTCCCAAATTTCCAGTTGGAAAGCCCAGCAGCAGCGGTTTAACCCGCTGCGCCACCACGTCCCTAAAATTGAAAGTTATTTGAGCACAATTTCCCAATAACCTGAGCAGGACTAGGACACAATCTCCTGGTACCTGAAAGAGTGTACCAAATGCCTCCCCTTTTACCTAGTGGTCCAGTTTAGTGGTCTTCAACTTTTTTCATTTCCTGTAAGTTGCTGTGACTCCACAACTGAGGCTTTGTGACCCCATTGGGGTCTTGATCCCAAGGTTGAAGAACATTGCACTAGAGAAAAGGACCTTCTGTAGTCTTTAGAGGTCTCCCCAAGCTCTGATCAAAAGCAGCCTCTCCTTCCCCTCCTCACCTTGCAGTCAACCTTTTCTCTCCCCCGTAATGTGCCCCAGAATAAATGTTGGACTTCTGAGTTTTTAAAAAATACTTGTTGCTCTTTTAGCTTTAATACAGTGTTTGCCCCCCACTGTACCACTTTACTACCTGTTGGAAGTACCACCTGAAGTAACTTGCCAGTTACTGCCAGTTACTTCTGGATTAGAGGCTAGATGCAATGTGACAAACATCAGTCTGGGGTCCTGTGAGTACCGCTGGACTCCACCTCAAGTACCATAGGTGGTACAAGTACCTCTGATTGAGAAACACTGCTTTAGTACTTTTAGCTTTTTTTCATGTTGCCTTCTGCTTCCTCCAAGATGTTGGCATCTTCACCCCTGTCCTCCTTAGGAGAATTAGCTGTGTGCCTGCAAAGGCGCAACTCCCCCCCCCACACTTCCACTGGGGGGGAGGAGATTAACACTCGCTCCAGGCTCTTCCAGGGGCAGTTACTGAAGGTTTTACTTAGGGATAAAAATTTTATCCCTTTTATTTACAGAGATGTTAAGGCAGAAATCTGCTGCTGCTGTATTAGTGCTCTTCCCTTCTGCTCGCATCACTGCTGAGTGAGTCCAAAATGTAAAACAAGCTTCCATCCAGCCCTTTTGGAGATGATGTATCTCCACCCATGTGGCCTATTCAGCCTGTACCTTGCTTCTGATCTTGTTAGGTAACTGTTCTCTGAATTTCTGTCTGCCCCTTTGTGGCAATTGATCTCAATTTCTCCTCTTGTCCCCCTTCCACCCAAACTCCTTTGCATTTGGGTTCCTTTTTTCTCTTTTCCCCATTACAAAGCTTTATCTGCACATTTTCTCAGTTAAGAGAGCTGGGTTTAGCCCAAGCAGGTTTGATTGACTGGAGTCGGCATCCCTGTTGAATTGATAGGAATCGAGTGAAGCCAGGGGGCGGGCTTAGCGGCCATGTTTGTGTGCCCCAAACAATCTTTATTCCAAGCATTTCAGATTGCTTTTCTGTTACTGTTTAGCACTTAATAATTTACTCCTGAAGTAAAAACTCACGAAAATAATGTGTGATCGTGTAGAAACATCATTGGTAACCTAATTATGAGTTAATATGCAATTCCAAGGTTTAATTCCGCGTAATTATATTACTGAACACACCGAACGAAATGCCACTTGCTGTCTATTTAAACTCGGATTGCACTGTTTTGACAGACTTATTTTTTGAAATCTACACAAGCAGAAATAAAGTGTGAACGGGAAGGAAAGAAAAAAGGGAGGGTGGGCAAAAATCATAAATATATAGGAAAATTACATTAAAATCTCTTCATGACACAAGGAGTTGTCAATATGAGAGTAATTCTTTTTTACTACTAGACTATTAAGAGTATTTTTTTTAAACTTCTACACTCACCCCCCCCCCATAAAACAAATTCTGTTAATGCGGGAAAAAACGTGTAAACGGGAAGGGGGAAAAAGGAGGGGGGAAATATTACATACCGATGTAATGTGAATACATGAACCTTTCCGTGGAGATTAAATCCCATTTTTCGTAAAGCGATTCGCACACCCGTATGCAGAACACGCAGGCATGATTTAAAAAGTTGATATTAACTTTTACACACGTGCAGGAATATTTTTATTCGTGAATTCGTGGCAATCCTCATTGGTGAGAAAGATCTGAGTCAGCCATATTTGTGTGCCCCGGAAGCTTCAAGAAAATGACGTCATGCTGACTCCAGTCAATCTAACCCTCTTGGTTTAGCCATGCAAATAGTTATGGAACGCCCTCCCCCTGGAATTAAGAACTGCTCCCTCACTGGAGACCTTTTGGTGGACCCTTAAAACCTTTTTATTTCAAAAGGATTTTTAATGGTTGACATCTTTGAATGAAATGGTTTTAGTGCTGGTACTCCTGGGTTCTGTGCTGTTTTTATGGTTTAATGTTTGTTGTTAAGATATTGTTTTAATATTGTTTTTATTTAACTTTGTAAGCTGCCTTGAGTCCCTTTACTGGGGAAAAAGGTAGGGTAAAAATATTTTAAATAAATAAGCTAAAGTTTCAGATTTTGTGACTTGCAAGAGATGGTCACTTTTAAAAGCAAATACAGCTCAGCAAATATAAATGTGGCAGACTTCAGTTACCTTATCAACTACTGCCTTCTAGTGGTATGTTGTTATTTTTACACTTGAAGATGAGAGAAGAGCTCTTCTCGCTTCCAAAAGCAAAGTGGTACCCAGGAAGATATCTTGGAAGCCTTGTATTCTGGTAATGGAGGTTACAGAGCTAATTAAACATTCCTGGTGATGACCGCTTCTTAAATCTGCAACCATTGGGTTTTAATGCCTGATACTCCTATATCCAGAATATGGAGATTATGGTTGCTGGTAGGTAGGTGATAACTGAGTTTTTGGCATTGATTGGTTTGCTGCTGTTCTACTTGATTTAAATTTGTTATGAATATTTTTTTTGTAAGCCACCTCTATTGGAAAAGGCAGGAGATACCCCGAGGAGATAGGGAATGATATCAGCAATGGCCCCTTGTCCCAAATAAGACAGGGATTATAGGGTTAACCCCCAAGGTCTTTGCAAGCCTGGGAACACAGCTGTAGGCTGATAAGGGCTCTGGCTCTGAAGGGAGGTTAGCACAGGTGCAGATGGGTGTGGCTGATGAATTAAAGCCTGCCCACTGATTGGCTGGCCTCAGTATAAAGCTGAAGGCAGGAGCTGGAGAAAAGGACCTGGGAAGATGCTGGAGAAGAGGACCTGGATAGGTGCTGGAGGAGGGCACCAGGTAGGTGTTGGACGGATGGAGTGCTGGATGGATGGATTGCTGGACTGATGGACTGCCTACCTTAAGGACTGCTGGATGGACTGTGACTGAAGGACTGGAGAAGGTAAGCTTATTGTGGGAAATTATTGGGAGTTGTATGGCTGCCATGCCCCTGGAGCCACCAAGTGGAGGAGGCAGTTGTGGTTTAGGCAAGCTGACTGCCTATTTGGTGGTGGGGTTAGTTGGTGCTAGAATTAAGGTAGTTCGGAGCCAAGCCAGTGATGAGGGCAAGCCTCTGGAGGAGGCTGGCCAGCCGGTGATCCCAAGCAAAGCTGCTGGAAGAGAGGAGGCCCAGTGGGTGACTGAACCCCCTCCCTCTTGCCTGTCTCTGAGGCCGCTCTGGAGGGGAAACTAGTTAGCCTAGTGTGGACATTGGGGCCCTTGGGGAGGCCCAGCAGGGAATTTGGTGGAACACCACCTTAGGCTGCCATATGCAATAAAATGCTATGAAAATGTATTTAAAATATTCAGCTCGGCCTGAATTATACAACTTGTTTTATTCTTGAAACAAGAATTCTTAGACTCTGATTAAGTACAAACCTAATCAAATTAAACATTAAGGACCCAATCCTGTCCAGGTTTCCAGTGCTAATGCAGCCCCGAGGTAGCTCTGGGAGGCCTCAGTGACTGCCTTCCCACCACAAGAAGCAGTGCATGCCTTTTTGGCACAGCTGCATCAATGCTTGAAAATTGGATAGGATTGAGCCCAGTGTGCGTTCTTGGAGATTTTGGAACAGATGCAAAGATTAAGGCTGCCTTTGAGGGATTCGGTGTACTAAGTGGAGTAGCGTCTATCATACTGCTTATGTAGGAGAAGGCTTGCTTAGTCTGTCTATAGGAAGGGAGAATCAGGCTGAAGGGGAGAATCTGGTTTATTCCATTTGCCTAACAGCAGTCACTGCACCTTGTATCTTCTTCTAGAAAAATACATAGTATGTGTGCAAAAAAAAGAAAAATTGCAAGTGCTAGAAGTCTTCCTGCTTGAAGGCTTTCCCACCCATCAGTCTTCTGCCAAGCCCTGAAACTGGTGCTGCAACTTTTCCTACAAGGAGAAAGTAAGTGTTTTAAGTGGATAGAAAAAAAACTTGAGATAAAAATGTACAAAAGGAATATGCCTCCAATCCATTGATCTGCTGGTGCCTCTGTCATGGGGAAAGTGAGTACTTGTGCACTGGCAGCAATCTGGTGAAGATGGTAGAACAAGGTAAAGGTTCTATAGGAGGCGCTGCTCATCTCTGTTTCTAAGCCTGTAGAGCTGGTGTTTGTCCAAGGACAAGCTTCTGTGGTCATGTGGCCGGCATGACTATATGCCGTAGCGCACGGAATGCCATTACCTTTCTATCAAATCGGTCCCTATTTATCTACTTGCATTTTTAGGTGCTTTTGAACAGTTAGGTTCAGTGCCTTGAGTGCCTTTGGGCAGAAAGGCGGGGTATAAATTAAATTAATAATAATAATAGGTTGGTAGTTGCTGGGACAAGCAACGGGCGCTTACTCGGTTGCATGGTCTCGAACTCGCAACCTTCCGGTCAGAAAGCCCAGCAGCAACGGTTTAACCTGCAGCGCCACCGCATCCCATTAAAGCTATTGCTAAGAAGGGACAGTGTTTAATGTACAACTTTGCTAGTGGGCCTTGCTGAGAAGCAAGTGAACTATTTAGCATCTGCTAATGATTATGGATTACTAACTGAAGACTGTGTATTAAGAATATTCTGTGTTGTATAACACTATTAGTTTTTTTTTT
>JAJKFI010000044.1:7565887-7580519 GCA_029204185.1 Lerista edwardsae
ATCAATCAATCAATCAATCAATCAATCAATCAATCAATCAATCAATCAATCAATCAATCAATCAATCACTAGTATTTATATACCGCTTTTCAACACAAAGTTCACAAAGCGGTTTACAGGCAAAAAACAACATTAAAGTTAAATGGCTCCCTGTCCCAAAAGGGCTCACAATCTAAAAGAATGGAGAACACCACCAGCAACAGCCACTAGAAAGACACTGTGCTGGGGTGAAGAGGGACAATTGCTCTCCCCCTGCTAAATATAAGAGGACACCACTTGAAAAAGTGCCTCTTGCCCAGTTAGCATGCAGTTCTACCATGAAAAATCTCTGCATGTAAAATCTCTGCATCTATTGGTGGTGACTCTTGCCTAAGTGAAGGGCAACAACACATCCTGTGATGCTGAGACCAATCCTAGGTCCAGAGTCTTCAAAGTTTTCCAAATCAGGGTTCACATTTAATTGCACCTGCAACAAGAAACCACTAATAATGTTTCAGCCATGCTTGACTATCTTCCTTTGTCTTTATGGTTCTGAAGAACTCCTAAAGGTACTGGCAGATGTTGCCCTCTTCTGGTTAGAATCTCCTTCCTTCTTTCTCTTAAAAGAAAAAAGATCAAACCAGAAACTCAGGGCGCAATCCTAACCTGGAGTTATGTTGGCACAGTTAGGCCAGCAAAGTTTGGCCGACACAAGGGCCCCCATAAAGCGTGTTTGGACCACTCTCAGAGTCAGAGAGGATGGTGCATGTCTGTGTGATGACCTCTCTGACTCCGAGAGTGGTCCAAGCATACTTTAAGGGGGCCCTTGTGCCAGCCAAACTTTGCTGGCCTCTGTGCAGGCCTGATCCAAGTTAGGATTACGCCTTTAATTGGTTGTGAAATCACTGCTATGATTCACTCTGGGTTGGGGCATGATCCTGGCGAGGGTCCTGATTCTCCAGGTGAAGACCATTCTCCTATGTCAACTTGCAATGATTAAAGTTACTCTGCTCAGCAAAACTGTACCTGCTTGTTTTTCCATACTGTGTGTGCTTAGCCTGCCTGCCCCAACAGGCTAAAAATCCTCCTTCCATCCCCAAATCCCAAGAGTTCAGCAAAGAGAAATGCAGCTTCAGTCTCCTTTCAAGTAAAACTTTTGCCCCTTCAGCTACAAAGAGATTAAAACCACCAAAATGATGGCTTAATTCATCAAAAAGGTGCAATTAAAGGAAATGATAGAAAGTGGCCACATCAAGGTGGAACTGGAAGGAGGCTTCAAGTGGAAAGAAGAAAGTTAATCACTAAAAAAAATACAATTAAAACTTAAATGATTACAATTTTTTTAAAAAAAAAAGTTCTAAAAAGCACTGCAGGTGCCTATCAAATTTTTTGTTAGATAAGTAATGGAGGTTTCATTTTCTGTAGATTAATCTTCTTTATTGACTGTACACCCTTCCATCCATACTTTTTCCCATGCCTTTAAAGTTTCCCCCCCTGCTGAATTTAATTGCATGCAGTAAAATGTGGGGATGTACTTGGGCCCATTGCAGCACTGGGTGCATTTTCTGCATATATTTGGTACCTTCAGGCATAACAAACTGGTTTTTTTGAATGTTTTTCTGCTTGCAAGGGTGAGGGACAGACTGCATTGATCAGAACCAACCAGGCATAATGGGAACTGACATTATGCAAGCTTCCCTACTGAGCGTTGCCAACCACAGCTGCAGCAGCCAAACCCCTGCTAATTCCGGGCCTGGCCACTTTTGAGCAGCGACGGCCAACCCTATCAAACACTACAGCTGTGATATGATGAGCTCAAGCAGGGACGGGCAACTTCTCTATTCTTGGGGGCCTCTCTGTTCTCCAGTCTGGGGGATGGAAGTGATTTTGCTACACTCTCTGCATCCCTTGTGAACTGTCAGGTTTCATAATAGAGTTGGTACCACCTAGCAGTAACGAATTGCGTTTTACAGAGAGCTTACATTCAGGCATAGCATTACATACAAATATGCATATGCACCTATTATATGTTGCATACAAAATCTAAAAGAGGGGTATAAAATATCTCTAAGTGCAACGGCCTGTGGCTCAGTGACAGAGCACATGCTTTGCGTATATGAGGCCATAGGTCAAATCATTATAATCTCTCAGGTAACAGGAGTCTCAGGTAACAGGAGTGGGAGACTGTGGGCCACACTGCCAGCCAAGTTAGATGCTACTAGGCTGAACAAACAAGTCTGACTCAGTATAAAGCAACTTTAATTTAACTCAATTTGATGAAGCTTGTAAGTACCATATATACCGTACTTGTGTATAAGTCGATCTCATGGTTAAGTAGAGGGAAAAGTTTAAGCCAAAAATCATAGAATTTGCTATGACCTCTGGATAAGTTGAGGGTAAAACCTATGTGTGTGTGTTTTCTGAAATTCTTTGAAAATGACTTACCAATATTTGGCAACAACAGAAAGCCAACGCAAAAAACATGAGCCATTTCACTTTCTTTTGAGGCAGCAGAGAAATTGAGCTATTCTCCAAACAAGAAGGAAGAGAGATGAAGTTGCTTATGGGAGTTGTGGGTTTTGTGAGGAATACACTATAATAAGCACCTTCACCTCTTTTCCTGACTAGAAAAGAAGGAAAATGGATACCAGTTTTTTTGCTTGCTGTCTGTTGCTATCTGAGAATAATTAGTGAGTAAAATAATAAGTAAAATTACTCCATTTTTCCTATCCCTCTGCTTTTTGCTTCTTAGCCTAGCCCGCTCTCCAGCTGCTGTTGGAAGCTTTATTGACCATATTGACCTGTGTATAAGTAGATCCATGTTTTCGGGGTCAATTTGTAGGCATAAATTTTTAGACTAATACATGAATATATAAGGTATTCCTCAGGAATGAAACCAGGGACTGCCCAACCCCAAAAAGCATCCGATATAGGCTTTTTCTTTTTTTTTGAGGGGGGGGGTTTATATAAGACTTATTTACCAGTCAAGCATTTCTGGGTTTCAACACAGTGCAAGGGGAGCCCAGAAAGTAGGGGAATGATTGGCTTTGTGCTCAAGTAATAGTGAAGAAGAATTTGCTTTGCAGTCACCTCAACATTTCTCAGTTCACACCCCTGTATAAACAGTGTAAAACAAAAGGACAGTGCAATCATAACCTGGAGTTAGGCTGGCACAGTTAGGCCAGCAAAGTTTGGCTGGCACAAGGAACACCTTAAAGTATGTTTGGACCACTCTCTGAGTCAGAGGGACCAGCACACAGATGTGTGCCATCTTCCCTGATTCTGAGAGTGGCCCAAACATTCTTTATGGTGGCCCTTGTGCCAGCCAGATTTTGCTGGCCTAACTGTGCCCGCCTAACTCCAGGTTAGGATTGAGCTCTAAGTGTATTTGCCCAGAAAGTTGATTTTTTTTTCAAAAAGATGAAACAAATATGTGATTCCCCCCCAAAATTAACATACAGTATATATGTGACATAATTAGGTAATTAGATAATTATGATATAATTATCGTAGTTATATGATATAATTAGGGTTAACTTTTATCAACTGCATTTAGATCTATGTATGTTGGGGTATTTGGGTGCCCTGGACATAGGCATGGGACCAAATACCCCCCCCCCAATTCATGAGATAATGCCCTTATGTTTCCAAGCCTTTCTTGGCAATCTTGAAAGCTGAGATTGCTTGATGGCCAAATTTCATTGCAAAGTTCTCAAAAATTTGCAGAATACATGCATTATAATGAGTGAGAGCATCAACTACAACCTATGCTGGTGAAAAGTGTTTAATGGATAGATAGCGTATATGGATATAGAATTGCCCTAATGCTTTGTCTTGAGACTGTGGTGGCCGCTCAGAAAGAATACCCAGTACAGCATTTGGAAATGAGCAAAAGAGGGGCTTCTTTCTGATGCTGTTTTTAAAACATATCAGGGAATTCAGTTCAGTCCTTATTAAATTGCTACCTCTTGGGACCTGGCCTAACACAGATTTTAAGCTCCCCACCAAAGCCTTTGTCAAATCAGACTGTTCACCACATCTTCTACATCTCTGTCACAAGAGTGACAGATCTCTTACTCTCATTCTCTCTTCCTGACCCTAAGATGCTCTCTGATTCTTTCCACTTCACTGCCAATGGGTGATAGCATTATTAATTCCTCTTTTTGATGGTCTCTCCCACCCCCCCTTTGGCTTGTCATTAAGACTGACATAGGCTAGTGGTGATGGCCAGTGCATTCACACATAACGTCAATCAGTAGTAGAGCTCTTAATTCCACCTAGCTTTTGGGGTGTCCAAAACAGAGACATGCCTAATAGTATCTCTGGTATGATGCAATTTTCTGGAAGATGTTTGGATGGAACATTTTCTAACATGGCTGGAAACTTGAAAGATTCAGGGTGTCATGCACTCAGGAGGATAGCCAGGGGTTAAGCCCCAGCAAGAGAGTTGGAGGGGTTGAGCTAATCACCCCTCCAATCAGGAGTCTGGGGGTGGAGTTAACTATATACAGTGGGTGGGCTGTTGCCCTTCAGTTCTATTGCCTAGTCTAGAATAGTCTAGACTATTGCCTGTTGCAAAAAACATTCAAGCTGCCAGCGGCGTTTCTACAGGGATGGCAAAGCTCTAAGTTTTGCCTTACCTTGCAGTGGAAATCACTCCTTTCCTGCACCGTTTTAGCCAATCCTTACAGGGAACAGCAACATCTTGGTGTTGCTTACTGGCTACAGCAGCAAGGGAGAGGAGGAATTTGCATGACAGGGTAAGGCTTCTTGCAAAACTTAAAGCTTAGCCATCCCTGTAGAAACGCCTCTGCAAGCTGCACCTGCCGTTTCTATTGCATGGAGTATATAACACAGATCTTCTAATTCTCCTTTCATTAATGAACTAGAACAGTGGTTCCCAAACTGTGGGTCTGGAACCAGTGGGTCACGAGTCAATTTCAGATGGGTTGTGCAAAGCACTTAGAGCAGTCTATTGAAAATATGGGAAGATGAGATGCTGGAAAGGGGGAGGTCCGTGTGGTTGTTTTGCTTGTGTCAAGGTTGTAAATAGGCTTTTTTTCTTTCTGATTCAGGGTGCAATCCTATACTAACCAACTTTCCAGCACTGGGGTAAGGGCAATGCAGCTCCTAGTTAAAGGAACAAACATTCTCTTACCTTGAGGAGGCCTCCATGACTCCTCAACATTCCCTATTGACACAGCTATGTCAGCGCTGGAAAGTTGATTAGGATTGTGCCCTCACTTTGCTACTTTGAAACTGACTGAGAAATAACTCAAATAATTGCTGCATTCTCAGGAAAGCATTATCAGGAAAGCAGCTGGTTCTGGTGTTACAATGATGGCATTTCCAGCTATGACATCATTTCTGCAATCTGGGACTCACCAGTGGGTCGGGGGCCAATTTCAGATGGGTCGCAAAGCACCTAGAGCAGTTCTATTAAAAATATGGGAAGCTGGAAAGGGGGAGGGCTATGTGGTTGTTTTGCTTGTGTCAAGGTTGTAAATAGGCTTTTATTTCTTTCCGGTTCACTTTGCTATTGGAAAATGGCTGAGAAAATCACCCAACGTATTGCTGCATTCTCACGAAAGCAACAGGCTCTGGTGTCACAATTACAGCACTTCCAGCCATGACATCACTTCCAGTGGGTCCCCAACAGATTGCCATTCTAAAAAGTGGGTCCCAGTGCTAAAAAGTTTGAGAACCACTGCCATAACACATATTTCCTTCTTGCTTTCATTTATTCCTTAAAAATGGAGTTAAAATAGATTTTTATTGTGATTTGATCACATTGTGTTGTTTTTTCAGGCGAAGTACTGTGATTGTTATATTTTTAGTGGTAGACTACTAAATAAACAGAATTGTTATTTACCCTTGAGTCCCAATAAGCATGCTGACAAAGGCTATGGTAAAATGGACCCAGTGGTGTCATCTACTCACCAGTAGACGGGAGTAGTCACCAGTAGTCATCTACTCACCGCTGGGCGGGACTTAGCATGATTGACAGCCCGTCCACTCACTTCCGCTTTCTTTGCGCTCCCCACGCGGCTTTCCCTCGCCTCGGAGGGGGCGCCTGCTCGCCCAGGCACCCGGCGTGCCCCCCACCCATCCCCCCTGGCGAGCAGGCGCTTCCTCCAAGGCGAGGGAAAGCCGCGCGGGGAGCACGAAGAAAGCGGAAGTGAGTGGACGGGCTGTCGATCACGCTAAGTCCCGCCCAGCGTACCGTTTACTGGTGAGTAGATGACACCACTGAATGGACCACTATATTAACTATTTATTAATACAACATAAAACTTGCAACGGGTCTAGCATATACCAAAGCGTGCAGGCTATGGGGAAACGGCACTATCCCTCTACCTCCCCATTGGTCTGGATGACCCATGGGCCTATGTCCTGACTCCAGAACTAATGCGGCTTACATCCACTTAATTCCATCCTCGTCAACCCCTAGGGGTTGAGGCAGCGTGTCAGCACTGGCTCACCCCGGCCACGCCAAAGGGCAGCCTTTGCCAGATCTGAGCAGGGGCAAACAAACAACCTCATCGAGCCGGGTAAGCAAACGTGTGAGGTACCAGAACCATCCCCACCCGTGCTGCTTCAAGACGTAGACCAATAGTAATAACCTTCCTACCACCCGCACGCTGCATGACAGAGGAAAAGTGACTGTCCGGGAGCCGAATGAAGAGGCGCGGACAGGTGGGAGCCTGCGCGCCGCAAGCCCCACCTCCCCGGACGGCTCGCCCAATGGCCTTACCCAGTGATGTCATTCAGGGGGAACGGACCAGAACGGGCGTTCCGGATCCTAACGGGCTCCGTGGCTGGTTTCGGGTTCCCGTCAAGTGCCAATCAAAAGTGAGTTCCTGTTCCTAAATCATTTGAATGACACCACTCGCCTTACCCCACAGCCGTGCCTCAGTGCGCAGGAGCCAACGGGCCAAGCCAGTGACGTGCGAGACACGCCATGGCTATTCTGTTAAGTCGTCCTGATGTGATCTCTGCTTTTCCCTTTCTCCCTCCACTCTTGGCACTGTTGTTTGCAGTGAGAAACTCAGCCTGTGATCCCTACCTGCTAAAGAGGCAGTGCATGTGTTGAAAACATGCCATTTGACCTCTGCCCTGCCTGTGGCTCTCATCTGAAATTTCAATTGCAGAGTACATGCTTATCTAATGCTGTCTCTTACAAATTAATTTAGGCACCCTGTACTCACTTGCTAATGATACTTGTTCAAGATTGCCTTACGTTACCACTCGTTAAAAGGAGCCCATTAGTATCCCCTCTGTTGTATCACATAAGAAGGTAAATTCTACCCTAGCAAGCAAGTGAAAGCAGATTTAGATTCATGGAGGCCTTTGTCACTTATCACTTGGGGTCTTCAGAGCAAGTGTCACAATACAAGGCAGGAACCCACTGGGCACATGCTGAATATCCAGTGCTCTGGGAAGCCCACTGCTGGCACTCACAATTAGCGCCTGACAGGGTCAGCCTTAACGCTGTTCCCTTTTACCTGTTGATGTGCCAGCCTTTGATCCTCCCACTTCCAGAACTGGAAAAGCAGTGGTTCCCAACCTTTTTTGCACCAGGACCCCCTTTTTAGGTATGACAACCTGTCAGGACTTCCTCTATGACCTTGTGCCGGAAGTGATGTCATTAAGCAGGACATGTTGTAAATGAATCCAAGCTGAAGGAACTACACATCCTTTTTAGAATGTCCTAAATGCTTTATCTCTGAGAGTGCAATCCCAACCTGGAGTTAGGCCGGCACAGTTAAGCCAACAGAGTTTGGACAGCACAAGGGCCACCAAAAACCACTCTTGGAGTCAGGGAGGATGGCGCACATCTATGTGCTGGCCCTTGTGCTGGCCCTTATGCCAGCCAAACTTTGCTGGCCTAACTATGCTGGCTTATCTCCAGGTTAGGCTTGTGCCCCAAGTGATGTTTGAGTTTTGAGTTCCGTGGCTTCTCTATGCCATTGCTGATCAAGGTGATAAAGCCAAATTTTAGATAGTCCTCCAAGTATTTACATCCCCATGTGCTAAGACTCACCTAGCGATGCACATGGAAGGTGTGACATGCCTGCTCAGACAGAGACCTGGGAGACTCTTCATCACACCCCAAAACGAGCCCATAGTGAGGCTAATTTTCCTCGCAGCCAGAAGCATTTGTTTACTTTGTTTTAGCAAGCTGCCCTCATGACCACATGCCCTTAGACCACAGCTTGGGACATTATCCCTTAAGGTAGGTTAGTATGATTTTCCCCACATTGCAGACATGGGGAAAGAGATAGAGATAGAGGCCTGCTTATGGTTATAGTTCATAGCTGAGGGGCTCCTTGCTTGTGCTTAGGGTTCAAAAACACAGGCTGCTCTGGAAATGGAAGCCCTGTGTTGAATTCCACCCTACGGCACTGACATGGCCTGACATTAATATGTGTGTTTATCTGTCTAATCAGCAAGAGACAATGAGGTGGGCAGGACTGGCTCTAGAGCAGCGGGGCATTCCCATCGGGGCACCCAGCCTCCCCGCAGCCCCCCCTCCAAGAAGAGTGCATGTGGTGCCATGTGTAATGTGTAGCACCTGGATATAGTTTTGATGACATGATGACATCACTGCCAATTGCTTCCAGGAGGCCCATTTTGGGCCACTCGAAGACAGGGACAGTTGGAAGGGCCCAAAGTAAATCTCACCCACTGACCTACGTTCCATAGAGATCCCAGCTGAAACAGCAGGTGATATGCTTGCTGTGCTGGTGTGGGGCCCCCAAAAGCACTGGGTCCAATATGATGACATTGGTCACGTCGGCTTAAGGCTGACCCTGGATGTGTAGTAAGAGCAGAAACATGCATCCTGTAATGACATCAGAGCTAAATTGAAGTCGATGTTATAAAAGGGAAAGAGGCACTCAGCTTGGGGCTGCCAATTTCTACAGCACCCTCTTATTCTTTGTAAAACGTAGTTCTGCCTGTAGCCACTGTGCTGCACTGACTCTATGTACATGTTTTTAAATGGTCACTTTTTATCAGATATTAAGCTGTATCAAACAGGCGAAAACCGTGCATTTACAAAAGTACATTCATGTACTGTGAATGTGGGCAATATATTAATACCTTCAAACTCATCCTTTACTCAGAGGCTCTTCCTCACACAAACTGGCTTGTGTTTTCCATCTATAGTCTATTTAAGCTGCCAATGAATCGCTTTACAAGAATACATTAGTATAGTTGAAAAGGTTGTGCTTTTTTTTTTTTGACTGCCATAACTCTTGGCAAGATAAACGTAAAAGGGTTAATTGATCAGACCTTTTAAAAGGTGGGAGAAGCGCTTGCTAGCATCAGCAATTTTAAGAATGCATTTAAACACAAACAACAACTGGAACAAGGTAAGGATGTTCTTTTTGGGCCTGCGATGCAATTACTAGAGTTATTGGGCATAATCCGAAGAAAGGCATGCAGCCTAAGTCCAACAGGCAGGGCTTATACTGATGGATCTTGCGATTAATTGGTGTAAGCCCTGATCTGGCAGCGCAAAAGCCAGCTGCTGTTGTACACTTTGGATTTGCCGGCACAAATGGCTGGAAGTCATACCAGTGAGGCATCTTCCAGAGCAGGTAAGGTGGTGGCAGGGGCAATTTGGGGGAGGATTGGAGTGGGGACTGGGCTGAACTGGGGGTGGTTCAGGGGTGGGATATTGAAGATTCCAGTGGCAGCAATATATGAAAAGATCCTAATGAGCTTTTTCTGGTCCGACATGCCACCCTGAACATCCTTGAACGTGTATTATTACGGGTGCAATCCCTATGTGCCCTTGGGGCAGTGTATGTCACTTGTGCCAGTTCAACGCTATTGCAAATTTGCCATAAGGCAAGTCTATGCTAGCCAGGAGGGTTCTGGGCCAGTGCAGGGAGTTGCAATGACCCGCAGATGCTGCAGAGGACCCCAGGTAAGTCACTCCCTTGCTGGCTGGGTTTGGCCAGTGCGGGGCCTTGGGAGGGTGGGGGGAAGGTGGGAGGGGGAGGTATTGGGGCAGGAAGAGAGCATAGAGAGGGTGGCCCCATGTGTGGGCCAGCCTGGGAGGGGTGGTGGAGCGTGGATCTGTCCATTATACAGAATCCTAACCCCCCATGCCCGGGCTGGCTGTCCCTGCTCCAGGCTGCTCAGATTTGTCCCAGCAATTTAGGGCCCAGGCAGCCCCAGTAGGGCTGGCTGGGGCTTACCCTGGGGTAAGGGGAAAATATTCCCTGACCCCAAGGTGAGCTCCAGGTGCCTCCCAGTCTACTAAGGACCAGCACAGACCAACCGGCCAGCCTGCTCCAATGCAGATTAGGATTGGGCTGTTACTTTATTAGAAGACTTATATCCTGCCTCTCCCATGCTAAAGCAAATGTCCAAGGTGACTTACAAAGCTACACAATAAAAGTGCACTGTAACACAACAAATATATAAAAAAGAGAATTAAAACATTAATTTTAACATTGGACATACACACACACACTTTTCCCCACCTTACTTTGCTGCTTAACACTTAATGCAGGAGAGCTAAATTAGATTGCATAAAATGATAATGTGCGGAGAGGATAAGCAATGGAGGATGTAGGGTGTCCTCCCCCCCCCCCCGGGCCGTTCAGTGTTAAAAAAAACTCTCCCAACCCACCATTTGGGGTGAGTATGTTGTCCAGTTCTGGTGAGACTAACCACACAAATGGGTTGGGAGTACACAGACCAGAAAATAGTTTTGAGCTGATGTCAAGAACAGGAAACAAATAGGGATTGTATGTCCAATACAAGTTTAAGAATAGAACTGTAGAACTCTGATCAGACTCAGGTCCTTCAGAACCCTGGACAGGTCTCAGAGATGCAAACAATTTGTCAGATGGGTTCCTAGTTCCAACTGACCCCTTATTTCCTCCTAATTCTGACTATCCCTTCAAGGATCTGCTCCCTTCTGGCACAGAAAAGCTTCAAGTGGTCATCCTTGAGCCTGAATTCCAGCATTTTGTTACCTGTCTCTTTACTCCTTCCTGATGCATTGTCTGCACTGGCAAGCGGGCACTGGGGAGCACCAGGATCTTTCTGTGGAGAGGGGCAATCTCTCTGCAGGTTCTCTTTCAGAAATATTTCATTATCCAGTAAGTAATTTCATTACTCTCAGCAAGGAACTCATTGCCACTGAACGTTGTGATGGTATCTAGTCTAGATGTCTTTAAAAGGGGATTGGACAGATTTCTGGAGGAAAAGTCCATCGCAGGCTACAGGCTGTGATGGGTAGTGCAACCTTTAGGTCAGTATTTCTCAAATTGTGAGTTGGGACCCACTTGGAGGGTCATGACCTGATGTTAGATAGGTCATGGAAAGCTGGGAGCTGCCATCTTGGAATGTGCAGATTCTCGCTAAGCTCTTACTATATTCCTTTTGTGAGTGTTAACAGAATTTTCAAACCAGTTTTTTTAAAAAATATTTTGTTCTTTTAGTGTATATTTTGTTCTTAGTTCAGTGTTTTTTACACAATATTTTGCTTTCTTGCTTTCTGTCAGGGATGTTTCATGGTTGTGCAATTGCTGCAGTCCAAGAATGCCAGTTTGCATTACAGGAGAGTCATTTGGTTATATCACAATGATGGCACTTCCTACTTCCTATTACAGCATTTCCTGCTTGATGATGTCACTTCCAGCCATGACATCACTTCCAGGTTAATGACATCACTTCTGGTGGGGCCTAACACAAGTGCCATTCTGAAAAATGGGTCCTAGCACTCAAACAGTGAGAACCACTGTTTAGGTTTTAGAGGTAACCCATCTCTAAATACCAGATGCAAGGTAGTGCCAACAGGATGCAGGTATCTTGTTGTCTTGTGTGCTCCCTAAGGCATCTGGTGGGCCACTGTGAGATAAAGGAAGGTGGACTAGATGGGCCTGTGGCCTGATCCAGCAGGGCTCTTCTTATGTTCTTAGGTGCGATCTTGGGCAGTTTTAAGTCCACATTTATGTCTGAGGATCTCCTGGCTGTCAAACTTGGTGTAACTAGCTAGATCTAGCACTTTGGTGGCTGACTAGCCCTACTCATTAGCCAATTGTTTTCTGGCAATTTGGTTGATTCACTAATTAAACACTGAATATCAAAATTACCTATTTAATGCTGTCAGTGGCTGGGATCCAAAGAGCCACACAACTAGTTCCATTATACCCAAAGGGCTTTAGTGCTACATGCCACAAGACAAATTGCTTTTAAGATTGAAGTGTCTTTCAAAAGCAGTTAGAGATATAGAATGAAGGTCTACTGCCCCAAAGGAAAAAAAATTCAAAGGTTCCAAAAATTCCATTGGAACAAACTCATTAGATCCCAGCCAATATTTTGAGACAGTTCAGCGAAGGACTATATTTACAACTCAGCCAATTCATAAGAACTAAGGAAGCATAACCTTTAGAACAAGATATTTCAATAAACACAGCTATTTGGATCATACTGCTATATTGAGGGCAGTATATGGCTTATAACAGTGGTTCTCAAACTTTTTAGCTCTAGGGCCATTTTTTAGAATGATGATCCGTCTGGGACCCACTAGAAGTGATGTCATGCTTGGAAGTGCCATCATTGTGACGCCAGAGACTGCTGCTTTCCTGAGAATGCAGCAATAAGTTGGGTGATTTTCTCAGTGATTTTCCAATAGCAAAGTGAACCAGAAAGAAAAAAAGCCTATTTACAACCTTGACACAAGCAAAGCAAACACACAGCCCTCCCCCTTTCCAGCATCCTATCTTCCCATATTTTCAATATGGCTGCCGTACTTTGCAACCGGGCTTTGCGACCCACATGAAATTGGCTCACGACCCACTGGTGGGTCCCAACCCACAGTTTGGGAACCACTGTCTTATAACTTAAATGTGCAAATAGTTTCCTTGGGCTGTTTCCTAACGGCAACCATCCAATGTCTTATGGTAGTATGCACCGTTTCAAAGACTTTTCAGTTTCAAAATATTTTCAGATGGTTCTGTTTCCATTAGAAAAGCTGAGTTACATGGTGCAAAATGTTACTTTGAAAAACTAATTTTAAAAGGCTAACGACTGCTAAGAAACGAAGAAGGTGGCATTCCTGGGGTTTGGGTTTCATTCAGGGAAAGCATGCACTTGTCAGAGTGTTACCTTGGTGAATCTGAAGTTGTTTTCCGCTTTCCCTAATTAAGCTTGCTTTCTAGATGGGTCCTCCAAGATGGAGAATACAGAGAGTGCTCACTCAGCCTTCTTGTGCCTGGAACTGAATTCCTAAATTCCTCTCCTTGTCCGTACATCAAAGGGAAGTATATTGAGCTGTCCGAGGCACCAATTATGTTAACTGGGAGCTATTCAGAACCTTCCATTGTGATTTATTGCCAAAGGAAAGAAGTTTTCAGACTAAAACTAGACAGAAAGCTGGCTCTTTGCCCAGTTATCAAAACTGATTGAAGAAGGTATGAAAACAATGGCAGATTAGCATAATAGATTAGCGGGCCAAAGTCTTTATCTTTGTGACCTGGGTGCCGATCAGCTCCAGAGTGAGGTGACCAAAATGACTTAGATGTGATGTCCATTAAAGGTCATCAGGGGAAATGAGAGCAGATGTATCGGCTGAGGTTGAAGTTCACAGTGTTATGTATTGGTAATAATTAAGTGGCCTCGGTCAATAAGAGTCACCCAATTTAAATGCGTTGCTAGTTAGAGCAGCAGAGGTCAGAAGAGAAATGGAACTGACTGGTCCTGGAATGGGTGTGTGTTTGACATTAGCCATTGGCAGCCCAAGAGGACCAAATTTTCCACCCAACTCTCCAATTGCTGAATTGGAAGCGACAAAACAGGAGAGGTTGAATAACAGTTTCAACAACAGGATTTGTTAACAGGTTACTTTGGAGATCTGGGTTGAGCTATGCAGCCCACGCTTTTCAAAATGACCATCTGAGCATGACCATTTTTATTCAGCAGTGAGCAGCAAAGGCCCTTGGGTGTGGGTACAATCCTAACCTGGAGTTAGGCCGGCACAGTTAGGCCAGCAATGTTTGGCTGGCACAACGGCCACTGTAAAGTGCATTTGGACCACTCTCGGAGTCAGGGGGGATGGTGCACATCCGTGTGTTGGCCTCTCTGACTCTGAGAGTGGCCCAAACATACTTTACGGTGTCCCTTGGGCCGGCCAAACTTTGCTGGCCTAATTGTGCTGGCCTAACTCCAGGTTAGGATTGTGCTCTGTGTCCCACCAAAACCTAAGGCTTACCTGGTTGGTAGCTCTCAGATCCAGATCCTGGGACTGATTGTGCCTAGGGAGGCTCATTTTACCCTTCTGCATTCATCTTTCGCTGCCATATAAAAGCATTCTTCCTCTGGCAGGCTTTTAACCTGTCTGACAGTGGATAGTCTATATCTTGTGCGATGTTCGAGGCAAAGATATCAGAGATTTGCATCTTCTTCTGGCTCTGTTCCCAACCTGCATTATCCTGGTAATCATGGCAGCAGCCTTCTGGATCATAAAACGCAGCTGCTTAAGCCAGGTCAGTAAATAATGAGACCGATGTCATCCAGCATTTAATTCTAGACAAACAAACCAATCTATTGCAGATGACAGAGACCTGGCTAAGTAAAGAGATTGTGTGTGTGTGTGTGTGTGTGTGTGTGTGTGTGTGTGTGTGTGTGT